>OY660871.1:6072500-6565000 GCA_962446985.1 Xyrichtys novacula | reverse complement strand
CAAACTGATGGGGCATGTGACGAACAAAGAAGTGAAAGTCATAGCTCCATGGTGTTTGTGATTGTGTGAATGTCATCTAAGTTTGATGTCCTTCACCATCACTTTAAGGTGTTGGTTGACCTTACAGTTTAAAGTCCCACTCTGATCTTTTTTTCTTCTTCTCAGTGGTCTTTAAATTGTGATTATGAAGCTTTTAGCCAAAATCATGTTACCTGTGTCATTTTCAAAAGTTTTTCTTCTGCAGAGCTCCAGTAGCACATTAGCAATTTGCTCACACCTCACACTGCAGAAATACTCAGAAGTAAAATTTCTCGATCACTTTTCTCATGATATGAATTGTAGCTTCAGAAAAATGAACATGTGGACAACAAGAAAAACATGATTTTCATCGAAGTGGGTCTTTAAGTGCATACCCTATGGTAGCAGCCATATCCCTTTGCTGTGTGTTTCTCCCTGAACTTTACTCCCACTGTTTTCTATCTCAGGCAAAGGCAAAAAACAAACAACTTAAAGTAACAAGTAAAAGACTTAGATTTAGAAAAACTCAAATTTGCAGAAACACTGGCCTGTCTTGGCCTGTAGAAAAAAAATAAAGGTTCCTGTGTTACAGACTCAAAAAAACAGGACTCAGACTCACTGTGCAGAGACCTTCAGTCTCCTTTTGTGAACCTTCTTGATCCCCTTTAGTCAGTGTGCTCCAACCTCACTGCTCTGCACATGAACCTTTTTCCTGCACCAAACCAAATCCAACTCAAACACAACCTTCTGCTTGGCCCATGAGCTTCAAACTGATTACATGGATTATAAATTCCTCATCCTCAGTCTTCAGGTTCTGTGTCAAAAGTTACAAATCTGTTTGAGAACACTACAACTTCATTGACAGATTAGTACAGGCAGCTGGTGGATCAGGTTTCTCTGGATGCCTAGAGCATGATTTAAGGTCAGATTTAGTTGTACGGGGAATTACCAGATCCGTCTAATGCATTACTCAACATGGTCCATGACACACAATGCTATTTATTCAGTTGCATGTTATTGTTGGTGTAGGCGGCACATGATAAATAAAAAAAAAACATGCTGATGAAGATTCAGGGAATAGTTGTGTGTCTATAATTAAATCTGATAAGCATTAATGTCAGAGTCCGATCCTCGTTTCCTCTCTCTGCCACATGTATGTATATGTCACTACACTGGTGAATTAAAGTGCTGGTTTGCAGTCTGTGAGCTATTTTCTTTTATCTGTTCACAATAGCCTTAATCTCTGTTGCACACAGGTGGTTTGGATGTGTGTGTTGTACATATTTTAAACTATACAAGCATCAGAATCAGCCAAAATGAGTTTGAAAATATCAGCATATCGGATGTTATCGAAACATCCAGAATTAGCAGTAACGGGGTTGTGCATGAACTACATTTGAATGTGTTGGTTGAAGGCACTCCCCTAGCCTGGTGAAGAGTGATCTGAGCTGCTCAGTTTGCAGGGGGATCTTTGTTGGTCATCTGTACTGACTCTGGCCCATTCACAGGTTTGAAGCACGGCGTCTGGTGAAGATCCTGGGGATGATTAATGCCATAGAGACTGTGAATAGATCACCTCTGCTGGCTGACCTGAATATCACTCTTGGTTATCACATCCTGGACTCCTGCGCTGATGTGGGCATGGCACTGAGGGCCACAGCAGAGTTCATGCAGCAGGGGGACTGCATCACCTCCACCTGCGCTCAGCCCGTCATGGCTGTCATTGGAGCCTCTCACTCTGAAACCTCTATTGCCATGGCCCGGCACTTGACCCTAAAGATGATCCCTCAGGTGAGCATAAAGACAGAGGGAAATACTCTCTACTGTCAGAAAGGAAACAGACCGGAGCCCAGGGTCTGAGCTAAGGCAGGCTGAGGAGGAAGCAGGCGGGTTTGTAGCAGTTAGCAGATGATAAATGACGGCACAGCCATTGGGTATGATCTGTTTTCTACTGAGATAGGACTGGATTGATGACTGGGATTAGGTAAACAATGTGGTGTGGCAGCACCTGAGTGGAAACATAAACATCAGTATCTTCCCTGTAAGCTGGCATGGTTTAGGAAATGTGTTATCGTTTTGGCATCAAAAAATGTGCACAGGTGTTAAGTTTTCACAACGCATCCAAGCAGATGACTGACTTTGTCAAACAAGTTTCAAATATTTGTAAAGAGAGGGAAACTCTGAGGTCAAATACGAGCCACAACAATCTCTCTTTGTGTGTCTCTGGAGGAAGAACCAGTGCAATGTAGAAATGCTTTACTCAAAGACCAGACTGCATAATACTATTGAATATAATAGAGGCATTTAAACTCATTCCAGTCTCAATGCACTGAATCTAAAATCTGACGATTAAAACACAAATAGCCAGGTAGGGGTCTAGAGGTTGTCCCTTATCAGCTGATGATTTTTGAATCAAATGTTTTTTATATATTTTAAAATGAAATGAATGTGAATCACCCAAGTGTTGGTATGCAGACAGAGCACGACTCTACGGATACTAGAAAGGACTGAACAGGATGAATCCATTCAAAACAGTTTGATCGTTTGTATTTGAAATGAGGTGAGATATACTTGATTGTCCCATGAGGGGAAATTTGTCTTGGGCAAAAGTACACTTATTCCACAACACAGACAGACAACACACAATAGCAGCATTTGTACAAACATAATCGGTAGACAGACAACCCAGGCCCTTTGATTTATGCCGTCCACATGACAAGTACATTGTAAGTACAAGTAGAATGTGATCTAGTGGTAGAGAATTTAAAGTATAGAATAAAAATATAAAAGTTCAAAGAGAACAAGATGATTCACTGTTACTAAATAAATAAATGAACAAATGATAGCAGTCAAGAGGTCCCCCTTCACACACTTAAGGCTATGAACTATGTGCCGATTGTTCTATTAAAGAGGGGAGGACAAAGTTTTTAAAGCAATTACAACGGCACGCACTGTAACATCTACCAGAAGGAAGCGGCACATAGTCTGTAGATAGAATATGAGAAAGATCAGAAAGCACTCTAGCTGCCAGACTAAGCTCTGTTTCCTCAAAGTAAAGATAAGAGTCTTTCCTACCAATTACCTTCATAGCTGTTTTTACAATTTTTGCTATTCTTGTTTTGAGTTGGACAGAGAGTGTCCAAAACCAAGCTGCCATGCCATATCCAATAATGCTGGTACCCCGTCATAGAAGGTTGTCATAACTTCCATGCTAACATCAAAAAGTCTGCGCCTGCGGAGAAAGTACAAGTGTTGAGTCAATTTGGCACACAGGTAGTCCACATGGACCTTCTAGCCTCAATGGAATGTCCTGTCTGTGTGCCAACGCTTGCACTTTCGCTGCTTTTCTACACTTCTATTTCTACAGACACTGAAAAAACAATAAACTAAACTGTACTAAGCCTGAAAGCTGCCAGTTTCACAATTTGACAGCAGGTTGGTACATCACACTGTTCTATATTCAGAGCTAATATTGTCACATCACAACAGAAATCGGTTATATGTGAACTGATTGTCATTACAGCAGTATTACTTAATTGAAGACATCCCCTCATTATTCCAGATGTTGAGAAACCTTATTATTTTCTGGTTAATGTGGATTTAAAACAAACAGATGTCTGTGTCTGTACAAAGTTCCTCAATTTTTTAAAACGGAAACACAGACAATCAGACCCACCAGGTTTCCTCTGTGCGTGGTTCGGTTTTAACCTCATTTCTAGATGCAGTGAAGAACTGTATTCACTGACAAGCTGACAATGGACAAGACTCTGGTGCTTTTTCTCTGGGTAATTCATCAATCAGACTCTGATTTGGGGCTTAGCCGGGTAACGAAGGTTAACACTTATTGTTCTTACAGTATAACTGAAAACTCACAGATGGTCTAAAGTTGAAAAGACTGACTCCTCAGTAATAAATTTGACCTTCCGAGGATCCCATAGATGAAGAGATGATCCTTCAAACTTCTATGTTTTTTTAGGCTTTCCTGTCTTTGTTTAATTCAATGTTCTCCTCCTCAGATCAGTTATTCATCCACAGCTGTCATCCTGAGCGATAAGAACCGCTTCCCTGCCTTCATGAGGACCATCCCCAATGACGAGCATCAGACCACTGCCATGGCCACTCTGCTCAGCACCTTCGACTGGAACTGGGTTGGTGTCATTACAACAGACGGAAACTATGGCCTGTCGGCTCTTGACCACTTTGTGTCCCAGGCATCACTGCGGGGCATCTGTGTAGCCTTTAAAAAAGTCCTTCCTCAATCTGTCACCAGTCAGGATATCCCGTCTGCTATCAGGGACACTGCTGAGACCATCTTCAAGAACCCCAAGGTGAAGGTGATCGTGTCATTCGCCAAGCCAGCGCACATGATGGATCTCTTCCTGGAGCTTCGGGATCAGATGCTGAGAGATGGTCAGAGTTTGGAGTTGATGAAGAGAGTGTGGGTGGCCAGTGACAGCTGGTCCACCTCAGGCACTCTGAAAGGTGACCTTACTCTGCATGACATTGGAGACATTATGGGCTTTACCTTTAAAAGTGGAGACCTCACTTCATTCCACGAGTACCTGGGCAGGCTGGAGGCAACTGGACCAGAGTCTGCAAGGAACAACTCCTTCATTCAAGAGTTCTTCACAACACTGAACTCCAGTAAAGACTCTGAGGACACCGAGCTGGTGTCCAAAGCTGTGACCGAACTCAAGGAGCACGCTTACGCCGACACCATCTTCAGCGTGGAGATGGCTGTGAGCGCCATCGCTCAGGCTGTGGCCACTATCTGCAGGGAAAGAGAGTGCAAGACAGCTGGATCAGTGCAGCCCTGGGAGGTATTCACTTTAACATGGCTTTGTGTGTGTGTGTGTGTGTGTGTGTGTGTGTGTGTGTGTGTGTGTGTGTGTGTGTGTGTGTGTGTGTGTGTGTGTGTGTGTGTGTGTGTGTGTGTGTGTGTGGTAGTTGTGGGTTCTTTTGATAGCGTAAGTGAGGGTTTAGGGTTACCTGAGGTTAGGATTAGGCGAAAGGTTAGATTCAGGAGGAAACTGGGTTAACTGAGCATGAAACCTTAAACAAAGAGTAAAAAAACAGGCGTGAGTTGTTTGACATCTCAGCTGCTGGAGTGTTTTGTTGTAATGGAGGAAATTTCCGGAAAAACCTGTTCATAACCTGTGATAACATAAACATAGATGAGTTCTGGGTAAGTGCAATCTCCCATAACCCTGGCGGTACAATCATCCAGAGAGATATTTCCTAAATGGAAATCTACAAATATAAAGACACCCCCTACATGTGACTACTCTGATTCTTTAAGGACTAAATAAAGACTTAAAGACTTTGTTTTTGCTGCAGTTGAGTTTGTTCAATTTTTAGATTCTCATTTCTTAAAGGTGGTGTAGGCAGGAATCCCTTAAAGAAGCATCTGTTTATGTGGTGTATTTACAAAAAAGCCTTTCATATCAGTCAATAGCTATTAGTCATTGATGACATTTGGTGATATAACGATATCACGAGGTTTTGTTATGTCTGTGTAGTCCAACATTTTAAATTTTTTTGAGCGCTCCGCTCTTTCTGACTGTAAACAAAGCCATTCTCTGCCTCCCCAAACCTGATTGGTTGTGAGGCAGTCGCCGCTCCCCTGTGTCGTTCAGGAGCCCAAACAAAGTTAGTGTGCTACAATATCGGACAGTAGAAACCAACCAGAAAGTATGAAAAATTGTCTGAATCCTCCTTTAGCCACAACCACCAACACAAGCAAAAAAATGAAGTCAATACCGAAGACTCTGGTGGAATAACGGGCGCTTAAAAAGGAGGTAGACCACCCGGACAAGAGCTAAAAAAGCCAGGTCAACAATGACGGGGGACGCTTTGGACCCTGTAACCTTTCTGCTGGATAGCTAAACTGCTTTAACAAAGTAAACCAAGTGTCTGTAACAGAAGTGTTTCTTGTCAAATGGGACCTGCTGCGTGTTGTAGCGCCACTAAACTGTTTACCTGGAGTCTTGGACTTTGTCACTTCATCCTAGTTGTAGAAGTCCTGCAAACATTGTGTTTGCTGGTAGTCTGTTGGCATCTACAGTAGCACCAATGCTTTTTACTTTCACATTGACTGGGCCCCATTTGTAATTTTCTGAAGTATTTATCTGCATTATATCTGAATTTAACTGGAACGATAGAAGCGTCTGTTTGTGGGCGGGACTTTTTGGAGCAGAGACGAAGAGGAGAGGAAGAGCTGAAGGGAAAATTGTTTGAGAGGGGTAGTGTTTACATTCAAGATTTCTCCCAAAAACTGACACTTCCTCAGTTCCTGCCTACCCCACCTTTAACATCACCAGGAAATTTTACACCAACTATCCTTGTCTCAAGGTCACAATGCACAAAGCATATCTCCACTATATTCCAATGGTTAAGTGTTGTTTGGGCTTTCACAGTGGGGGAATTTTCACAGCAGTGGAGCAGGGTGGCTCAGTCCAGTGGTACGTGGTATTACTGTGAGGATATGTTTATCTTTTGACGGCTCATTTTTGCTGTTTCTCTTCAAACTATTAAATGGATGTTAGTTTGGAAATAATTATCATCTGTGATGCTCTGCAGGTGCTGAAAGCTCTGTGGATGCAGGAGTTCAAACTTCGAGGGAAAAGCTACAAGTTTGACAGCAGAGGTGACCTCAACCTGGGGTACGATGTGACCATGTGGAGGTTAGAGGGAGGAGTCATAGACGTCCATGATGTGGTGGCCGAGTACCATCCACTCAACAACAGCTTCACCCACACTAGCAGCAACACAGCCCAACACCTGTTCCACCTCAAGGTAGGCCTGCAGCATACACACATCTACTGGGCTGTGTGTGTACTGACAACAGACAAACTCCAGCTGACTGAAGCAATATGACAAATGGGTCATAGATGTACAGATTCATCCAGTCCATTCAGGCTGGATTTACTCCATGATTGTACAACCTTACATGTTCATAATTTTGTCCTTCCCCACTCTCCCCAGAACATTACCTCCAGATGCTCCAACAGCTGTGTCCCTGGAGAGTTCAAGAAAACAGCCGAAGGTCAACACACCTGTTGTTACGAGTGCATCAACTGTACTGAAAACTACTACTCTAACAGCACAGGTAGGACATACACACATAAACTTTCGAGGGTTTTTCAGGACGGGTTGAGTGTTTTTTACATGCTTTTAACTCAGTTAGTCCACACTACACAAACTCAAAACTTCCACACAAAACGTCTGACATTTGAAGGATTTTATAAACTTCTCCCTCAGGCAGACCGGATAGCACCCCCCAAAAAAGGACATGTCTGGGTAAAAGAGGACGTATGGTCACCATATTGTATTGGGTTAGGGTTCGGGTACAAGAAGGTGCAGAGCTGTAAAGCTGTCAGC
Source organism: Xyrichtys novacula (assembly GCA_962446985.1). Lineage (NCBI taxonomy): Eukaryota > Metazoa > Chordata > Actinopteri > Labriformes > Labridae > Xyrichtys > Xyrichtys novacula. The sequence goes on along the minus strand of OY660871.1, from coordinate 6,557,602 downwards.
ATTTTCATCATTTGTTACAAGACCTGTTAGCATCTTGCTAATGTTCATGCTGATTGTTTTGTTATCTGACATAATAGATCAACCTGGAGAAGGCCCAATAGGAATGAGCTGAGAGGGGGCATATCTCCACCCTCTGTAGCACAGACAGACAGGAGACAAGGACAACAGTCCAAACCAGCAATCTAGTCAAGCTATAATTGTGGCTCCACTGAATTGTGCATGGGATTCTTATCCAACAGTCAGTCATCATGGACACGTGTAGACTGCAGGATCACCTGCTTCTCAGCTGATGTACTCCCTCAGTAAACATGTTCCTAATGAGTTTATGGGCTCCAACTCCAGTTTACAGTCTTGATCAGATCAGTATGACAATGTTTATTTTAGAAACTGTGTTTCCATGTCAAGTCATGCAGACCAGGAAATAGAGTGTCTTTACCCAGGAGTTAGCGTGCATTGTCATAAAACCATGACAGGGACCTGAGGGACTGCCAAAAGACACCCGGAGCGGGCTGCTAATGATTTAGAAGTAAGTACATCCGAAGGAAGTGTAAAGTTGGAGTGAGCAGAGCATGGTGCACAGGTGTACCTTACTGACCCAACAGGCGAACTTCACATTGAAGTTGATGACTTGGTATTTACTGACTCCTTGCTTCTCTTCAGCTCAACCTTTTTCAGAATGAGAAGTGCACTGACCCAAAATGCTACAAAGTTTCCTCTCTCTTATTCCTGATGTCTCTGAACCTTTAGGTCATATCCTTTAAAGATGGTTATCTGACTCTTTACCTTTCTCTGTGCTCTCTCCCTGCAGATATGGACCAGTGTCTGAGCTGTGATGTGGACACAGAGTGGTCTCCTCAGGGTAGCTCTAGCTGTTACCCCAAAGAGCTCCAGTTTTTCTCCTGGCTGGACGGCTTTGCCATCATTCTCCTGACCTTCTCCGTCCTGGGTATCCTCTTCACTCTGCTGGTCTCAGCATTGTTCCTGCATCAACGGGAAACTCCTGTGGTTAAGGCTGCAGGCGGCCCGCTGAGCCAGGCCATCCTGTTCTCGCTGGTCATCAGCTACGTCAGCGCCATGCTGTTTGTGGGCCAGCCCACTGGGTTCCAGTGTAAAGCCCGGCAGGTGCTGTTTGGCATCAGCTTCACTCTTTGTGTGTCCTGCATCCTGGTGAAGACCCTGCAGATCCTTCTGGCCTTTCAGTTCAACCCAGAGCTGCAGCAGGTCCTGAAAAGGCTCTACCAGCCTTACGTTGTGGTCAGCATCTGTGTGGCCCTGCAGGTAGCCACCTGCACCTGCTGGCTGGTCCTGAAAAGTCCGTTCAATACCACCAGAAAACTTCCTACCTCTCTGCTGGAGGACTGCGACGAAGGCTCCTACGTGGCCTTCGGGGTGATGCTGGGCTACATTGCTGTTTTGGCTTTTGTCTGTTTCATCTGTGCCTTTAAAGGACGAAAGCTGCCACAGCACTACAACGAAGCAAAGTTCATCACCTTCAGCATGCTCCTCTACCTCATCTCTTGGCTGCTCTTCGTCCCCATCTACGTCACCACCACAGGACCATACCTTCCAGCTGTGGAGATGGTGGTCATTCTCATCTCCAACTACGGCATCCTCAGCTGTCACTTCTTTCCCAAGTGCTACGTGATACTTTTCAAAAAAGAGCAAAACACCAAGAGCGCTTTCAGGAAGAATCTGTACGAGTTCTCCAGCAGATCCAAAGATTCAGAGTCCGTTTCAGGGTGTTCAGTGTCAGAGAAACAGTCCAGTGGTTTCCACTCCGTCATCAGTGTTTCTTCTCTCTCCTCGCCGACAGCTGATCCTCTTAAACCTGCTGAGGTGACAGACTGCAAAAACGAGACCAGCTGCACCAGATTACACAGAGGTTTATCCACCAGGAAATCCCTCAGACGTTGCACCAGCATATAAACTAAAATGTTATTTCTCTCAAAAACATTCCTATGGAGTTGTACACTTTGTTAATATGATTAAATTTATAGTTCATGACACTTCAGTCTCCATACTTGAGATGTTTCAGGGGTAAAAATTCAGAGATATAAGCTGCTTATTCTTGTATTACTGCTCATTGTCCCGGTCAGCTTGTCTCCTTTGTTGAGACGCCAGAGAACCAGATGAAAGTCCTGGTTTCTGTTTGTAGTCTGAGTCTTGTTGACTATATCAGGAGTCAGCAGGCTTTGGTGTCTGCAGGAAAAGAAATCTCTATGGAGAGCAAAAGTAGGAGTAATGACATCCCAGCTCCCTGCAGTGTTAAATCTGATGAGGATTTATTTCTCTGTATATACAAATATCTGCATGAAGGTCAGCTAACAATCTGATCCAGTTAAAACGTTTACACCAAGACTCTAATCTGACTGATGCTGAGTCACAATCAGAAAACAATCAGTTTAGATTTCCTGACTTCCCTGAATGCATCAGAAATGATGGAGCTGACCTCCATTCAACAAACAAACATTTTTGAAGTAGTTTTCTTCTCCTCTTGAGGGCAGACCTGACAAAGCTGGACTTTTAACTAACCCGAATCATGATGTTATTTCAGCAAACTGAAGATCTGTTAATGAGGAGAACATAACAAGAACATCAGTTTGTGTACTGAAGGAAGCAAGGGTGAGGCCTCTGAGAGACTATTTACAGAAAAACTGAGACTTACCACAAACAGATCAACAATCAACCAGAGTGAAGCCTCTTTTCCATGATGTTTATAAATATATTTTCTGGGGTTGTTTGGCTTAAACTGGACTTTAATCCACATAAAATATAACAGTTTTGCTGAATTCACACTGCGGTACTACTCGGGGTCTAGATAAAGTTGTTTTGGATTTAGTTTCCCTCGCATGTAACATGATCTGACCCAAATTTGCCAAGGATTTCATCACATGCTTCACAGTTTGAATGCCAGGCTTTGACCAACTGAAATGCATGAATAAGTAGGATGGAGCCAGGCAGGAAACAAAAGCTTTAGAAAAGAAAAAGAAGGTTAAAAAAACAAACAAATGGATTTTTTTTATCATAGATATAAAAGCACAGAGCTGAAGAACTGTTTTATGTGTTCATTTTCAGACATGCAACGAGCTGACCTTTTATTCAGTCGTTTGTCGATTGTTTTGATTTGTCATGTAACAGCTTAACTGGGCCAACTTAACAGTGTATGTATATAGACTGTGGAACTTTCTTCTTACAGTGAAACTGAGACCCATCAGATACAAATAAACACACTCCTCTGGGAGATGTTATGACCATAGAAATAACAGTGTTTATTTTCTGGAGGAGTGATTTTCACTTTAGATCTGAACACATACTTGCCTCTAAAGTTGCTCTATAAACTTTGCTGCACACTGAAAAGATGTTTGATACAATGGTTGTTGTATTTCAATTGTCTGGTTTGTTTGGGTACCAAGATGAGATTCTAGGGAACAATGAAGACTAACAGGTCATTCAGATACTAGTTTTGTAAGTTTACAGCTTCTCACGCTTTTGCTCTTATGGTAACACAGCTAAAATTAGAAAACTGGAGAGCAGATATTCGACTGATGACACGTCAGATGACTCAGAGACTTCGGACAGACAGCTGCTTTTTCATCATTCTCATTGTTTTAAAGGATTAATAAACACACACTCACACGCAAAGGACCTGAAATATCAGCTGCTCATCACAGGAGTTTGAGACCTGACAGGTTTACTGTCAGTGTGAGCGGCCTCCTTATGAAATAGTGAAATTCTTTCCGATGTTTGGTCTGTCAGTAGTCAGGTCAGTGTTAATCACATGATCACAGAGCATTTGTGCAGATCTAAGATGTCATTGAGTAAACAGCTCATGGAAAGTAAAATAAACATTTGCATCTCTTATGCAGTACATGGGCTGGAGTCTTGTTTCAGTGTTGTCATGGCAACTGTGAAATAAAAAGGAAAAATTATATTATTAAACACACCGTTACACCGAGTTAGACACCCCCTCAAAAGATGAATATTGCTGACCGCTTGCTTCTCTAGTCATACCAACTATATCATAACGACCGCAGGATAGCAGTACACAGCGGTCTGAGGAGCCACACACAAACCTCAACCAAAAAGCCACTCTATAGCCACAAATAATGCTCAGAACAGCACCTAACTTCATCAACCGTACATACAGGGTCCCAGTCATAGTAGTAGCCACCAAACATCTTTTTAGTTTTGCCTGATTTCTTTAGCAAAGAGACTAAACACAACTCACCCACTCTCCAGCAGCCGCTTGTTTCTTGCGAGACCCTGACCAGTCCATCATCAACTGGGGGGAGGGGCAGCTCCAGGAAGAACATTTATGATCATAACTTTATCATTTCCTTGAAGTAATAATCACCATATTAATCATTTTACACTGCAGATGCGGTAGTTCTTCTGGCTTAGCGTCTCAGTCTGATTGCATTTCCATGAAGAAATGATCATAAATGTTCTTCCTTGAGCTGCGTCACCCCACTGCACTTGGTGATAGACTCATCTGACGTCTTGCTACAAACAAGCGGCTGCTGAAAGAGAGTAGGTGAGTTGTGTTTAGTCTCTTTGCTAAAGAAATTAGGCAAAGCTAAAAAGATGTTTGGTGGCTAGTACTGTGGCTGGGACCCTATATGTACTGTTGATGAAGCTAGGTGCTGTTCTGAGCATTATTTGTGGCTATAGAGTGGCGTTTGGTTGAGGTTTGTGTATGGCTCACTCCAAACCTGTCTCTATCATTGTGGGGTATCAGGGTAGAAAAGCTTCATGTTTGCAGTCCTGAGCTCTTCAGTATGTGTGTCACTTACTGACTGTGTTCAGGCTGCAGTGTTAACACAGGGATCAGTACCTGCAGACTGATACTGTTGTCTCTGAGTGTTTGCTTACTCCACCCGAGTGCCCTCCGTCCCACCACAGCCATGGTACCTGTGCGGGTGTAGATAAACATTTAAAACATCAACATACTTGTCGTATTTAGAAAGCATTCTCCGTAGCACTGAAGGGATTTGAAAAGCATTTTCCATTCAGCAGCCATGATGAGTGATGACAGTGAGTCAAGACGGTTGTGAAACTTTGTTTTCACAGCTCGTTAAGATGATGCTGAACTCTGACATGTAAGAATGAGGAAGAAATATACAAACCTACGCAGGTCTAGACGTATATGATCAAAATAGATTCCATGAATACCTGCTGCAGAGGGCGATTGTCAAAGCTGTTTGTCACTGGTCACTCCTAAAACATTATTTCTGCAGCTTTTGCTTTGAAGAGAGGGATGCTGCAGATGAAGACAGACTGATCTGTTTTGAATCCAAATCTCACAGCCCCCCATGAGCCAGTCAGCCTGTGCTTTAGAGTTCAGGACAGAGTAAAAGGTCAGAGAAAGCGTATCAGGGTGCAGCTCACGGTTTGAAAGATGTGCAATAATCTGGGACTGTTGATATGATTGTGTAAAGTCAAAGATATGGAGTGGAGTCCTGAACGGGAAAGCTGCTCTTTGATGCTCTAGACCTAACCCTCTTTGTTAGAAATGCTTGTTATGAAATAGGCGAAAGGGATTTAAGTGATGATGCTGAATGACTCAGAGACTTCAATCAGCACCGCTCTTGACATTTCATTATCCTCATTGTTTTTAAGGGATTAATGGACACACACTCACACGCAAAGGGCTTGAACAATCAGCTGCTCAGTGCTGGACATGTACGATTGCACCGTCATCGTCTTAGTCAGGTTGAAATACTTCAGCTCCAGGAAACTGGAGGGATCAGGGAACATGGAGAAGTACAACCATCTCCATGTGCAAGTGTTTTTTATAGGAACTGTCCTGGTTGTTTTGATTCAAAAGCTTCAGATGCAGTGGGTCCATCAGACCTCAACACAAGCTGAGTGACAGAAACATGGACACCATGAAGCTGGGAGATCAGCCAGGTAATGGTGAATGGTTCAGAATAGTACACTTTTATCCGACTAATCTTTTTTTTTTACTAATCTTTTTATCAAAATTCTGATTTTGTCTTAGAGACATAATTTTCTTTTTACTTGAATTCAGATCTTGTCTCAGAATTCACAGTTTCTCATTAAATTCTGACTTTTTCTCAGAATCCTGACTTGTTGTCACAATTTACCTGTTATTCAGATTTTATTTCAGAGGTCCACATCCCTTTTTTTTACATTTCTGACCCCTTTATGTCTGCATTTTAGTTTGGATGCATTTTACATCTAAACTAAACTGCACTTTAACATCCATGATGTAACATAACATCATAGGTGTGAGCAGTGAATTCCTGTTTCCACATCATTTATCCGTCACTAGATACCACATTACGATCAAAAGGGAAATCCATTTGTTGAGAGTCTCATGGCTCATGTCTCAAGTCATCTGTTGTTTATAGAAGAATCAAACAGTCTGACGGCTGTGGGTACAAAAGATCTTCTAAATCTTTCTGTCCTGCAGTGAAGATTGCAGAAAATTCAGAGAGACCAGACTTTGCAGCCACCACTTGGTTTGAGGGCAGGTTCTAAAATGAACACAGAAGAAGAGAGAAGAGTGACTTTAGATTAACCTTCAGATTTATGATGTTCAGACTCTCACAGAGGCTCAGTCGGTCTGAAATGGTCCTGCTGTAACTGTAAAAGGTTCATGTTGCTTCTGTCTAGCTGCTGATAAGTACATGACAAACAGGCTGAAAAACATCAGCGTTTTACACATGTCATGGTGATATTTATTCATGATATCTTTCCATCCTCACTGCCTTCTCTTAATTGATTTAGTGACCTGTTTTTCTTTATTATCAGTGTGGTGCTGCTAGCTGTAAAACAAATGACCCCTTGGGGATAATAAAGATATCCATGACCCTCATTTCCAGAACGATGACAGAGGAAAGTATGTTAGGATGTATGTTCATAGTTTGGTTTAAGCATCCTAAAAAAGCCCAAAACTGAGGATATTTCAAAAAAATATCAGTGCTTTAAAGGACACGTGGTTTTCTTTTGTTTGACATAATCATTTTTTAAAAACAGAAAGAGAGGATCGATGGCGTGAATCCCCTGCAGACTCTCCCAGTTTGTTTAATGAGTTTGTGCAGATGATTAATCTGTGTGCTTTTGTGAGAGATAGAGCGAAGCCTTTATTTGTCTAGAGTAAATCATCCAGCACACAGATAAAAATGAAATCATGGTCAGGCTGTCAGGGTGAGAGGGTGAACAGCTTCAGGTGTTTTCTGCCTGTCATTGAGTTTCATCCTCCAAGAAAATCCCCCACTCTGAACCTGTCCGTCCAGTTCAGTGACAATTAAAAGACGTAAGTATGACGATTTTCAATATCAGACAGCTTCTCTGAAATCCTCCTCAGTGTGTTCACATCCTGTTTCTGTGAATGGGTGTGTGTTTGTGAGGAAAGGGAGGGGTGACTGATGAGGAAACACTCAGACTCTATTTCAGATAAAAACAAATATTTAAAAACAGTCTGAGGGGAAAGCTCGGCAGAAACTGGAGCTCTGACCCTCCTGTGAGGAGAGGGAACCTCAGGCTGTAATCAGACCAAGCAGAGCAGAGGTTCTCTCTGTTGTTATACATTGTCACTGATACTGAAGAATGTAATCACACTTAACAAAGAACCACCACTCACAGTGTAACCTCCAGAAATACACCTGTAAATCTCCCCTGTAGATTTCAGACCATTATTCAGAGTATATAATGAAGAAATCATCTATATCAGTCTCAAACCTGTGGTTTGTTTCCACATTGTTTAGTGCACAGTAAATGATACTACCCTCCATTATAGTATCAGTTTGATAATAAAAGAAAATAACATATCTCAACATATCTCTTGATAAAAAACTTGTTTATAAATATTAAATCCCCTAAATCAAATGTTAAATCTGAATGTGGGATATAAATCTAAATGTTAGATGTCAAACTTCCTCTGGGCAGCAGTTCAGCTGAATGTTGAGATTCACCAAACAACACGTTTCAAATTCAGATTTGGAAGAAAGTTTTAATATGAATGTTAGTTTGGATTACTGAGAATTTGACCATTAAATATCTAAATTATTATTTTTAACTGCAATTTAACCACTAACATCAAAATTTAACATTGCACATGAAGGCTTATATTTGACAGTTTTTAGCATTAAGAATTCAATTTAACATTCAGATTTAATTTTGTTGTAACATTTAATCAAAAAGTTTAAATTTAAATTACGATTAAACATTTAACAATCAGATGTAAAATGATTTTCTAACATTAAAAACATTTCAATTCTATTTAAGTTAGATTTTACATTCTGTCTTTTAATTAAACATTTAAATTAACAATTCGAATGTCATTTAGATTTTACAATAAAAAAATAACATTTATAATTTTGGAATTTGGCAGCAAGTTACAACATTTAAAATATAACTTTAACAATGAAGAATAATTTACAAGTGAAGCTCCTATGAGGAACTCTCTCCTGGTGTTGACTTTGGCGCCCCCTATGGACAGAGTAGTAACTTATAATGGTGCTGATTTTGACAGAAAATGTTGTGAACTAATAAAAACCTTCTTCTACTGGCTTTTTGATGTAAAGTACATGACTCAGTATGTATATTTTGCTGTGGGTCAAAGAACTAAAGCTTTTATTTCAGTGTACCTACCAAAGATAGGGACTCGAGTTTGAGACCCGGTCTCGAGTCACACTTAAGTCATGCAGATTTCTATTATTTGTTTGAGCAGTATTGAAGCACAGTTGTGATTTTATCTGTAGCTTTTCAGTGTCGATGTAAATGCTCCTTGATATTACAATACCAATATAACATTAAAGCTGAGAGCAGAATTAACAGGCCCTCACACCTCTACACTTTAGTAGGTGATGCCAAGCTGTATAGGCCGGTGAAGCTCGTCTTTTATGGTGAAATGTTGTCAGGGGCTGAAATTTGGAAAATACAGGCTTGGCTAATTGCAGAATTTGGGCCTGCCGAGTTTCCTGCATACTGCATTTGGTAATTCTACGAGTATTCCAAGGGCTTCAATAAGGACTTCCTGTTTGTTGCCATAGCAATAGCCTTTGCATAGTTCACGGGACTACTCATAAACACAGGGAATATAGTGCAGATAGGATGATATGTGTATTTTATGGCAAGACATTGTGTTAAAATTGAATCTTTTATTGTCCTATTACTTAACAAAATGTATTTCCTTATTGCACAGAAGTTCTTTAAGATTATTTCAGCATGACTTTATAATAAGAAAACATCAACAAAACTTTCGTAATTCAGCGGTTAAGACTGACAATTGATCTATCACCTAATAAAACTTGCTCTGTCATTGTGAAGACAAACTTGCTGACTCATGATGGCACTGCATTGCAGTGTGCAAGTTTTAAAGGTAACATGTTTACTTTTGCAAAATGCTTACAAAGGAGTTTTGAAAGTTTGCAGACAACCGTTCGGACAACATTCTGCAGTGAATTGAAGTCACTGACAAAGAATCCCTGTATCAATGTTGTTGTTTAGCCACTGTAGAAATGATAAGTTAGCAAAGTTTCTTTCACAGTCATAAATGTAAGACAATGAAATTCATAGATAAGGTTGTCAGCTGTAAAACTGTTTTCTACAGTATGAGACATGAATAACCTGTGTGTGTTGGCAGTTTAACCACTGATTATAATACCCATCCAATGAGACAGTGTTCAGAAATGCTGTGTCATCATAACTTTACAATAACGAGAGCGTGCTTTCATAAACAGAGATTAACCAGTAGAGCCAAGGTGATTTCATGCACCGAGAGAAGATTTATTCAGCTTTATAAACTGAGACAATAAACTGAATAAACATTCTGGATATATCACATCAGACCTTTAATCTTTGTGCTTAAACTGCTTTACAACTTTGATACAGCTGTGTTACTTTAAAGGAGATTATTGTTTTAATGGTGAAATTTTAAATAAACTGAAAATATAAATGTGAGAAAATGAGTTAGCAGGATAAATGCTCTTGATACTTATCTTTTCACATTCACTGCAACAGGGTCTGAGTTATCTTAATGTCCACCAGGGGGTGACTCTGCTGGTAGTGAAATCTGTCCTTTGGTATAGAAGTCTGGGAGAAAATGGTTGTCCTCCTGAGCTCATTTATTCCTTTATTTTCCTAATGAGTTTATGGTCTCAGTCTCCAGTTTACAGTCTGCTTTAGTACAGCATGGCATATATTTAGGAAATTGTACTCCATTTGGAGTCACAGAAAACGTTTTTCTCTGAAACTGTCGAACTATTAGCTCACACAGTCTCTCACAGAGTGATGAACCTCTTCCCATATTTCCTTCTGAGAGACTCAGCCTCCATATGTAACAACAGAACGCAGACTGCTGCATTAGACTGTGTGGACTTTTTAATGTCAGCTCCTCCAATCAGAGAAAACTGTACAACCAGAATACTGGATTAACAAACTATTCCCCTTCTGTCTGACAGCAGGGCAGGAGGTGTCTTATACAACTTAATCTTGAGTTAACATCAGTGGTAAAAACAGAGCAGTGTGATGCACTGACTTACAGTAAAATCTACTCTATTTGTGAGACCAGCAGCATGTAATGATAAACTCTGATCAGGAGCTTTTCTATCCCACACAGAAGATCAGAGCATTTTAGAGACTGCCAAGGTCCAATCCCTCAGAAACAAAGAAATCTGAGAGGATCCATGGAGTAATTTAGTTAAAGAGTAATTCCTGTTAATAAGTGACTGTGCTGCACAGTGGCTGACATCTTTGTTTTCGTCAAACCTGTTAGGAGGCTTTATCTGTGATCAGCTGATCTGTAAAGGTCAGATGTCACGGGCTGTGTAGCCCCCAGTTCAAGTTACTTTCAGTTAACAAGTTTGTTCTCATTACGTCTTTTTCTCAAATTCAGACTTGAAAATAGGAGGTCATCTTACACTTGAGGTTACTTCTATCAGCTGTTTTTATCCAACTGTCGTACCAAAATACTCAAAAAGTAGTGAACCATTCCCAATATATGTCTGATAAGCAGTGGGCTGATATACATGTATTGAGCATTCCCATTCCTACTTCGAGCTACAGCTTGTTACAAAAAACAGGCCTAAGCATTTCAAACAACAAACAACTAAGCATTTCCTTTTCATTTGCTCCAGTCTACATGCGATGATCTCAGGGGTTGGGGTCTCCAATGCACTACAGACCTCTTCAAAGATCCTTTTTTAAACTTGAACATTGACTCTCTTATACTCAGATTGTTTTTCTATCATAACAGAGCAGACAGAGGCATAGTGTGTTTATTTCGTCTCCATCAGATCAGTTTATTAGTTGTTGTTACACAGTAGAAGTGAGTGTCTGCAAACAGACTCACTCTGAACACGGCTTTTCTACTGAGAGCCACGAAAACACTGCAAATAAACCCCAAAAACAGGAGAAATCAGAAACACTACCAAAACCTAAAAAATGATATACAATCATACAAACCTGAAGTATTAGAAAACTATACACCATTCAATGTGCTTCATGTCATTTCTGCTTTACATGTAGTTTTATCTCATGATTATATGTTCGGCTCTGAATGCTGCTGGACTCCTGTAGTCAGGGTTCAAAGGTCATTTGAGGACTTTAACAACAAAATGTGCACATGAAAATATCAAATCGAAAGGAGCGCAGAGGAGGAAACCTCTTAAAAATGTCAGAGAGCAGGGACAGGAGCACTAACACTGCATCAGTCTGAAACAGAATTGCATATCACAGCTTCCACAGCCTGTTACACACTCTCTCTGCACCTTCTCACGTGTATATATAATATACAAACTCTCCACGGCTGATCTCAGCACAGCACGGAGATGACTGCAGCCAGAAAATAAGTTAAGATGTGTTACGGCGCTACTTCAAACTAGAACAGAAAAAAAAAAATCTCCTTTACGCAGAAACACACTGCATCATGTAACAGAGAGAGAGAGAGAGCGTCGCCCGATTCTGCTCTCTGAACTGGAGAAAAGCAGCAAAATACGACAAAGAGTTGACACTGGCGCATCATTCAGGGAGCATTCAGTCAGTGCTGAGGACACAGCAGCTCCACACAAACCAGAGGACGAATAAATTAAGGATTCAGAGTCTCCAGACGCTTGAAGAGTCTTCAACAGGACAGGAGTAGAGAGGAGAGGGAGCAGCTGGACCAACAGCAGACTGTATTTACATCCACTACAGCTCATCAAAATCCAAACCCCTGCCGCGCTACGCCAAAGAAATCAGTCTGTTCCTGTAGGGCTTTCTGTCTGAAGGTGTCAGAGGTAGTTTCACATTGAAGACGGGATATGGATGCTGATTTAGAGTCCTCTTTCTAACTGAAACACAAAAATCATCGTCAGGAGTCGAACAAGCTCGACAGTCACAGAGTCCGTCTGCAGCCGAGAGGAAAACAGGAGACGTCATCATCACATCTGATACTCTCTTCAGGATCAAGCTGAGCCTCACACACTCTGTTCACCTCCACACACACACACGCACACACGCACACACCTCCCTCTGTCCACCTGGCTGTCTGTCTGTCTGTCTGTGTGTCTCACAGAGGAGGAGCCGATGCAGAAGTGACGGGGCTGGACCAGCAGAAGAGGGTCCAGGTCCCAGCAGAGTCCATGGGCCCATCAGCCCAGGATTATAAACTAATAAGGAGAAGGCGGGGCTTGTTGAGGAGAGGCAGGGTTAGAGCTGGAAGCCCTCCATGGGTCCTTCCTGCTGCTGGAAGACAAACTGACCCTGGTTCTGGTCCACCTGTGGGGCCAGGCTGGCATCCTCCTCGTCCACGCCGAAGTAGTGCTCGATAAGGTCAAAGGCCTTCTGGTAGATCTCCTGGTTCTCATGACTTTGCAGGAACTCAATCTTATCCAGACCTGAAGGGGTTAACAAACAGAACAGCTCACTTTCAGACCCCCTCCTCCCATCACAATATGTAACATTTAGGATTGACTGATGTGGTTTTTTAGGGCCAATACTGATACTGATTATTAGTATTCAAGGAAACCGATAACCAATATTCAGAGACAATAGTCATTGGCATTAAAAATGTATATTTTGGCCTTATTTTGAAACACGTTTTTATTTTGAACTGAGAAAAGATCCGGAAGTAGCGCGTGCTAGCTCCATAAACTTCACATAGACTGAGAGGAGCACCTCTACCTGTGTTGCTACCTGCTAGTGTCTCTTGTTTTATTTCTCCATGCTTCATGGTGTTTGTTATAACTGTTGGCATGTGGTTTTATGAGACGTGTAAGTTGAAATATATTATTTTGCCAGTGAACATTAACTCTGGGAAATGACTCGGCCGTTTGTTGAGAAGCAGGCTAAAGTGATCTGTATGGCCTTGTGTATTCTTTATCTGTATTGGCTACAGTGATTAACAGTGTTATTTATGTCATGTTACAATAACTGATGTTGGCTTTTATTTTGTTCTTTTGAGCTTTTAGTTCTACGGTGTTAAATAAACATCAGTGAGAGGAACCGGACTCTCACATCCAATCACACTGCTGCTTCACGGAGCAACTCTCCTCTCTCTCTCCGTCGCTGTGGAGCTGCGCTTAGAAGCTTGAGTACTGATTGGCTGTCTGTGTAACCAATCAGTGGGGACTGTAGGCGGGACACTGTTACACAGCCTATGTGGTGCCTTGAGGCAGAGACAGGCAGCTGTGGAACAGCCGGATGAGCTCTACACAACTGGGGGAGATCGAGCATTTCTGTTGTGGCTCCCACTTTGTGGACTGCTTTACCCCTGACAGATGCACCTGTTCACTTTAGCCTTTGGGGTAGAATAGTTACTTTTATTGGGTCTTTTATTTATTTGCTATTTTTATCTATATTGTTGTTTTCATATGTATTATGCTTTCATTGTTTTTGTAGCTTTCATTGTTGATTTTTGATTGTTTCTGGCTATTTTACTGTAAAGCACTTTGGTTGGCCACTGGCTGTTTTAAATGTGCATTATAAATAAAGCTGACATTGACATTGAGCGTTTTTTAAAATAAAGTGATTTTATTGGCTCTCAGTGGAAAAAACGTTTGATGCTGCTTATTGTAAAAATGCTGAATATCAGAGAAGAGAATTGACTGAAAACTTCTCTGTAGAGCGTAGACTTAAACTGAGGTGACTGTTTGGGTTAGAGTCTCTAAATTAGCTAAAGTCTGTGTCAGAGTCCACATGTCCACACGCAGAAAACTGAAGCCTAGCTTGCATGCTGTCTCTCTCTGCAGTTTCTCATTAAAGGGGCAGAGATTACCGGCATCCATTAAAACCCTGCTTCAAACGTACAGCAGTATTTCTTCAATGCAATGCTTCTTTGGTTTAACATACTTAGTTAGTTTTGAAGAGTTTGGAATCCTGTCCACTAAAAGTTCTTGTGTTGTTTCCTTGACAGGCTCATATTGTTATTCTTACACTGTGACAGCATTACATTTTCACTGCACTGTGAAAAACTGGGGTTTAATGTTAAGCTCTGTCTTGTTGTTACAAAAAAAATGCTTGAAACATCAAAAACAAAAGGAAAAGTTTTGGAACACAAAGAGGGAGCAGAGTTTTTGGCCTTACCGTATGCCTCCTCAATGAGAGCGCAATACGGGTTGATGCCAGTCCCGTTCTGCTTGGCTTCCTGCTCTCCCAGTCTGAGGATGTTCTCCAGCCCATTCAGAGACACCAGAACTATCTTTGAGTCCATCACCGTCAGCAGGTCACACATAGGTTTGATGGCGTTCAGAGACACTAGGTACCTGTTAGCACAAGGATTAAAAGGGGCCCATTTATTTCAAACGCTCAGAGTGACTGAATACACTCAGAAGCTAAATAAATGCCTGATTTCTTTCCTCAACATCACAGACAACAAAATCAGATTACACTGACAACGCATTCACAGAATGAGTCCCCTGTTATTGCCGAGTTTTTTACCTGATCTGTGCAGGAGTTCCTCCAGAGGTAGCGTTTGTGATTGCCCAGGCTGCCTCCTTCCTCGTGCGAAACTCGGCCTTCTGAAGGATCTCGATCAGGACGGGGAATATGTTTGCATCGATCACATTCTGCATAGGAGACAGTGTCAGAGATAATTACGATCGACTCGTCAGGTCTCCCCCACAAACAAGCGGCTGCTGCTGGAGAGTAGGTGAGTTGTGTTTAGTCTCTATTCTGAAGAAATCAGGCAAAGCTATAAGGATGTTTGATGGCTAGTACTTTGACTGGGACCCTATATGTACTGTTGATGAAGTTAGGTGCTGTTCTGAGCATTATTTGTGGCTATAGAGTGGCGTTTTGGTTGAGGTGTGGGCAAGGAGATGTAGACCTATCGTATTTTTCACACTATAAGGTGCACCTGATTATAAGGTGCATCTATTCGTGTCCATTTTCATACATAAGGCGCACCGGATTATAAAGCGCATTAAGCCAAACAAAACAGTCAGATAAGTCAAATTTAATTTAACTCATTCAATAACTCCACAAGGCTACGGTAGCTGCAGTGCTCCGACAAGCCAAAAGGATTTTAAGTGCGCCTTATAGTGCGAAAAATACAGTATTGTATTGTATTGCTATTGTGCGGTCGTTGCTGAGGTTGGTATAATTAGAGAAGCAAGCAGTCGGCAACATTCATCTCTCGGGGGGGTGTCTAACTCAGTGTTACTGTGTATTTGACCATAACTAAAATTTACACCAGAATATCCCTTTAAGTGAAGGTTACAGAGCAGCAGGTGAAGTGGTCTTACCTGGATCTGAGCTCTGTTTCCTGCTGTAATATTGGACACTGTCCAGCATGCCTCCTTCTTGATAGACTCCTTCGGGCTGCTGAGGAGGTGCAGCAAACACGGCAGAGCTGAACAGTTCAAGATCACCTGAAAGCATAGACACATGATTAACACACCTCCAGGTCCTTTCTTCATAACCCAGGACAGGTGAGAGGGTCAGAGTCTACCTGAGTCTGGATGTCATCTCCTGTCACGATGTTTCCCACTGCTCGTAAAGCTGGAGAGACCACCTTATAGTCACTGTGCCTGCAAATACACACGCACACGCACACACAGGTCGAGGTTACCCCTGACACTTACTGATGCTGAAAACTTGACATGTTGGTAGAGAAAAGTACTATGTGGTCTTCTGTTATGTTCAGCGATCAGGATGCTGTTTAGAGTTTAAAGCATGTTTTAATGTAGACCAACTGGCTGAAGGTGTGGCACACAGCAGAGAGGCTCAGTTAGGAGCTGCAGCTGTGCACCAGGTCTCCACAGGCTCTTTTTTTAGGGAGCAGTACACAACAGTCGCCACTATCGACACAGTGATTGAAAACTTTTTACAAGTCATATACCCATGTTTGGATACAAGGTGACAGACTCTGGATGACAGGCTCTGGATGTTGATGCTTAGCATGTTTAACAGTCCTGTACAGGCAGTTCTATCTGGTAAAACGCTCCAGAAAATGTCCTGTCTCAGGCTGGTCTCTAAGATTTCCCTTCTGCCTGTTGACACTGTGGTAAAAACATTATTTTCTAGAGTCTCGGAGAACAGAAATAAGGACAGTTATCAGGCCCAGATGTGAGAACAGACAGAGCTGATCTCTGGTGAGAAGAGTGGAGCACTGTCCTGTCCTGCAGTCTGAGAGCATCCTTATTTATCATGTACATGTCAGCCAGGTATTTAATCAGTCTGTCTCTTCTCTTCATATAACCTTGACAGCTCTTACATGAGTAACTCCACTAGCCGGCGGCAGACCCCCGAGTCGATCACCGTCTGGATCTTCTCATTGGGGCCATCAGACAAGTAGGACAGAGCCCAGCAGGCGTCGGCCAGCACATCAGGATCACTGCTGAACAACAGCCTGGACAGAACGCTGAGACATGGAGACACCTGACAGCCAGACACAGAGGCACAGGGAAAGGTTAACACAGAGTAGAGTCTATACTGAGGGTGCAACATACAAATAAGTATCTTAACGCCACCTTTGCAAAGTCTGGCGGTGGATTCTTCCCTCTGCAGAGGTTGGACAGTGCCCACACTGCGTTACGAGTTGTTGTAAGTCGGTTGGACTTTGCAAGCAGCCTGAATGTGAAAAAAATAAGGAAGTGTTTAATAACACATGACAAAAACACACTGAAAAAGACTGACAGACAGGTGGAGGACACTTACTGCTGCAGAGATGGCAGGATGCCACAGTTCAGCACATAGTCTCTGCACTCTGCGTTATCTCCAGCGATGTTCCCCAGAGCCCACACAGCCTAAAACGCAATACACAGAGACTGTGAGTGTGAGTGTTCACCACGCACTGACAAAGTCTGAGAGCTGCAGCAGTTATGAAACCCCTGTCCTGTAGGAGTTACTGGAAATGTATCAGCAAAGATCAATTCTTATCTGACCTGCTCCTGGACGTCCTCGTACTCAGAGTTGAGCAGCTCGATGAAGATGGGAACAGCTCCGGTTTCTATCACCACCTTCGTGTGAAGGAAGGTACCTGAGGCGATGTTGGTCAGAGCCCAGGCCGCCTCAAACTGTCGAAGATGCACATATTTAAGACATGAAACACAGGAAATGAAAAAAGTTTTGAAAGCATTACTTCTTCTTCTGTTGGTCTTATTTGGTTCATCTAGTACAGGGGCTGGCAACCTTAAATACTCAAAGAGCCATGTGGACCAGTTTCCCACAGAAAAGAGAGACACAAAACCCCTTTGACAACTAAAATTAAGATAACACTTATCTTTTTTTTTTTACCTCTATGCAAAGTATATGGAAAAAAAATGTAGTGTGTTGTGTTTATGAAATAAACGAGCTGCTGCAGAGAAAAAGAAATGTTATTTCTGCAGGAAAACAAAAATATTCTAAACAGTTTGAACTAACCGTAAAGACCCACTCTGATGAAAATCATGTTTTTCTGGTTGTCTGCAAGTTTATATGCCATTTTTCTGATGCTAGAGGACATGTCATGAGAAAAACAGGTGCAAAACTGCATTTCTGAGTATTTCTGCATTCAAATTATTGTGAACCTCTGGCAGACCCAAACAGCAGCATCGGACACAGTGAGATTCCCTAGGTCACAACTGCAAGCTCTGCCCTCGGAGCCCCACTATTCAAGCCAGACTCAGGGGAGTAGAGAGGACAATTACAGAGTAAGCGTGTGCGCTGAATAAAAAACACTATTTCACTGAACAATGTCAGATATATATCTGCAAAACCGATTAAAATATTAAATTTTCTTGTTTAATGTGACTTTCGCTCCTGAACCTCAGCGCACAACGTCTCCAGATCAGCGCTGTATGATGTCACCTTCATCTTCACAGAGGTTTTTTGGTTTTCGCAACTAAATAAAATAAAATAAAATACATTTAAATTAAATATTTATTATTTATTTTTCAAATCCACAGGGAGCCGCAGCCGGGGGATGAAAGAGCCACATGCGGCTCTGGAGCTGCGGGTTGCCAACCCCTGATCTAGTAGGTGCTCTGATAATGCTGAGTACTTTTACCTTAAGGGTTTAACTGAATCCTAAAAAGACCAGATAACAGAGTAGAAGTAAGACTCTGCTGCAATGCTGATTATGAGGATGTAACAGTAATGTCACTTTTATAATATTGTACAGACAAAAGGGTCAAGAGATCATGTTGAACCTGTGACACTTTAACACTCCAGATCTCCAGGGAAAGCAGTGTAGATTTGCTTTAGCTGCAGTGTGGGGCAGTGGGAAATTTAAGAGACCAGAATCCTTTGCAGCAACAAGAATGCACTTCAGTGTGTATTGAAATAAGGATGCTGTACTGAACAGTTCAATATTCGAGATCAAAAGATACAGACCTGCTGCTCAAAGGAAATAAACTTGCAATGGATACAGTTTTGAATCCAAACACCAAAAATAAATCCACAGTTATATCCCAGAAGAAGTGTGGTGTGTGTCTGTGGTCTACAGGTCAGGTCTGAAAGAAAACCTCTGTCTCTCTGTCTGCTCTCTGACACAAATCTTACATGTACATTTGGTTGAACAGCGAGAAAAAAATCTAAAAATCATCTGTTCTTTACCAACCTGTAAATCCGAGTACTTTGTGATGTGTAAGACTTCACAGTTCATGCATTCAGTGCTCGTCTGTGGAACTCTCACCTGCAGTGTACAGTTTTCACTCCTCTTCAGAAACTCAACAAAGCGATTGACAACACCAGGCGTGGAGATGACCTCGTCGATGGGTGGGTTAGGCTCTGCACAAAAGACCGGAGAAAACTCAGCAGTCATTAAACATCCCCTGCTTTACAGAGGTGAAACAGACAGCTGTGGTTCTGCATGCTCCAACAGAGTTAATCCCCTGAAATCCTCAAACATATCCTCCCGACACATTTCTGATTTGAACCTTGAGACCTAGCACAGACCTTTGGAGAGGAGTTTCCTAAACTTCTGAGTGGCAATCAGCTGCTGGTCGGGGTCATCGGAGAAGATCATCTGAATCATATCAGGAGTTATGACTCCATCCTGCAGGAGTGACAAACATTTCAAACTCCCATCAGACTGAACACAGCCACAGGAAACACAGTCGTCTTTGACAGATGAACATGAGAGCAATGGGAGAAGAAAAAAGACAGCATGTGATCAAAGACTTACACCTGAGACAGGTACAGTGGAGCTGACATCTGGATCTTGGATGGGACACTCCAGCATGGACTCGTCACTTGCAGGGACACAAACGTTTCTCCTCTTGAACAGCTGAGGACACATGAGGTTACTGCAGGTCAGAAGTTTTTAATGCTCATAGACATAATCCCAAACATTGGATCCAGACTTTTTTCACTCCAGGATTTGGCAACAATGTGAGGGATGAAATATCAGCCCGACTTATTTCTAAGAGGATTCCTTCAGTGATCTCTATCCAAATGTTTTTTGATGCAGTCAAATGATCTGCCGCTTTCTCTACCTTGATAAATAAAACTGCATAAACACCGTCACCACACAATGTCCTGTTCAGATCAGTGTTTGTCTTCATCCAGGAAATACAAAATCATGTGAGTTCTCTTTCACCCCAGCTCCTAGTCAGTTCCTAAATTTAGTTTTTCTTTTTAAAGAAGATGATGTTTTCTTCGTGGGCAGCTTGTGGAAGTTTTGTTTTGCTGTGATCTCTGTCATATAAAAAAGTTTTAGATCTAGTCTTTAAATTTAAAGTTTTTGAAGTGTCAATTTCAAGCTTGAGTCAAATCCCTGGGCTTCTGTTTTAAAGCTCAAAGAAAGTCCATTATTACCTTTATCTCTGCATGACAGCAGCAAATGAACTTGTAGCATTTTGGGTTTTTTACTGGTGTTGTTTCCTTCTGTCCAGATCGTTGCTTGTGTTGTACTTTTTTATCATGAAAATGACACTGTAACACTGGAGCTGCCTCTATCTACTAGGGATGGATGATCAATTATTGCTCATGATAAATTGTCAGAAAAATCTTCCATGATAAATATTTGCCATCTCATGATAAATACAATAAGTGCAAGTTGATAACATAAGTGCGAGCGACGGACTCACAGCCATAGCCCACACAGAGCAGAATAACAAACAAACATGGCCGAAGGTAATGAAGAAGACGTTTCTGAGCAGCTTGTTACTGAACGAGGCTCCACATGAGGGATTTCCTTTAAGATTGGGGTTTAGACGAGTGCAATCAGGTATGCCTGACATCAGACAGTAGATCTGCTGCTGTTTACTCTGAGCAATAAGAGTTTTCAACAAATGTTGAAAATGTTTTCACATTTCACATTTATGATTCTGTTTGTGAGTTTTACTAAAATGCCAGCTGGACAACCTTCAGTAGAATAGGCTGAAGACATCTTTGGGTTCATTTGAAAACAAACAAAAATGGTGTGCTGCTCTATTAACTTGAAAAAACATGTTTAGGATGAAGAGACAGTATCAGCAGAAAACAGTCACAGAGTTAAAGGAAACATCATTCAGAGAGAATTGGGTTTATTCTGGAAATAGACGGGATCTCTTTTTAGCAGAGCTGAAATAATTCAACTTTGCATAATGTCATGTGGCACGGGATGGGTAGCCTGGCTGGGCCATCCAGTTGCGTGAATCACTTGCCGTTCCTTCCCACACCTTCTGCAGTTGACTTTGCAAAGTCGGCAGAAATCGTTTATATCCGCAGAAGACATCGGATATAAACGGTTTCTGCCGACTTTGCAAAGTCAACTGCAGAATTAAAGGCGTTCTAAATGAACAGCGCTTTGAAAAGTCCCGCAGCATGTGTTAGACGTCGCCATCTACACATGGACCAGTCAGGGGCTGCCTTTCCCTGTTGTCCGGGTAACAATGGAAACACGGTCTCTGACTGGCCCGGTTATTTTCTGACCGGGAATACACGCTCCCAATGGGCCGAAGTCCAGACTGTTGTGTGAAGGAACGGCAAGTGATTCACGCAACTGGATGGCCCAGCCAGGCTACGGGATGGGAGGGTGGGATGGGGCTGCACTGATAAAGACATTTTCACCTGCTGATACGGAATAAGGTGAAAGATGCTGTGTTTGTCTGGCCTTTGACAAATTTTGGTTTGTTATATGACGAGGTGAAATGCAAGCTTGGAATCTACGTGATGATTTAGTTTTCTTCAAAAAACATGTTTAAACAAAGGAAACCAACAGCAACTGCTGCAGGGAAGAGAGTCAAAAAGGTACTACTTTAAAACATGAGTCAGAAGAAAAACATGAAACCTGTGCGGGGTGAAAACAAGTGGAATGTGGAGCTTCAATGATGCAATCAGCAAAAGCAGAGCTATTTGAAACAGAAGCTCACGAAGAGTTCAAACCATCTACCTGCTCCTCTCTCTTCTGTTTACGCAGCTGGATCCCTTCTTCTTCTCTTCGTCGACGCATCTCCTGAGGATTCAGCGCTTTGTTCTTGTAGCTCTTCATCCTGTAGTTTTCTTTCCCGGGACTCGCCATCGTGTCTGGAAATAAAACGACAAAATCAAGACCAAACTGCTCAGGCCAGTGACTTTGCTTATCAGAGGAGAGGGCCTGATGTAGGGTTGCTGCAGACTTTCTAAATATGACATTTAAAAGGTCTCCTGATATTATTAAAAACAGTATATGAAGTCTGCATTCTGTAGTCATCCCTAACAACCCTAAGAGTCCTCCACTGTTTTAGTGAATGTATTTATAATACACAGCTGTAAATGCTGTAGACTGTCAAGAGAATGAGCAAATACACAGAGAGAACAGAAAGTCATGGACACTGAATTTGATCTGAAATTTGATGTCTTTCAAAAGAAAAAAAACTTTCAAAATCTTTTTTAACCTTAAATTTTTTTTAAATCCAACAAAAGGCCAGCATGTTTCTGAATAGGTGATCTGCTCTGAAAAGGTGGTGAAAAATTCATTATGAATTTTAATGTCATTCATCCACCTGTTTGTCAGCTGTGTGTTGGCGTGTATTCAAACAGAGTCTGTCTCAGCGCTGGAGCAGAGTTTCTCCTTCATTAAGCTTTAAACTGGCACACTGCACCTTGAAAAGGCCGAAAATTGGTGCCCCAGTGTGTCATTACACATCATAGTAAGTCACTGTGGGACTAGTGAGGCACAGCTTAATAACACACAGTGGGGTTTAAGCATGCACATACACACAGTGCTGTCCCGCCTGCAGGCTTCCCTCCATTCTGCTTCTGTTACCTCTGAGAGAGGATAAGAGGTGGGGAGACTTCAACCCACCATCACACTTTGGTTATTACACACTGCAGATGAGGTGCCACAAATACCCCACCTTAAAATGTCAGTAGGTTATATTGCCTCTTACATACTGCTTTTCAATGCTGTATATAAGAGGCAATAAAGTGCCTATTTTTATACAGCATAAAACGAAAGTTACGCATGTAACTACGGTTCTATGAATCCCGAATGACCGCCAGAGGCGGTGCTTTAAGCACTGAATGACTCCCTTCGCGCATGCGCAGTTCGAGTGTTTATACCAACAACGTCACTTGTGACCCCGTGGTGACCTGGAAGAGGTTATTTCTTCCATCGGTCAACGAGGGTTCAGTCCCTGCAGAACTTTCTCGCGAAGACGCGAGGATTCTGAGTGACAGAGTGCTCTGGCGGTCATTCGGGATTCATAGAACCGTAGTTACATGCGTAACTTTCGTTCTATTTCATCCCTTCTGACCGCCAGAGGCGGTGCTTTAAGCACTGAATGACTTATACCAGCAAAGTCACGAGGAATCCTGATTGCAAACCTTGAATCAAGGGGACTCCGGGAAGAGGACCACACCCAACGGATGGGGAGTGGCAACGTTGACCCTGTAGAACTTGGAGAACGTGCTTGATGACGCCCACGAGGCAGCCGAGCAGATGTCCTCCAGGGGTACTCCTCTTAGGGCTGCCCATGAGGTGGAGACACTCCTGGTCGAGTGACACCGGACCCCGGGTGGCATGGGGCGGTTATTTGCCTTATAGGCGTGGTTGATTGTGTCCACCACCCAGTGGGACAACCTCTGCTTTGACAGGGCAAGGCCTATACTAGGGCCGCTGTGACACACAAAGAGCTGTTCAGCTCGTCTTACACGTGTGGTGGCTCGAATGTAGGCTCTCAAGGCCCGCACCGGGCACAACAGCCTCAGTTGGTCAGCCCTGTCTCCTGGCGGAGGATCGAACCGGGCCAGTTCCACCGTAGGCAAGATTCGTTGATTGAGAGGGCGTGTAGCTCCCCTACCCGCTTGGCCGATGTAATGGCCAGGAGGAGGGCTGTCTTATAGGACAGCCATTTGAGCTCTGCCCGCTCCAGGGGCTCAAAGGGAGCCTTGCATAGGGTGTCTAAGACTAGATTTAGGTCCCATACTGGAGCTCTCGGGGCTCTCGGGGGGTGCAGCCTCTGGGCCCCCTTCAGAAAGCTGGAGATCAAGCGGTGGCTCCCTATCGTGCTGTTCTCAACCCTCACGTGGTTACAAGATATAGCTGCCACATACACTTTAAGTGTAGAAGGGGACAGGCCTTTAGTTACCAGGCTTTGGAGGAATTCAAGGACTACAGTCACTGGGCAGTGTACTGGGTCCTCAGCTCTGCTTTTGCACCAGCTGGAAAACAGCTTCCACCTGTTGGCGTACTGGAGCCTGGTGGACGGCGCCCTTGCATTCAAGATCGTATGTTGTACTGCGTCCGAGCAGCTGCCTAGCAGTGGTTCGGGCCCTTCAGCAGCCAAACACACAGCTGAAGGCGTTGTGGGTTGGGATGCCAGATTCGTCCCCTCAGCTGTGAGAGCAGGTCCCTCCTGTCGGGGAGGCGCCACGGCGTCCCTTGACATAGTTGGTGGAGCAGTGGGAACCACACCCTGCCTGGCCAGAAAGGGGCCACGAGGAGAATGGTGTGACCCTCCTGAGCCACTCTCTGGAGCACCAGGGGAATCAGAGGAAGTGGGGGAAAGGCGTATAGGAGAACCCCTGGCCAGGGGTGGGACAGCGCGTCCTGGCCTAGGGGGCTGGTTGGCTCCGCTAGGGAGAACCACTTCGGGCAGTGGGTCGACACTGCCGAAGCGAACAGATCCACTTCTGCCCTGCCAAAGCGGTTCCAGATCATGGTGACCACGTCTGGGTGGAGGCGCCACTCTCCTGACGGAGGCTTCCGCCGGGAGAGAAAGTCCGCTATAATTCTTCTCCCCTGGTATATATACTGCCCGCAGGCTCATCAGGCGGGGGGCGGCCCATGTCAGCAGGTTTGCGGAGACCTGCAGCAGCTGTGCTGACTTGGTCCCTCCCTGGTGGTTTATATGGTAGATTGTTGAGGTATTGTCTGACCTGACCAACACATGCTTGCCTCTCAGGTGAGGCATGAAATGGATAAGAGCCATGTGCACCGCTTTTATTTCGAGCACATTGATATGATTTGCGCGGTCTGCTGGAGACCACTGCCCGCGAGCTGTCCTGCCCTGCCACACCGCACCCCAGCCCGAGAGGGAGGCGTCGGTGGTAACAGTTTCTCTGCGGAATGGAATACACCCCATCGGGACACCCCTCAGGATGTAAGTCCTGTCCCTCCACGGGACTAGGGTGAGGAGGCACTGTCTTGACACGGCAATCTGCCTGTGCCTGTGTCGCTCGGCATCTAGATGGAGGCCGTTTAGCCACCTCTGCAGGGGGCGTAGGGACAGCAAGCCCAGCGGCACAACAGCCGCAACAGACGTTAGCGTGCCCATGAGGCGGAGGAACCTCATGTATGGCAGGAGGCTTCCTCTCCTGAAATCGAACAGAAGCTTCATAATACCATCCACCCGACGGGTGGAAGGACGGGCCGTCATTGAAACCGTGTCTAGGGCTAGACCAATGAATGTTATGCTCTGAGATGGCGTCAGGCAGCTTTTGTCTGTATTTACTTTGATACCCAGGCGGGCCACGTGGGCTAGAAGCTGTGATGTGTCGTCCGCTGACTGTGCCCGGGATGGTGCGCAGATCAGCCAATCGTCCAGGTAGGGAAGCACCTTCATGCCCTGGGCCTGGAGAGGTTGGAGCGCTGCAGCGGCAAACCTCGTGAAGACCCTCGGGGACAGGGAGAGCCCAAATGGGAGCACCCGGAACTGCCAGTGGCGGTCCTTGTAGGCAAACCGGAGGAACTGCCGGTGTTGCCTGGCGAATGGGGACATGGAAATAGGCATCTCTCAAATCCACTGTCGTGAACCACTCGTTTGGGGCCACAGACTGGAGTACAGCTGCCGTGGTCAACATACGGAAGGGTAGGATCTTTAAGTACCTGTTTAAGCCTCTCAGGTCCAAGATGGGGCGGAATCCGCCGGTCTTTTTCTCTACCAGAAAGTAGGTTGAGTAGAACCCCCTGGGGTGCTGCAGAGGGTCTACTGGTTCGATGGCACCCTTGGCCAGGAGGGTAGACAGCTCCTGGTCCAGGGCGAAGGCCTTTGCCGGGTCGCCAATGATGGTAGTTTTGACCCGGCTGGTTGCAGGGGGCCGGCGTCGGAACTGGAGTTTGTACCCGTGGGTCAAGGTGGTAAGCACCCACGGGTCCACAGCTCGAGCAGCCCAGTAGCTGAGCTGCTGGTGTGTGAAAGTTCCGACGGCCGGCCCCATTGTCTCAGTGTTTGGCCCCTCTGCCCCTAGGGGCCCTGTTGGGGGGTCCAACGGGGTCCGGGGGCCGAAATGGCCTAGACTGCGCACGACCAAAGCCCCGTCCACGGGCTTGCCCCTGCGCAAAGCGTGGGTCTCTAAAGTGGGCTGGTGGGGGGTTGCTTCCAGGGGCAGCTGAGTGGGCTCTGCCCCTGGCCCTGCCCCTGCTATGGGGAGGAGCGCGGTGCAGGCTCATCAGCTGCTGTCTAGTCTGTCCAGCCTGGATGGTTTGGTCAAGTGCCTCCTGGGCAGCTGGACCAAAGACCGTTCCTGGCACCACCGGGAGGCCCTGGAGGGTCTTCCTCGCCTTGTCCGTCAGCCGTGACTGGGACAGCCAAACCTGGCGGCGGGCCTGGATTATGATGGACATCATCCTCCCTAACTCCCGAGCCATGAGGCCAAACGCCTCCAGTGACGCGTCACAGAGGGTGGTAGCATCTGCGATTGCATTGTCCTCCTGCAGGGATGATGAAAGCGCCAGCAGGAGGTGCGACAGGGAGTTGCCAATTCTCCCAGCTTTTGCTCCTGTGTTATAGCCCCTAATCAGCAGGTCGTCGGTCAGCCTGCACTGGGGGCGAGGGCACCTGGTGTCCCGGCTCAAGGCCTCATCCGGGGGAACCACCAGAGATGCGACGACTGGCTCAATTGATGGCATGCAGTCCAAGCCAACGTCTGCCGAACCATGCATCGCTGCCAGCGCACGACCGTCGCTGGTTAGACGGGAGCAGGCCTTCGAGTCTGCCCAGCAGACCTGTAGCTCCCTCAAATAGTCCTCTGCATGAGGGACAGAGAATGCATTGGAGGCTGGCTTCCGCCGGAAGAATCTGCTTGTTGGGGCCTGCCCTGCTTGGTCTGGTAAGGCCACCCTTAACTTCTCCAGGGCCATTCTCAGGATGGCCTGCATCGAGTTATCCCCGCTCTCGGACAGCTCAGTCTGGGCTGAGGAGTGGGAGCCTTGATCTGAGGCCTGAGAGGCCCCCTCATAGACCTCCCCTTCCTCGTACTCATGAAAATGGGAGGCTGATGCAGCTAAAGACAGCGCATCCTCCTCTGGCTCTTGGGACTCCTGGGTCAAGTGTGGCATTTCAGGAGTAGGCACCCGAGCTTCCTCTGAAGGACACTCCAGAGGTTGATGGACGAGGAGCATAGCCCTCATACAACCAAGCTCCGCAGACAACTGATCCACCCTAGACGACAGTCGAGAGCGGTTGGTCTTGGGCCTAGCCCTAGGCTTCTTTTTAGCAGGTGGGGCGCCTGCACTGGCAGGTGCGTCAGTGCCCCGCTTCGAGCGACCAGGTTTCACTGTGGGCGCCTGGCCTGATGGGGGAAGGTTGTCCTGCAGCGGATTCACCTCCGCTAGCCTGGCCAGCTTAGCTGCCATTGGCATGTAGCTGCAGTCCATACAGTGGCTGTTCACCAGGGCCTCCTTGAGGTGCTCAAGGCCCAGACATGATGGACACAAATCGTGTCCATCATCAGGTTGGAGGGGGGCCTGACAGGAAGTACAGCAGTGAGAGACATCCATTGTGACCCCGCCACTAGATGGAGAATTGATCGCTCTTGCTGGAGGGAGGAAGCAGAAACGCTCCTTTATCCGAAAATTAAGACAGCAAGAGTGACTGCCGCTTATGCTGGAGGAAGGAAGCGGAAACGCTCCTTTGCCAGCAATCAGAAATAGAAAGAATAAATTAAATAATAATCACAATGATAGGCTTGAAGCAACTCAGGTCACTGGCAGCGCGAGCTGGGGGGAGGGGGCGTGAGCACCGCCTGCACCAGCGTAGGCTATCGCCAACTATATAATAAAAAGAGATAAAGCCCCTAAGGCAACCAGAGCGTAAATGCTACTGTTAGTGTTAACTAAACTAAAGACAAGGCTATGCAACAAAAACGGGTTAGCCAAGCCCAACCAAACGTCGCTAGGAAACTAGCCAAAAAACGAAAGAGCTATCCTTAAAACTTTTCTGCCCGCTTGGCCGCCGCTGAATGCTTTAGCCGCCGTCGGGGGGCCGTGGCCACTGCGGCGTTAACAAAAAACGGGCTACCGTAGTCGTTTATTAACTGAAAATGCCGACGCGGAACGCGAGCGTTACCGTTCGTTGTATACAGTCGTTATGTCGGAGGGAGGCGGCGAGAGCGCAGCCTTTCACAACAGGTTAAGGTAAATATCTATATATATCTACACTAAATCAATAACCTACCTGTTCCGAAGGAGAGGGGAACGAGTCCCATCCTCACCGGTGAATGACGGACGCCGCGGCGTCCGATGAGATGAGAACTCCGCTCAGTAGGAGATCCCAATTAATATGGATTAGACAAGTTACAGCTCCTGGAGGGCGAGCATTCGCTACTCCGACCGAAACGGCCGCGGAACTACTGGTAACTTACTCATTTAAAAGTGAGGTAGGTTTTGAAATATTGTAGCTCGCTCTTTTGCATCCTGCGCGAGCGAGAAAGAATAAGGGACTGAACCCTCGTTGACCGATGGAAGAAATAACCTCTTCCAGGTCACCACGGGGTCACAAGTGACGTTGTTGGTATAAACACTCGAACTGCGCATGCGCGAAGGGAGTCATTCAGTGCTTAAAGCACCGCCTCTGGCGGTCAGAAGGGATGAAATAGAACCTCTTTTTGAATAAAATACAGACAGAGGAGAATTTCGCATTTTAGAAATAACTGTGGTTTTTTTTCAGACACAAGGTATTACTCCCATATAAGGTCTGAAAACATGATGTCATGCATTAAAATTATAAAATCATTTAGCAGTTTTCTTTTTGGCAGCAAATTCTTTCCATGAAGAAAAGAACTTGAAACTATTTTAATTTGATCTGATAAAGAATTCAGAAAGTTTATCTCATTTGAATCCAGAGGGGCTGAAGAGTAAACAGACTGAGCTGAACTTCAATTAACTATTTCAAAGAGAGTTAACAACAGATCATTTCACAAACTCATAAGTCTCTCTTTAAAACCCCTCACACTGACTGGGACCTGTACAATCAGCTGCCTTCACCCGAGAATCAGCACCCCCTAGTGAACAGAAACTGCAACTCTTTGAATTCTTTTAGTATTACCACAGTGGATGCACCGTTTTTGACAGTCATTTAAAAAGTGAAACACTAGCATCTTTGTACTGAATAAGTATTGTCAGGTAAGCTGATGTGATGATTATTATGTGCAGGGAGCACATATCTGAAACAAAAGGAGATGTTCAGATCCTAATATCTACAGTAAACTGGGGTCCTGCTCCACCACCTCAGACACAAATCCTGCTAAAATGACAGGAAACTTGTGAGGTTCTTGTATTTGGATAAGAATAGCTATTCTCAGGTCTAATACAGATTCTTTACAGTACTGAAGCCTTGTATCCCCTCTGCAAATGTATAAGTCCTCTGTCGGATCATTACAAAATGTTATTTTTAAAATATAATTTTCATCACCAAAATAATGGGATGGGGACTTTTTAAATGCTGGCACATGAGATGTAAAAACACCTGCTACTCACCTAATGCCAGTGGATTTTCCATTTGGTGGGTAATTGTCATACAGCTATGCAGCAGGTGGTGGGTAAATGTTGGAACCGTGAGAACAGTTGATTAAAATAAAAGAATCGATGTATGTATTTCCTGTATTTTGTACCTACAGCTTTGATCATCTGCAGACTGGGCTGACACATACAATGTTCATGTCACTGAACTCTGCATTTATGGAAATTTATGGAAATAATGACCCTGTCAGCCACAGAGAGCAACAAATCCTGACACCTATAATTCTAGAAAAAGAAGAGCATGGATTATAAGTCTCCTCCTTCATCATTCAAATCAGGAGATATTACAGGTTTGGAGTGGGAGCTTTTTGTAGACATAGGTGGGGCTGAGTAATCCCTACTGTCTCACGATACGAGACATATGACCACACTGTGTTGACCATACGTTATGCGCCACAATACAGGATCACTGATTGGGATACAAAAGTGTAAAGAACTGTAGTGAGTATGAGCACAGGCCAGATTTAAGGATCCTGGTACTCAAAAACAAGTGTTGTCGAGCAATTAGAAGAAATGTATCTAAATAATTACAGGCTGTGTGATTAGACGTCACAGAAGTCGAGTTTTTCTGTATACATCAGTTTGGACGGCACATACTGGAAGCAGTGTGTGCAGAGTCATATTGAAATGAATAAGGTAGTATCTTATAAACTATAAAAGAGTGTGCTTTTCTCTGGATGAAGCCAGGCTTCAAAACCCCCTCAGAAACCAGCTGGTTCAGAGTTTACAGAGTCCAAGGTGGAAACTCAGCTTAATAATAAAGTGGTTGAATGGTTGAGTTTAGTCAGTCCCGCCCCTCACAGGGCATCCAGCCAATCATAACTGAGGAATTCAAGCTTGCCAATCAGATTTTTCAGGGGGCCCAGGCGACCTCTGGAGCCCCTCTGGACACACCCCTGCAGGTTTGGTCTAAACACGGCAGGTAGAAAATACATCTCAAGTGTTTGTTAGCGTGTGTGAGTGTGAGTGGGAAGGGGGGGTCACAGTATTGCCTCACTGTGAGTCCAGACCAGACTGACCTGTAACAACTGACCCCAGAATCAGAACCTACCTGGACCCGATTCAATGAAGGCTAAGAACACACAAGTGACTGTCAGAGAGTTGGCTAAAAGCCTAATATCTTTGAAGGACCAGGACTTAATCTTTCGGGGCTGACTCGGTCCTGGTTTTGAGACAACCCCGCGGCTAGCTTTAGCTCCGGAGCTACCGCGGCCTTTCTCCACCTTTGACAGGTGTATTCTTTTTAGAATCAATAACAAAACACCTCAAAGACCCCTTCTATTTCACTGAATCCTGTCCCTAACAGATCGGACTTACCTGATGATGGGTTTTGGGGTTCAGGAGCTGCAACCTTTGCTACTTTCCTTCTGTTTCTCAGAGCAAAATGGCGTCCGGTTGATTCTTTCCCAGAAAACCCCTCGCGTCAACAACAGATGGCGTCACTTCCGCCAGCTGTCGGCGGGTCTCTGTGAGGAGCGTCAACGTAAAAAGCGGAGAGGAGTTTTGAATTGAAAATAATTACATTAAAATGAAATTTATTTGTCAAAAATAATAATACTAATAATATAAATCAATTTTAAACATTAAAAATTTATTTATTTCAATTTTTTTTTATAAATCTCATCTTATTTTTTTTATACCTGTTTATCCATATCTTACACATTTATTCAACCATTCAGTTCTATTATTTTGGGGGTCCTAAACAAACGTATCAACAATAATTTTCTCAGCTCCCTGTCAGACACAATTTAGACTAACTTCAAGACAACAGAGTTTGTTTTCTCATAGTATTATTATTATTATGATGATGATGTTGTTGTTGTTGTTTGCTATAATTAAAATTAATTGTAATCAACAAAATTATTTCAAGGACCTTTAATTCTTAAAATTAAGTGAAATCAGATTAATGTTTGAACAAGTAAGTGCAGCTTGAAAAAGTGTGAGGAGATATTTTGAGCAGATCTGAGGTAAATGAACAGGGTCATATTTGAGTTTTTCAGGGTAGACATTATCCAATCAGTTGGCTGTCATGTAGCTGATGAAAAGCTTGATCTAAAACGCTGATTTAAAAAAATTATATTTGAAAAAGCCTCTTAAGTACAGTAACATCCACAAAATAATAAGTTATTTTTCACCTTGTACAGAGCAAAGCTATTTGGTAAGATGGAAATGACTTGTTTGACCTTTATTTTTTTTTTTTTAAAGGAAAATCTTTAATATACAAATCCAACAATGTGAACGTATCATCACTGATATCACTTGATCAATAAAAAGAAGAAAGGAGAGACCAGTGACTGTATAGACTGCATAGACTGTATATAGAAGTAAACTGTATATGGTCCATTCTATTGGCTTTATCCCTCTTCACTGAACAAAACGGTTTTGTCTTAATCAATTATTATAACAGCTTTGACAATTAGTACATACGTAAATGTTTCTGATACGAAAAAATGACAAGAATTTAAAGTCACATGTTAGCTATGAGATAAAGTGTGTAAAATGTAATATAAGCCACTGGTCTCCCCTTCTATTCATGTCGATTCTTCTTTCTGACGCTTGGTGACTCTGATTCACAAAGCAGGCCAGAGCAATAGATGTCAGAGGTGTGATGTCGGCGGTGTGAAGTCAAAGCCGTAGACACACATGTCGCTGAAACAGGAACATATTCAGTGATATTGTTCAAATGTTTTATTTAACTGCGTTTTAACTGTTTTTATTCGTTTCCATACGAGCTAGACCGATATTCTGGCATTAGACCAAATAATCCGAGTGACGATATCATCGATCTCCACAGGGCCAGGTGGACCACGTAGTGAACCCGGTGTGTTAGCCTGAATGTAGCGGTGATGATTTTTTTCATTTGTAGATAACTTTAAACTGCGCAAAATGACGGACTACGCGGAGGAACAGAGGAATGAACTAGAAGCGATAGAATCCATCTACCCAGATTCATTCACAGGTCAGAATTTCAGTGAAATACACGGGAAGTTACAGTTAGCGAGCTAACTGGCTAACAGGAGGGGACGTTAGTTAACTGGTTTGGTGTGTGGTTATTCAGAAATAACGAAAAGACTGATTGTTATTATAATCACCGTTCTTGTTGACACTAGTGCTACTTATGTTTTAACTTTGCTGGAGCTGAATATCGGACAAGCAGCTGTCACAGTGTGCCTTTTAAAATTTCTAATGGACAGTCTTCACCATACTACATCCAGAAATAGTGCCGTTCATCCCACATTTAAGAGACTTTGTAGCTGTCTCAGAAAATGTGTTTATAATAAGACATTTGAATTTGATTGGGGTTTACCTCTTGATTGGGTACATTTATGATAGAGATATACTATTGGATGCCTGCACTGTAAAGTTGACATTAGATAAACTGTAGTTGTAATATAATATAACTGTAATGTGTCTCAGTGTTGATGACAACTTTAATAGCTTTAAACTTGGTTTCTTTACGATGGGGATGTAACAATGACGGCTTTCTTCTGGCCTGCAGACGCTTGCTTGCACGGGGTGCAATAATAGTAATACAATAATATATACTGATCAATATGTCTCTGTGTGTCTTTAGTTATCTCAGACAGTCCGACCAGCTTCACCATCACTGTGACATCAGATGCAGGAGAAAATGGAGAGAGTGAGTATACAGATGTACACTGTGCTTTCAATACATAATACGTTATACCCTTAAGTTAGGATACTGTGTGAAATGTTAAATAATGCAGATTTTGATCGGTCATCTTAGGTTTTAGGTTATTGAAAATAGTGCTAAGAAAGATCGTAGATGTTGAGAATGCATTTTTTAACATTTTCATAGAAATATACTCTTTTGAAATTTGGTGCCTGCAACATTGTGAGGACCTCCTGAAACTTGAAAAAAGTCAAAGATAAACTATAAAGTCAGGAATAGTTTAAAGACAAAGAGAGAAAGGTAGGCTTCACAAAAAGAGAGACCAGAACAAACCATGTTCATCAGTTGCTGAGGAGTAGCTGGTGTGTTACGCATGCCAAAGGCTATGACACAACACTGGAGGAAATCATCAGGTTTGATAAAGGCAGAAACTTCCAACACCCATTTGTCCCAGAATCTGCCAGTTACCCTTCAATAAGTCCAATTAAGTAACAAATCTGGATCCCCTAACATGACCTACACAGTCCTCCACTCGCAGAGATAGTTGGGTCATTCCATGAAATCGGTGCCTTTTCAGCTTAGAAAATTTAAAATTTAAACTATATTTAATTGTTAATTTTTTAGTACCCAGGAATCAAAGAATGTTTAAAATGGCAGGAAATGATATAGTGCCATCTCAGGCTGTGTTATTTCATATTTTATAACCGTTTTCTCCGGGCTGTATTCATAATCAACCCTGTTACCGACATAAACTTAACAAAATACATAATTTCTCATTAGAAATATGCAATATATGGTACATATATTAGAAGTACTTCCATTGAGATTATTTTATTTTGTGGATTTTTTTCTCCAATTAGATATTTGTCATTCAGATGATCAAATAAACCCCAAATGTTGCATGGCGATCACGTCTCAACATACATCAGATATTTTTTAGAAGAGAAATGTAGAAAAATGGCCCAATCTAAAATATAATGTAATTTAAATTATAATAGTAAGTGTTGAAAGCCCATTTGAGTTGTCATTTTTCACATTTTTATCAAATTAATGACAACAACAGGATTGACGTCATGGTTACAGGGCTGACAAGAGGGAAAGTAACTGGACACAAAGTAACTGGCTCTCCACCGGTGTACCAATCAATCAATCAATCAATCAAAAATAATTATTAGCTCAATGATGTTCACTTGATGACCTAAAATGTTTTGATTTTAAAAGGTTAACCTTTCAAGAGAGTACAATGAGGATAAACATTATACTATGTCATCCCTGTTACTCACATTTTAAATCCTGTTACTGTGGAAAGGTAACAGGGTTGACAATTTTAAGCTAATCTGCCTGTGGCTATCTTAAATAAGTGCTAGCTAAAGTGCAAGCTATGTACTTTGAAAGGTAATTACTTGTAGATATTGTTTCTATTTTGAGAAATAGAGAATTGTTTAGGTTTATATGTTAAAAAGTGGTCACAGGGTTGACGTTGTATGCTTGTCCCCCCTGGTTAAACCTTGAAAAAAACATAAAAAATAGCACATCAGAGATAAGAGAAACTTAATTGTTACTGAGCTGTTAGAATCCTGGCTCAGAGACGATGCAACTTCCTGTCAATACATGTCAAATCTTGAATTTACTATTATTCTTTTAGGGTTTTTTAGTTAGGGTAACAGGGTTGACATGAAATCAGGGCACGCCGATAAATTGGTAAATATTTATAATGACTAATATATATTATTACCAAAAACACAGTTTAACAATAAGATCATACTTAAACAATATGTAAATGTGAATATTGTAACATTTTGCCAACATTTTACAAATTTAAAGTCCTGTATACGTACAGCAATAGTAGTGAGGGACAGGCCTAAAACCTCACCCTCATCAGCATAAAAGTAATTTATATTATTTAAAATGATATTTAATTGACTTTAATTTGATGTTATATTAAGGAGAGAAGACATGGTAATGTTATATATTTAAATTACATATTAATTCGTTGTTATCATATTTTATGAATGATTACTTCTTGGGGACGCAAAAGGCATCAATTTCATGGAATGACCCAGTTAACGATCAAGTTTATGTCCTCCCTCACCTTCCTGAGGCCCATGCTAAAATGATCTTCACTGTGTGAGTTAACAGCATGCAAACATGAAGAGCTCCAAGCACTACAGGTGGGCTGAGTAATGTCACGCTGAGCCATGTACTCAACCTGCTGTTTAAGTCAGAAATCACCTGATATGGATGCTGTTTAATGGGCTGTGAATCAACAACATCAATGTCATACATCAACACAAGAGTCTGTCGAGAGTCATCAGGAAACATTGTTGTTGCCAATCAAATGTACCAAATCTGAGCACTGAGATTAAGACAGGTCAGACACTTCAGGTCAGAAAGGAGAGTTCTCAAGATCTCAAAGTTTGACAACTTTGCCTGTGTCAATGTTACAGACAAACTTGCTTTATCCACCTCAGTACCAGACCCCTTACCTGCCACCAGACTCACATATGGTGCTACGACTTCAGCACTGGACAGCTCCACAGAAATTACAGCTACCTCACCTCTCCGGGCTGGACCTCCACCTCCTTTTGCACCTACCCTCTTATCAAAATGAGACTTAATTCTGTGAGGCACAAACGTTTTTCACCAACCTTGTCTTGGACTATATAAGCAAACTACTACCAGGAAGTGGCAGCAACAGTAACGCTCTAGAGTCTCCTTAGCTATCTGTCAGGCATGACGGAGTGTGTACCTGTGATTTATAATCCAAAAGATTTTTTTTTCATCCCTTCTGAGAGCTACTTATCCCCCCCAAACTCTTAAAGGACCGTTCATGGAGTGAGCAAACACCAGCTTTGATGGACTCAACTCCAGGATCCCTAAATTACCTCATCCCAATCCTTCTCAGACTCAGGGCAATATGTGTGCAGGTTTAGGAGCAACATCTGCTGCTATATAACTCCCTTTATATTTCAGCAAGACAATGACAAACCACATTCTGCAGAGATTACAACAACATGGCTCTGTAGTAGAAGAGTCCTGCTGATGAACTGGTCTGCCTGCAGTCCTGACTTGTCCCCTATTAAAAAACATTTGGAGCATCATGACACCAAATATAGGACAAGGAAGACCCTGAACTGTTTAGTAGCTGAAATCCTCTATCAGGCAAGAATGGGACAACCTTTCACTTTTAGACCCCAGAAACTGGTCTGTTGGGTCACTAAGGTTTACAGAGGGTTGGTGAAAGAAGAACTGAGGACACAAGATGAGAAACATGAGCCCGAAACTACTTTTTGAAGTGTTTCCTAAAATCAGATTTAAAATGAAGCGAGGTTTTTTTTATGAAAAAAAAAAAATCAGTTTTAACAATTTAAATGTTGTCTTTGTACTATTTTAAATTAGATATCAGCTTTTAGTGATCTGAGTAGGCCTGTCACGATAACAAATTTTGCTGGACGATAATTGTGCTACAAATTATCGCCGATAAACGATATTATTGACACCATTTTTAAAATTATAGATAATGATATTATATGGCATAATAATGCGAGTACACCATGTCAAAAGTGATAAACTTTAATTTCCACACGAGAACAACACTGGTTGTTTTCGTTGACTAAAATATTTCCCTTTTCTCCCACGACGAAGACGTAACGTTGACAAGCTAAACATAAGTCGGAGATGACTAAAATGTGACGAGACGAAAGTGCGTTTACGTTGATGGGACGAGACGAAAATGACGAACAGAGTTGCAAAACTCAGTCAGTTAAACGCTAAACTTATAGGAGCAGCTTCAGTCCGCTCCGACAGCTCTCATCAGCCTGCTGTGCTCCTCCAACACACACACACGCACGCGCGCGCGCGCACACACACACACGTGGAGTTTTGTGGTTGACTAAAACGAAACTGGTTTAAAGCCGAAATATTCCCACACTTGGGCTGTTGCGTTCGGTTTAGACACCAAAGCTGTCGTGTTCATTCTGTTAGCTTGCTTTTCACTCACGACGCTCACTTGCAGCACTGTATCCAAAAAGTCTGTGTCTGTGTGCCTGTGCGCGCCTACGTGTACCTGTGCGCGCGCCCCCCCGTGACAAAGATACTGAATGACTGACAGGAGGGTTCACTAACTCCGTTCATTCTGCTATAGAGCCAACGCCCCCAGGTGCCGAGAAAAATGCGCAGAGTGAGACCTCTTCTCTCATCCAGCGTGTTTGGTAGCGAGAGCGGAGGAAAACAAACGCACGTCAATTATCGAGGCTGGCAAAGTTATCGACCTCGTTTTTATTTATCGAGCGATAAGGCGATTTATTGATTATCGCGACAGGCCTAGATCTGAGTATCATATATTTGATTTTTTACCACTTTATTTATTTCCCAACTTTTTGGTAATTGGAGTTGTATGATTTAGCACACATCTGACAATCATGAAATCACACAACAGGATTGTATGATTAAACCTTGTTGTAAGCCTTGGACAGACTCTAATGGTATGGTGGATTGTGCTTTCCTCTTGCAGTCGTGGAAACAACATTAAAGTTCACATTTGTAGAGAAGTATCCAGACGAGGCTCCGCTGTGGGAGATTCATTCTCAGGAGAACCTGGAGGACAGTGATGTGGAGGACATCCTCACTCTACTGCAGCAGCAGGTCTGTCCATCTCAACTTACATATCTTCATAATTCATATCAGCCCAGGTCCTTATGAACCTGTAAATGAGACTGAGTTGACTGTGATGTTGCACGGTAAAAGCGTCAACAAAATGGGAAACTCGCATATTAAACTGACGTCTCCCTGGCAGTTAGTTGTCTATCTGTTGCCACTGTGCATATGGCCATGCCGCCATGCATGGAGACAGAGAGGATTCGTACCCACAGTGCACTTGTTGTAGAAAAGTGAATGTATGAATGCAAACTTTCATCTGATGTAGGGATGACCTCTGTATGATGATGATTAAGAGTAAGTCACTCAAGTAAAAAGTGTGACAACCAACCGCTGTCTCCCCTCAGTGCACGCTTGTCATGGGAAAAAGGTTGTGGACAAATATTTATCGTCAGTTTTCTTTAACAACATCAGCACAAGTCTGTTGCCATAGTAACATTGTGTATTGCCTCTGCAGGCGGAGGAGAACCTGGGTATGGTGATGATTTTCACACTGGTCACAGCTGTCCAGGAGAAACTCAATGAAATTGTTGACGCCATGAAAAACAGACGTGAGGAGGAGAAACGACGAAAAGAGAGAGAGGCGGAGGAGGCAGAGAAGGTAGATTTCTATCTTTTTGTAAACCAGTGTCACATTTGACAGCTCAGTCATAATTTTGCGCTGAATGTGAGGGCCAGGATATGTGGATGTTCAGGACAGGCAGCTGTTCCTTGAACCAGCTTCACTCCTCATTCTGTCCTGTGTTTGTTAATGTATTAAAGAGTTAGGGAGTGAGAGCATATAATAGGCTGATAATGATATTAACATGACATTAACATACAATATGTGTGTGCTTGACAGGTAGCATTTCAGGGTACTGTGGTCACCATTGAGAACTTCTTGGCATGGAAAGCAAAGTTTGAGCTGGAGGTGGACGAGCTGAAAAGGAAACGACAGAAAGAAGAGGAGCAGGCGGGAAAACACAAACTGACTGGTAAGCTCTGGTTCTATCCATGAAAGTTGCTGAGGATACAAAAATACATAAAGATCTGAATTTGGAATATGTGTCTGTCACCAGGTAAACAGTTGTTTGAGACAGATCACAATCTGGACACATCTGACATCCAGTTCCTGGAGGAAGGTATGAAGTCTTTTTGGGTGTAATTCTGAGAGTTTTAGAGAACAGTTCTTGTTTTTGACCCTGACAGGCTCAGGTAGTTACTCTAAGGGTGCACTCACACTAAGCCCCGTTGCCTCATAAAATGCTGTGCTTTTTGGCCACAAGTACCCAGAAATATTAGCTCAGGGACTGCTTTGGAAGAGCAAAACGGTTCCTGTGGCCCACCGGGGCCTAAAGTCCAGTTACATCCAGGACAGTCATTTGTAAATGAAGTTACTGGCACAGCTCTTTGTTTGAGTTTCTGGTAGCAGATAAGTTTAATGAATTATTGAATATGATCAGGTTATATTAACGGCCTTTGGTGCCTCAGCTGGGCTTCCAATGTAAACAAGATAGTTTCCGGATAAGACCAACCCTGAAACTGTTAAAAACACCCAAAAGCACCGCAGGGACGGAAGAGTCAGGATTCATGTAGTTTTAGTTTTAGTCACAGATAACATGAGGTAGTGTAGGATAGAACTCAGGATCTCATCTATCCTGTGTGTGTGTGTGTGTGTGTGCGTGCGTGCGTGCGTGCGTGTGTATATAGGAAGGTTGAATTTATTGTCCCCATGAGGAAATTCATTTGCATTAAGTTGAAAACTGAAAACATGCACAAAGACAGCACACATACACAGTTCCATACGCTGTCCCATATAAAACAAAACAACTCAGAAAAGACAATATAAAAATACTACTGTACTGTACTTTGTCAATTCAAAAAGTATTTCAATAATTAATGTATCTGTGCTCAGACCAGCTGAACCAGTATCTGAAAGTAAAGAATAAAGCTGCCCACAATCTATTTTAGTTTGTTCAACTGTAAAATCACCTGTGGTACAAACGACCGCCTGGACCTGTTCTTGGTGAGGGCTGGGCACTGGTATCTGCGGCCTGAGGACAGCAGCTCAAACAGCTGTGTGTGTGTGTGTGTGTGTGTGTGTGTGTGTGTGTGTGTGTGTGTGTGTGTGTGTGTGTGTGTGTGCAGCTGCCAGTGATAGTGACACACTTTTTTTTTCATCTGCAGGTGGAAACAACGTGGAAGTGGACGAGTCTCTGTTCCAAGAGATCGAGGACTTGGACCTGGATGAGGATGACCCAGATTTTGACCCTTTAGAGATGGGCAGCGATGAGGACTAAACCTGGATCAGAACTGTAAGACTGACAGGACTGAACCGAGTTTGTAGAATAATCACAATAATTAAACAGCTGCTTTTATTTTGAAAAGAAAGACTCTGACAGCAGCTGAAGAGAGGATCAGAAGAAAAAAAACACATATAAACAGCCATGAGTGTTGAGTAATACATCAACCAGATACTGTCTATGCTGGCTCTGCTGCTGTGTGACGGGCTAGAGTGTGACCAGCAGGAGGCAGTATGGGGTCACCCAGAAGGTTCAGGAAGTACTCAGAAACACATCATCCCAATAAATACTCTTCTACAGATGTCAGTTTTCTGTGTTCACACTTTGTGTATGAAACTAAAGGGGTATTCCAGCCAAATGTAAAAACTAAATTTAATAAACCTTTTTAGATACAAGTTTTGATTTTTTTGAAAGAGCTCATTTGATCATTTAATAGATGAATATTTATACAAGGACAGGTATACGTAATCTTGGTGGGGTTGTGAACATGTTTTCTAATGATGTGACTGACCTTCAGCTCTTGTGGATGAGCTGCAGGAAACAGATAGCAGGCATACCAGAGTACAAATAATAAGATGGTCTGTGGCTTCTACCCCAGAACACTTTTATTTACTTCATTTTGGTGAATATTTCAATTCTGCTGGAGGAAAAACAACTAAAGTTATTGATATCTGATCACCAAAAGATGCATGCTGCTTCCTGAGCGAAGCTGGCCTCTTGTGAGTTCATCAAATATCCTTTCACATCATAATTTAAAGCTGAGTAAATGTAGGTCAAATCAAAGAATATTTGATTCCACATTCTCTCAAGTGGAGGGGTGTCTAAAAAGGTAATTTCCCATTTTTTACATAGTGAAGGGCTGCAGTGAGCACATGGACATGTTTCATCTTTTTGAAGAGCAGCTACCTAAAAAATATGTCAGGCATTCGCATACACCACTATCAAAATTCAGTCCAGCCCTCTGCTGAGATGAGAATCTGTTCTTTATGGGTCAAAGTTATCCAAAGTTCAAACAACACAAACAACTGAAGGTTTGATCAAGATTGAAAAAACTGGAATACCCTGATTCAACCCAACTAGCAATGACTTATTTTTTATTTGAAGATTTGATGCAATCTCAAAACTGCAAGGGGGATGGGAGCCCCCTGCTGCCCTCATGTCTGCTTCAGAGGTGGAGGCTCCTGAGGTTAATCAAACATTATAAAAGGTCGTTTTGGTAGCTGCTCCCCTGAAAGATGAGTGATGACACGCACTCTGCACTCGATGCCCTTCCAGTAAAAAATAAATAAAAACTCTGGATGCTCTTTGAGTATAAGAACGTAAAAAGAAAAATAAAGTTCACCCTTGAACAGTCCTCTCAGTGTATAGGCTTTTAATTTCACATTTCTAACAGTCACAAAAACGTAGTAATTGTAGTTTCATTTACAAAAATATAATCTGATAAAACATGATGAGAATCATTCAGGAGCTACTCCCACTTTGCTCCTGATGCATCCAAACCTCAAGTTCCCGCGTCTCACCTGGTGGATAAAAAAAAAACCTGACGACTTCATTTACATTCAAAGGCTTTAAATCACAGCGTCTGTAAATAATCAAAGTTACTGACAAATACGATGGTATGGTGAAGATGGAGGTTTTTACACATGTAACAACAATGTAGCAGCAGTCTGTACACCTGAAGGACACCAAACCATGAGTTTTCATGTTTCTGCTCTGCAAACACACACACACACACACACACACACACACACACACACACACACTTGTGCTGCTCAATGATGGGTTATTTTGATCATATAAGGTGTATTCATGTTCAGGAGTCACAGCATCACTCTGAATTTGTGTGCATCCACAGAATTGAAGCGTGAATCTGACAAAGCTAGAGTCGCTTTTGTGGGGCCTCTGAAGCAGGAGTCACATGACCATGGTCCTTGACTCTGGCGCAAGACTGACGTATGATCTAATGTACAGAGTGTCTCCTCCTGCAGACTAAGACAATATTTTGACAGTATTCCATGTTTCCAGCAGTGCTTGGGCTGTAAATAAAGCAGCTGCTGAAGTTCACTCAGAAAAAAAAGCGTTTCTGCAGGTTTTTAAATAGTTTCTAAATTTTATATATTTATATACAGAGCCTTCATTTTTTTCTGTAATATAAAATCAAACATGCAAAAACTTAGGCATGGACCAGAGTGTGGAGTCCCTGAGGATTATGTTCCAAATGTGAAGTGTTATAAATAAAGATGATGCCTTATGAAGGTGTGGTTTATAAATTTGTATTATAACAAACATTAAACCTAACACCATCTTTTAAATTCTGGATTTTATGACATGATAAAACTCCCACAACTTTATCCAGTTATAAAAGTTCATAAAAATTCATTCAGGGAGCCACAAGTAGTTTTATATTCTATGACTTATATTCTATTTCCTCACTCATGGTGGATTTATGTTGGCCCTCTGTTAATATAAAAAGGAACAGCATGGAGCTGCTGTTCCTCAGACAATATCAAAAATGATTCGATATGAATAAGAATGAAATAGCAGGTTGGAGGATATGTTTGTGAAGCAGCAGTTTAGCCTTAAATGATACAGACAGAAGCTAGTTATATCAATAGTATTTGCTCCTGTACAGTACAGAGTTCATGTAGCTGCAATAGTGACTCCCCCTCTTTTCTGAGGTCAAAGTCTGGTCACTTGATGTCCCTCATGTCCCAGATGAATGACAGAGGAAAGTCCTGCATCTCTCTGTGGAAGACTTCATCAAACTGCTCGCTCTGCGCCACAGTGAAATGATTCTTCCAGTCGCCGATGGTGCCTGCAGTGCGTGAGAAGAGGAAGTCAATGTTAGTCATCATCACTGACTTGTAGAAACAGTCTGGTGTTAACAGTCTTTAAATCCAGTAGGCTGGCTCTACGGGTTCATTCATGGTCTCTCCAAAGGCAGGCTATTTTTAATTCAAAGCTGTGTATGTATGTATAATTCCCTTTTTTGCAGGTATAATTTTAAACCTGTCCAAATGAAAATGTGAATGTATGCACATCAGTCTGCAGGAGTCTTTGTGTGTCTTTTGATGTAAGTAGTGCTGCAGAGTGAAAGGGTTTGTTTAAAACTGTAAAGACGCTCACCTTTCCTCATGAAGCCCCCCTGGCTGTGGTTGAGCAGGTCACCTGACACCTTCTCGTAGGATGCCTGTGGGATCTTCTTCATGTTTTTGAAGGTGCTGTGTTTCACCACATTGGCCAGCTGCTCCTCAGTCAGATCTTTACCCAGGAAGGAGGTGATCCTTCGCACAGCTGATGACAGATCCTGCATGTAAAGACAAGCGGATATCTGCTTTAAAGCTCTATAAAAGTGACACTGAAACACTCAGCAGCCTAAACAACAACGAGGAATGAAGGAGTTTGAGTTATTACCCGAATCATTTCTTCATAGGTGATGAAGAGCACGTTAATGTCGTCCAAGTGAGAGTACCACGTTTTAATGTGCTCGAACCAGCTACCTCCAAACACTGCACAGAAAACACCCTCTTACTCACACATTGTACAGATCCATACTAATGTAACATAGAAGAGCTGCTCTCACCTCTGTCCATCATGAATTTCTCAAAGAAATCATTAAAATCTTTGGGTGTTTCCAACATGTTGGCAAATTTATGGAAGTAGAAGTATGACACAAGGACGTCTTTAGGATTTCTGGCCACATAGATTACCTGGAAGAGAAAAAGAAGTGGCATTAACAATGAGGTACAACTCTGGCTGTGACTGTGTGTACATCTTTGAACTGCTCTGGGGCCTAAAACTGGCTTCTGAGGGGGAACAGGATAATTCAGTGTGTACTGTTTCCTGCAGCTAAAGTTCAGGAAGTCTAAGAAAAAGTACAGTAAACAGCAGAGGACTAAGAGAGGATGTTGGAAGCAACAACTGAGACATAAGGTTTAGAGTTTTGTTGTCATTTTCAGCAACTGTAAACAGGACGAGCAACAAGCAGAAGAGGGACTTAATTAACTAAAATACCTATTGAGGGTTACATCGTCGTCCTGTAAGGTTCAGCAAATCTGTCAAAGTTTGACATTTTTATATCTGAGGCAGCAAAGAGTGTCAAATTCCATGATCTTTGCACTAGCGGAAAACTCATGCAGGTGTGTCCTAATCCCTAAATATGCTAAATAAGTTGTACTCAACGTATTTACACTAGGAGAAAAAAGACAGCTAAGTGTACTCAGACATGTACACATGCTGAAAAACTGCAACTCTGGGTTTGTTAATCATGGAAAGGACGCAATGTACTAATGCAAAAATGCTCATAAAGCTGCAAACATTTAGAACATGTGCCCGTACAAATCTCTTTCCTCAGGGCTGACAAAGTCATCAGCATTAATGTTTTCCTGATGCAGTCCAACATGACTTATAGCGCAAAATACTGCAAC
This sequence comes from Xyrichtys novacula, assembly GCA_962446985.1. Classification (NCBI taxonomy): domain Eukaryota; kingdom Metazoa; phylum Chordata; class Actinopteri; order Labriformes; family Labridae; genus Xyrichtys; species Xyrichtys novacula. The sequence continues at coordinate 6,513,028 of OY660871.1, read as the reverse complement.
CATAAACCTGTACAAGAAAAGGAAAAAAAGTCCTGCTGGCGGGTTTCTGTTAAGTATTTGCTATGTAAAACCCTAATTCTTAAAACTCAGGCCACTGAAATGTTTGAAAATCATTCAACCCTGTGATTTAAAATGTGCAAATACACTACACCAGAGGTTAAAAAAATGAATAAATTTACCATTCTGTTACCATAACTCTGTAAATTTTATGCCTGCAGTGTGTTTCTAATAGTTGTAAGAGAGCATCACCACTCTGTGAGCGACTGTGTGAGGTAATAGTTCCACAGTTTCAGTATTACTCCATGGAAGGACATATGGGCAGGCTGTCATAAAAGAATAAAAGCCAATTATGGAAAGAATTTGATATGAAAACAAAGATATGATGTTTCAATTTCAATACTCCCTTAATCATTTCTACTTATACAAAGGATCCTAATGTGGCACAATGCTGGTGAAATTGTGGAAAAAAAAGGAGACACCACACACATTTTCTGGGATTGTCCACTAATTCAAGGGATCTGGGAGAATTTCATAAAGGAAATAAATTTTAGTGGTGGATGTTCTGTTAGAACCACTTTTGTTTCTGTCATACTCAAAGACTTATATGATAGGGTTCAACAGTGTGTACTTATAATTCTTGTGTTGACAGTGAAAAAAATATATTACAGTGAAGTGGAAGGATACAAACCCACCAAACATAGCTCAATGGGTGCAGAGATTGAAAAATGTGTAGGGATGGAGTGAATGGCTACAAGCCTGCAGCTAACTATGGACACCTTCAAGCAAAGACGGACATGTGGTTCACAATACCTGAAAGTCAGACAACATGGAGTGGGCTGATGTGTCAGGGTACTGGTGAGACAAGACTACTATGGAAATTCTTCTGTGGATGAGACTGCTTAGCCATAACTACCCACCCATCTTGCGGATGTCTGTTCCTCTACCAGGTTTTATTCTTGTGATTTTTTTTGTTGTTAGTGTATTTTATTAATTTATTTTTCTTAATGTTTTCTTTTATTGTTTAGTATTACTGTAATTATCATTTGGTATATGAGGTCCTGTGTCCAGAAATGTTGTGATATTTTATGTTTATTGGCTAATAGGCTTAAATAAAAAGTTTTTAAAAATAGTTGTAGAAAAACATTCCTGAGTGTTGAAAATGAGACACAAAGAGTGGATTTCATCATCTACAGTGCATAAATAAAACTGTTGAGCAGCTGAAACTCTCAAGCAAGACTGGGACAACTTTTTAATTTCAAACTACGACAGAAACTGGCCTACTTGGTTAACTAAGGTTTAAAGAGTGTTAATGAAGTAAGAGCTGAGGACACACAATAAGAAACATGAGCATGGAACTACTTTGTAGAAGCCGTTGGCTTACAATGAGTATATGTACCAATTTCTTTCATACTGTAAGTTTTTTTTTTTTTCAGTTTCAGTACTTGATAGGTTGTCTTTGTACTATCTGCTATATATAATATAGGGTTTAAATGATTTGGAAACTGTCAAAGTCTGTTTTTTGTCAACATTTTACACAGCCTTCCAACACTTTTGAAAAAGGTTATACAAAAAGAATGCAAATGCTGAAATTCAAACACAAAGCTCGGATATACCCATACTTAGTGTGGTTTCATAGTGGTTTCAGAGTTCTGACCTTCCCCTTCCTCTTGCTCAGAGCTGCTGGCATGAACTTGTACTGCAAGTGTGACACCCTGAATCGAGGGGATGGGGCGGTGATGAAGGCCTCTCTGGTGCCTTTCACTTCCATCCAGGGGACCAGATCAGAGTTATTTCCCGCCTGAGAAATGAATGACACGTCTCCTTTAGCCTCAATCAGAAGCAATATCTGCTGCATCCAGATAGTCCCTGAAACAAAGCACAGGAATCATCTTTGTCGTTGTCGTCATTATCATCATCAGCAGCAGCAGCAGCAGCAGCAGCAGCAGCATGACCGATATCAGCATCATAATCAATGTCATCATTATCTTAGACTCAAGATCTGCTGCAATAGAATAATCTTAGGAGCACACAACAGGACTCTTTATCACCATCAATTGAATACCAATATTTTAGACAGTGTCATCATGATCATCACCACCATTGTCATTATAGTCATAAAAGTCCCCATTCTCATCACTTGTAACATTATCACCACCATCCTTTAAAATTTTTATAACCACACAGACAACATCACTATCATTTGAATCATGGTTATTGAACACCTCATAACCCTTATCAATATCATCATTATCATAGACCACATGATAACCCTAATAACCACTGAGACCAACATTATCACGCTCTTGATAAACAATATCTTATCCACAATTGTTGTCATTATTATCATCATCATCATTATTATCGTTGTCATCATTATCATCATCCTCATCACGACCATTATGATCACCATATCATCATTTGCATTGTCATCATCATCATCATCATGTGCATCATCATTATCATCATTATCTTCACTCCTTATCATCATTATCATTGTCATCATCACCATCACAATTAGATACTGATCATTATCATCATCACCATCATCATAGCTTTCATGCTTGTGGTGGTCATTATCATTATCATCTTTACCACTATCATTATAATCACCATCACCATTATCACCATCATCATCAAAATTGTCATCATCATCATCATCATCATCATCATCATCATCTTAACAGATGTAGTGATCAGTATTTTTAACATAACCATCATCAACACCACCTCATTGATAAAAATGTATTATGTAAATCTCTCTGACACACAACCTGCTATCAATGAGCCTATGGGCATCGTCTGCCATTGCCCTTCCCACACTGTTTCACTTTAACTCTGCATAAATTAGTACTTCTCTGAACTCTGAATGAACCCCTCATCCAGAGCCGAGATCTACCGCAGCTCATGAGGTGAGAGACAGGGGGGCATAAAACCCTCACCCCTTAAGACCTTTTAGATACTCTCAGAGTGAAGATAAGACTGCGGGATACGGGAAGAAGGATTTTTACAGAGGTCCACCGTTAAACTCGGTGTGTAGTTACCCAAGGAGGCATCACTTTCCTCCGTGATCTCATTTTATTTGATCCTCATAGTGTGTTGTCTTGTGTGGCGTTTGATGTCTTTGTCACTTCTCCCTTTTTTCTAAATTTCCCCATAAATGATTCATTAATTCATTCGTTCAGCCTCAGTATGCATTGTCTCTTACAGTGAGTGAAAACGTGCGATTACTATGATGTTTTACTTGTTACCAGACCTGACTGATAAGCATTTTATAACTGTGGAATAGTAGTACTAATATGTCAAAATAAAACTACCAGAAATATCCCTTGAACGTGGGCTACACTAAAATAAAACAGACGTGTCACAAAATACCATATTTAAGCAACACAAGCGCACATTGACAAGGGCAGTAAGGACACTAACAATCATCAACTTTAAACTTTGCACTTCATGTTTTTCTCAAAAATAACCTAAAGAAAATGCCATTTTTTAACAGAGGCTCCAATATGAGTTATGTCTCTCCACAAACAGATCCGAATTTCCCCGACCCTCTCAGGGTTGTACTCTGAACTCAATGTTACAGTCACATATAGAACAAATATAAGAACAATCATTATCTGGATACTATCACCATTCGGGAGAATCTGTCCGCTCTGCTTACCTGACTTCGGATACGTAACGACGAACACGTCCGAGTCCCGGATCTCCAGGTCGTAGATCTGATCGACATCATCCGGATCGTGGATCCCCCTGATGAGCTTGAACCCTCTGTGCAGGAACAGTTCATTGTCCTGGGTATGGACCCCGTTTACATCCATGACAGCTGAGAGACAGGTGAGTTTCTGAGTGAGGTTCACCTGGACTGACACGGGTACGCCTATCTACTGAGACAGAGCTCATCAACAGCTCCATATTGACCTTATTTGACAGCTTTACACTGATGTGAACTCATCTATGAAGTGTGACAGAGGAGGAGGAGGAGGCCATGAAACTGCGCACGGATTCAGGATGAAGACTACAATTCAAATGAATCAGTCTGATGACCTACACAATGAATGAACCGTATCTTACCTGCTGAGCTCCCGGCAGACTGACTTCCTCCTGACATCTCTCTGTTACCATCTAAAACTCTTTATATGACAGCGGCTCACACCTGAGCCCTCCTCCTCCTCTGCTCACCTGCTCACTGACTGACTGAGAGCCGCACAAGCGTGAGAAAGAACACCCATAGGACTTCCTGTTCCCTCCACACCTCCCTGCTGACCGAGGACAGAGGAGGAAAGGAGTTAATGAAGTGTTTATGCAACACACAAACTAGCCTACATCCTGGGGTTTCATAAGAGGAAAAACATACTCTCTCTAAATAAACAGAGAGGGGCGGGGCCAAACAGACAGGGAGCGAGCCGGAGTTTGACCTCACATGAACCTTACTCTCTCTGCAGGTAACAAAGCAAAGACAAACTACTGAACTAGAGGACAAGGTCCGATCCGAGAGGCTGCTTCGATGAGCTTTAATGAAAGGGCTCCAGTCACCCATATGTCTGTTATGACCGAGTCTTCCCATGTGTAAACATACAGCTTTGTAATGGCAGAGTTCAGGTGGTGTTTGTTAAAATGCAACTAAACTCATCTTTATCCAGCAATAGGATTACCACCTTCTACATACTTTGTACCTAAGAGTCACATATTTATGGGATAAACAAAGTTAATGTACAGTTATATGAGTTGTTTCATAACTCATAAGATGTGGTGGATAACATGGTTCACCCCACATCACCTTCATGAGTGTGTAGAAATCATGGACAAACAAGGTTATACTCTTTAATGTACAACTTAAAAACACTTGTGAAATTGTTTTGGCATATATTAACATTACTTCACAGCTGCAACCATGCAAATGTATGACTTTTCTGGAAATTATTCAGAATTGTTCTCAAAGATTCAATGTTTTTGGATTTATAACTTATTTTATTTATGAGAAGTTTATTCTCATAAATTTAGAAATTCATTCTCAGACATTCGAAAGTACTACAATTTTTGTAAAGTTACAACAGTATACGCAAAAATACACAAGTTTATTCTAATTTTTCTGTAAAATAAAGTATACCTTACAAGATTGTGACTCAATTTAGCACATTTTTAACTATTCTCATAAATTTAAAAGTTAGTTCTCATGAATTTCATATTCTAATACTAATAAATACATGACTTTTTTATTTTTATTTTTTATAAATTGATCAAAAATCAATCATGTTAAAATTTGTGACTTTTCTGTTGAACTAAGACTCGATCCTTAAAAGCAAAAAAGTTCACTTACATAAATGCGCTGTTTAATCTCGTAAATCTTCAGTTTTTCTGCTGCATTGACAAGTCCATGTCCTTGAATTTACAATTTTGAAAACAGTCGCTTTAAACAATCCACATTAAAGTGCTGAATCGTTCTGAGAGGTTAGGGCACCAGGAGGGAGCAAAGACCACAAACCACACACACACACACTCAGTTCAGGCTGCCTGAGCTCACACACAAACAAATGCTCACTCAGCTCACAATCATGCTCACTGCTGACTGCAGGGATTAGGCCCACAGATGTGTCCTTGTGACAGTCAGGATCTTAAAAGTTTTAGTGAACTTTTCGGAGTACACCACAGACTGTTCTTCTTAGTGCAGCCACAAAAATGTGACCATCAGCAAATGAAGGATTAAGTGAATGAATGATCCACAGTGATGAGGGGAAAACGTTTTGAAACTTCTTAACAGGCCTATTTAACAGCCTTGCACTGTAAGTTTTGTCTTCAGTGTTTTGGCATTTGATGATGAAGACAAACTCCTCACATGTGCGAACTGACTTGGGAATGAACCTGATTCTGATTCTACAAACCTAACTCCATAAAAGATGCTGTGCAAAATTTACGCAACAGAATTCAATGGTTTGTGGATAATTTCATTGAAAATAAAGCACAGACAACCTTTACCAAAAAGAAGTATGCTGAAGTGTACTTCAAGTATACTGTGTTAATGGTAAGTATACTTGGCTTGTACTAAAAATTACACTAAAAGTCAAATTATATTTAACCTGAACTCATACATAAACTTTTGATCAAAGGGTTCTGACCACATGCTGCATGCCCCATGCTGCAATTCCGTTTTTATCAACATTCTGCAGTATCTCTACTTTTTTAAACTTAAATTATCTTTAATACACAAAAGATGAACAAACTCAGGATTAGTTTTAGTCAGATAATGATAGTAAGTATAGATGTATTTTATTTAATTCATATTTTGAAGAACTTTACTCTCATATTTCACAAACTCACTGAAATGTTAAAAATATATAAATAAATGTGGGTTTCTATTGCATGGTGACATGGTTTATAACAAAACAGAGTCCTTCAGTACTTAAACACACTTTGACAGACTAAATTTCACATTGATAATTAAACATGAGAGCACAGCTGTTCCTCAGCTCAAGGGTTCCAGCTCTAGTTTATCAAACCGTTCGGAGATATGTTGGTGAAGCCATCTGTAGAAGAACCTGAGCAGCTGTTGTATATCCAGATTTATCTGCATCCAAATCACATATGTTGATGACCTCTGACCTCACAGAGGACATCAGTGAACTGTGTGGTCCTTAATCTCCATAAAGAACTTGACAGCATGAAGAAAACCATGTTTATTTAAGAAAACAACTTACAAAATTACATTAAACACATTAAATATTAAAATGCTTGTTCACAGTCACACAAAGAGAAGAGATGAGGAGGAAGAGGTTCCTTCTTCTTCATGGGATCCTTTCTGCACACAGTGTCCTGGAATTTAAGATGCTGATCTGAAAACACATATAGAGCGCGTTCAGATACACACAGTTAAACCTGTTTCACATTCTTTCAGTCTGTGCAAACAAACACACACACAAACTTGAGTGAGAAGGTAAACCACCAGTACAAATGTTTTGGATGGAGGATCATATTGACTAAGCTGACACTTCCCAACAGGGGCATGGACAGAGGTGACCACTGAATTGATGTCTGTGCAGTCTGGCTCAAGAGGGTTATAATCCTCACTCTAAATAATGGCTCTTTGTACTTTCAACTTACTGAGATGCTCAGGTAGGAGAAAATATTGTTTTTTATTTTTAAAGGGATTAATTTTTGTACTTCATTATTGACGGGAAACAACTCACTTTTGTTTAAGTTTCAATTATATCTAGAAATCTGACCAAATTGACTGAGCTGAGACAGAGCAAAAGGCAGAGAGGGTCTGAGACAAAGAGCGAGAGATGGTCAATGTGGGGGGTGGGGTGGGTACCAAATACAAAGGCAGAGGACTGCGAGTAAAATAAATAAAATAAAATAAATTGTGGTCCAGAGACAGATTAAAGTCATTCCATCCAACAAAAGAGAAATATTCAGTAACCTTTTCAAAGCCTGAATGGATCATTTCAAAAAGGCATTGCTTGCTCAAATAGGACTACCTATTTTTGATAAAGCTGAGAGAAAAAATTCCTGAAGGTTTAATTCATCTACTTTGCTGCAAAGCCTTTCAGTGACCTTCGAATTTTTCAGTGCTTCTTTCCTTTTGCTTTGTTCCTGAAATGTTTCGTAGAAATAAACTCGCTTTGTCTTGGAGAAGGTCATAGTTTAGCCTCACTCACCTGTTTTTCCTCTGCTGAAAGAACGCCCTGCAGCGCCACCACCTGATACTGAGTGTGCTTCAGACCACTGCTGAACTTCCTGACGCATCTGAGGGCAGAGCCTACCGAGTCTCTGCTCAGCAACTTCCTGGCTTCTGACACGGTAGAGGCTGGGTCCAGCAGCAACAGGCAAAGAGACCCATTCTTCTTCTGCTCCAAACCAATGATGGAGCGGCTATGACCTGAACCAGGACCATAAAAATTCTGGATCACAAGGCTATCATCTATCCATTCTCTATTCATTCTCTTTGCCTGTCCTCCTTACAGCATATCTCTGTGAATCAAAAACTTTACAGACATTTCCAGGCAGCAGATTTGATTCACCAGTGCTGGAAATATGCGCAGACTGAAAAAGGTCAATTTCAGGTGTTGTTCCTCACCTTGGTGCTGCAGGTAAAGGGGAGGCAGGGAGGTCTGGACCAGGCGAGGGGGCAGTTTGTTGCTGCTTGACTGACTGAAGTACTGCTTCACCCACTCAAACAGGCGAGGGTGAGTGTCACCGGGGCCAGTGGGCTTGTGGAAGTCCACAATATGAGCACTGTAAACACAAACACAGCAGATTTATACAGTGTAACAGAAGTGAAACCATAACTTTGTGTTTAAATCATAGACTGTATATAGAATGGACAGAGTCTGCAGTATAGGTCATAAATCCCGCCTCCGCCAGCAAAGCTTATGGGGCTGTGGACAAACTTTAGAAATTTATTACACAGAATATTATTTTTTCTCCCCCCTGCTTGTGATGTTGACATGTAGTTACAGTAAGACTGGTTTGTGCTCAACTCCTTTTTTTTCTGTGAAGCTCCGTTTTTAAAAGTTATTAGGGGTTCATGTTTTCTATGATTGACACGTGATACAGCCTATTGGCATTCAGGGATTGCGTAGCTCTCCCAGGGGATACGCTGTTTGAGCCGAGCGTCATCACAGGGACTCTCGGCGACTGCACGGCCGAATGCGCGCATCACTACTGCACAGCGCTGGTTTCAGGAAATGAAGAAAAATCCCGGAAATACAGAGAGCTTTTTGGCTTCAAATCCGTGTACAGGCGGTAGTCGGAACCAAGTTGTCCATGGTATATACAGTCTATGGTTTAAATTAAAAAAAAAAAAAAAATCTTTGAATCTGGACCTTTCAGATCTGAAAGTTTAAATCACTGGAAAAAAAGTCCTTTTAAAAAGGAGAGATTACAAAAGGTTTAAAAAGTTTTAGGAACTGTTTGTTTTATCCGAGTCTGACTTTTGCTTTTCCAAAAACGAAGAAGTAACTCGCAGAGCAGAGACTCCTGTTTCCCATGGGGTTAAATCCCTGTGTGTGTGTGTGTGTGTGTGTGTGTGTGTGTGTGTGTGTGTGTGTGTGTGTGTGTGTGTGTGTGGAGAGAGATTGTGGTTAAGAAATCCTCCTCCTATGAAAGCTCTCTCTCTCTCTCTCTCTGAGGGGGTTCCTCTCTGTGACGCTGCATGACCCTTCTTAACCACTTATGACTGAAGCTTGATTATGAAACTCCACATAAGAGGACAAGTTGACCTGACTGAAACAACATCTTCGTATTTTAGATGTATGCAATGCAGAAAACAAACAGATCCCTACATTAATGGAATTTAAAGAGGAAAAACTCGATTTGTTAGTTAGGCCACCATGTCAGATGGTAGCTGCGCTGTGTTTGCTCTGTCCTCTGAACTTTCCCTGCTATATGTCATCTGTTGAGCTTTGTTTCTATAACAGCATGATGTAGAAATCTTCAGAGTTTTCTCTTGTGCAACATACATCTAAAATAAAACTGTGCCTCCAACTGTTCAGTATTTGGAGTTTGATTTCACGGATGTCTGAAAGCATAGATTAAAAAACATGCATCCCTTGGTGTGTCTGTCCCTCTGGTTCGGCTTTCACTCGGCACTCAATTCTAAGTGTTACTGCTGGTTTCAAAACCTTTATTCTCTGTGTTCATGTGGACAGTGACAGTTTTGGGGGAGGCTGAAATAATGACCCCAGTGCAGTGATGTAGTTCATTTTCATTTTCTTCCAATTAACCACAGTAAGAGTTGAAGCTAAATGAACCGGCTGCACTGGGATGTTGAAAAACTTGAAGGAAGATACATCTGGCTGTAGGTGTTCTGCTTGATGAACAGGACTTTGGTAGACTGGAACAAGGAGCTTTGGGCTTCTACCTTTTAATGTATCATGGACATTTGTTACTGACATTAGCACTGTAATTACCTCTGTTCCACTGTGTATGTTAGCTACGTGTGGCTACTCTTTGTCTGTCAGAAACTTTGTGAACTGTGTTGATTTCAATTTTGGCAATAGTGTTTTTTTATGAAGTGCAATATTACCACCTACTTGCCTGACATGTTTATGTGAGCACTTTAAACCAGCTCTGGGTTGTCACAAAGACTTATTTTGGGGCTTTAGGCCTTTATTGAAGAGTACAGACAGTAAACAGGGAGCAGCTCAAGGTGGAAATCGACTCCTGTGTCTATGTAGCGCACTGAGACCTTACGGTCAGCAGCACTTTGAGCAGTTCTGTTCCCATGTCTCTCCACCTTTCACTTTCACTGTGCTGTAGGAATGAGTCTCTTTGGCCTCAGCTGTGAAGAACACTTCCAGATAATGGGAACTTTTTACTGCTGTAAATTATTAGAAGCATTCAGAAGTCTAGAGCTGATAAAAAAAACAAAAACTTTAGCACTCCTTAAGTGTATTTGTAAGAAAAAGATTCTGGGTTTACAAGAACAGTCATTATCAATAAAGCAGTCGGAGATGGAGGAATGTGCTGGAAGAAGGCAGAGAAGCAGAATCAGACTGTCAGCTGGACAGGTTTGTAATTTCTGTAATTTGTAATTCCAGCTGTTAATAGAACAAGCTTTGTGAACATCTTCAGAGGAAGGAAACACATTCCACTCCTTTGTTCGCCTTCAAAGACAGCAGCTTGAAAAGGTTCTGCCCTTTGGTTTGCTCACTGCTGTCAGTCACTACAGTAGCGGGTCTGTTTGTGTTGCACGCTGCAGCCTGAGGATGCGCTGTGCAGTCAGAGCAGCTTTTATTCTCACCTGATGCTCAGAGATGTGAGCAGGCTGTAGATCTCTGTGGCTCCGATCCACGCTCGGGTCCCTTGCAGACGGTGGTCGAAGTGTAAAGCACCTTGAGCGTCCATCCCCTCCCTCCACGCCTCCTCAATCATCCTCTGTACTTGTGGGATGCTGGGGACTGTCCTCTCTGCAGGGGGGAATAACAAGAACAGACCACTGAAAGACACACTGAACCACTCACACAGTTTCATTCACTGTCAGCCCCTCACTTTCTGACACCCTTTTACAGCATGAAATCATGGCACATATGTCCTGCCTTTTGTTGCTCTCTATCATCTCTTGACTCTGTATGCATGTTGGTACAGATAAGAACATTATGTCTCATGTAGCTGCAGTGAGTGCGGGCAGCGGTAAGCTTTGCAGTCATCAGGATGGTAAATCTTGCTGCATGTTGTTCCTGTGTACAGAGCTGAGGAACACAGAGTGATAGTGATCGCTGGAACAACAACAGTGTCACCAGACCAGAACTGAGAACAAGCACAAGACATGATGTGCTCAGTGTGAGCAGCACTGTCATCAGACACACCCCACAGTCAAGTCCAAGTGTCTTTATTTACGCTGAGTACACACCTACCACACACAGACGCTGGGCTTTCTGTGTGCACAAATACAACCACAGTCAGAGATCTCCAGTGTAGCTGGAGTGAGAGAGAGTTGACTGACACATACACTTCAAAGTATGAAGGTGGAGCAGGAATGTTAGGACAGATCTGTGTGTTCATCAGGCTTCAATCATAAACCAATCACCTGAAGGAAAGTACAGAGAAGGGACTTGTATTTGTTTTGATTTGGGCTGGGTTTCTGTTCGAGGTCAAAAGAACTACAAACACCCCCCCAGTGTGTGAGGCAGATTTCTTCCTCCTGCAGAAGGTAAACGGTTTGTAATACATGCAACATAATCCCTGATACATCCAAGTTTGTCCTCTAGAAGTTTTTGTCCCTGGCAAGCTTAGTTTGTTAAATTGAGAGCCTGACAACATATTGAAATGGATTAGTGTTGAAAAAATAATCGAAACTTTTATACTTTTTTTTTTTACCTAACAGTATAGTGTCAGAGTTTGTTGACAGTTAGTGCCTCATGTAGTAGGGGTGGGAATCACCAGTAGCTCCATGTTATGATATTATCATAATAATTGGGCCACGATTCAATATTATTGCTATTTTTAACATTTTGCAATACAGTGAGTATTGTGGGGCTGTAAAGTCCTTGTCTACTGGTCGACTTATTGGTCAATATCTGCTGAGTCGACCAAAATTCTGATTGGTCAACTTGATTACAATATATTGCGATTTATACAATTTTTCAACTGTTAAGCTAATTTAGCACTTTCTGTACTGAGACATTAAAATATAATTACCTATATCTCTAAGAGGGGACAGGACATCATGTCAGACTGCCAATGCTCCAGACACCTGTCCAAATTCAGGTTTACAGGGCATGTCTGTTTGCTTTAATGGAAAGAGAAGAACAATGCCTCCGGCACAACGTGTTCACCACCCACATTGAAAGTGAGTCATCTTTCAAAGAATACCTCCACACCTTTGTGGTGGTGGTCAGAACTGCCTGCTAGAGTCTCCTTTGGGACAACTTTCTCTCCAGAGCTGACCACACAGGCAAACCCACTGAATTCTCAGTGCCAAGCCTGCTCATAATAAGCACCTTTGGACTGGTGTTTCTGTGGAGTCACAAATACTGTCAGTCCACTGGTAATCCCCACCCTTCCCTTTATCACACCCACGAATAAACAAGACACAGACCTTAAACATTCATTGGTAAACAGCCAAGTGACATGCCAGAGCACAGGAGAGACATTGATGACAACCTCATCATCGTTTCAAGGTTCATCGAAGCTGCTGATCCAGAGGCAGATTTCTGTGTGTTTTAATATCTGTTTGTAATTTAATATCTATTAATTATGGGTTCAAAGGGGAGAAGTGTTTGCAAACACACAGGCCCACTCACATTTGTGAAAAAAATACAAAAACAGATTGACTGTCACTGTGGTAGAGTTTATGGTTAAAGTGACCAGCATTTGAAATTACCCAGTTTCCCCTGAGTAGCGATGGAATGAAATTAAATTATCATACATGATATATCGTCAGAAAAATCTTACATAATAAATATTTGCCATCTCATGATAAATACAACAAATGCAAGTTGATGACGCAAGAGTGAGCGACGGACTCCATAGCGCACACAGAGCAAAATAACAAACAAACATGGCCGAAGGTAATGAAGAAGACGTTTCTGAGCAGCTTGTTACTGAACAAGGCTCCACATGAGGGATTTCCTTTAAGATTGAGGTTTCAATGAGTGCAATCAGGTATGCCTGATATTGGACAGTCGATCTGCTGCTGTTCACTCTGTGCAATAAGAGTTCACAACAAATGTTGAAAATGTTTTCATTTTTTAGACTTGTATGATGTCATTAGTTTTCTCCATACCCTACCACTTAAACTTGTGGTTAAGTATCTTATTTGACTACTACAACTGGTGTTCTCAAGACAAAATGAGTCAAAAATATAGATTGGAATTATAATTTTTTTTATTGGGACTTTTATCGTTACTACCAGAATGGCAAATCTTATTGTGATTTTTTACCCCATATCGCCCATCTCTAACCCTGAGTTCACTCTATTAAAGTTTGACTTTGTGTTAGCAAGAGACTGGCGGGTGTTTTGATGGAGGAGGGGGTCAACAATAAGGAACAAATCAAGTTGAGTTTCACCCCCTAACTGACCCCCGTATTTTGAAACAAGCAGATATGGAGGAGCTCAATGCTTAAACGACAGAGGCCTACAAACTGACCAGTGATGATGTGGATGCTACATTCACCTCTTCAATACACTACATGATTTCTAAAAGAGCCTTCAGGTTAATCAAACACAGAGAGTGTTGGTAAAAGGTGCAGCAGTCATATCAGGTGTGTGCTCACCCTGCAGGACAGGGGCGTACGTGTCAATTCTGTGCAGAGAGGACAGGATCATCTGGAAGTTTCTGTAGCCGCAGCCCCAGCCTTTATCCCCCGTCGAGGAGCAGAAGTGATCTGTTTCAGCGCTCAGCCACACATGGATGCAGTCTCTGCAGTCTGTCTGATAGTACTCATACAATGCTCTGATCACACCTGGAAACAAGTTGAAAGAGAAGGCCAACATCAGACTCACACCTGTGTGCATGTTCTGAAAATCATCAAACAGGTTATCACGGGTAATTACTGTTCAAGAATGAAATATTCTCCCTTTGTTCCATTAGGCACCGTACGTCTCTGTGGTAGTGCTTTTTATTGGAATATTTTACATGTTTATGAGATCATGATTAGGAGCTGCTGAGAAATAATTACAGCGTTAAGAAGTCAAGCATTACCTTGTAACTACCTGACAGTTGTGTCAGCTCATAAAACCAGCTTTAGTCTATAACTGCACTGGGAACTATCATTTCTGCCAAAACAACGCGTCTGTCTATTGTTGTGGAAAACACTGATGGTATACAGCAAAACAATGCATAGGAGACAGGATAAGATCTGAAGAGCAGCCTGGGCCTCTTGATTGTAGAAATCAGTACAGAGAACAAACAGAGTCTTGACCAAACCAAAGGAGAGGAGCCCCAGGCTTCTCTCTCTCACACACTGTTATGCTGCTGGGTGTGTATCCAAATACAATGATTATGTTACTTGTGCACAACACAAGTGCACCCCTCATACATGTATTGCGTGTGTGTGTGTGTGTGTGTGTGTGTGTGTGTGTGTGTGTGTGTGTGTGTGTGTGTGTGTGTGTGTGTGTGTGTGTGTGTGCGTGCATGACATATATCTAATCACCGGGAGGTCGTCCAAGGACATGTCTCTGCGCTCTGAAATTCCTCCGTTGTTCGGATTATTCTTAGATTTCCTGGAAATTAGCCTTAAGTGTTTTGACAGATAGTTTTGGTCTCTGCAAAGCAGCCTGGGTTACACAACCTTAGGCCACTTATAATCCTTGATAAAAGATAACCAATATCTACGATTTAGAATATATTATAAATTATATAGAAATTACCCCTCACTATCTGTGGTATAAGGACATAAGAAATATAATAAGGTAATCGTGTATCACAAATGTTTAGTATTAGTCATTGAGACCTGCCTCAGTGAGATTCAGTAACTCAGACTGTAAACACACTCTCTGTTGTTGTTTCTCCTCTCTTTGCAAAGACCTGTGATAAAATTTACAAATACAGCTGATTGACCCCAGATCCAGATTATTGATTCTTACTATGAAACGAGACATTTCTAAAACCCTCCTCTACATTGGGTACAGACAGTATTCACAGCTCCTTTCATTTTTCACTCTTTGTTAATTTGCAGACAATTGCGCAAATCATTTAAGTTGATTTTTTTTCCTTATCAGTGTACACACAGTTCTTAAAGAACAAAGACTGAAATATCAAATGGTCACAAGTTTGCAGACCCTTTGCTGTGACACTCCAACCCGGTCTCATATGGACACTCATATATTTAACTCAGGTGCTGTCCATTGCTTCTGATCATTCTTTAGATGGTTCTACACCTCTATTGGAGGCTGGCCTCTCCTCTGTGTAAGACACGCGAAAGCCTGCATAGAGTTTGACAAAAAAACACTTGAAAGACTCCTAGACTATGAGAAATACGATTCGCTGGCCTGGTGAGACCAGATTAAACTTTTCGGCCTTAATTTAAAGCAGTGTGTGGAGAGAAAACCAGGCACCTCTCATCACCTGTCCAATACAAGCCCAACAGTGAGGTATAGTTGTGGCAGTAGTGGACTGGGGGAGTGTTTTTCAGCTGTAGGAAAAGAACGACTGGTTACAATTGAAGGAAAGATGAATACGGCCAACTACAGAGATATCCTGGAAGAAAACCTTTTCAGAGTGCTCAGGATCTCAGAGTGGGCTGTAGCCTCACCTTCCAACAAGACAGTGACCCTAAGCACACAGCTAAAATTACAAAGGTGGCTAAGGATCATCTCTGTGACTGTTCTTGAATGTCCCAGCCAGAGCCTTGACTTAAAGGTAGGGTTGATAATCTGATTTAGATACAGTTTTTGTTATTCTGGTTAAAATGATCTTTATACTCCAATGGCAATCAATACATGATGTGTTCTTAAAAAACAGTGAAACATAGCCGCTATCTACAGCAGGAGTAAAACCTGGAAAACACCAACCAATCACATCGTGTGGGTCCCACATTTCTAAACCAATCAAATCCTGTGCTCGCATATTGCACGCAAATGTCGCCAGCTTGCACTGGCCCTAATTCAATGCACATAGCTGAGCTGAGGGATACAGCTACGTTAGAGAATGGCAGAGAAAATACCTATACCCAGATTAATGGGGACCGCTCCTCCTGCAAAAAAGAGCAAGAAACAAAGACGGAGGCAGAGAAGGCCGAAGCAAGACAGAGTTTGGAGAAAGCAAGGGCAAAAATTAAAGTCAACACTGGGACAGCCTTTTAGTGATGGAGAGAACTCAAAGAGGTCAAGGGCTTTAAAAGTGATGCCATGGTCACTCATTTTCTGTTGGAAAGGTATATTGAGGGTTTGTTTCAGGGCGATTTTTAATCTTGATCAAGTATTTAGCCATGTTGCTAGTTATGTTGTCTTCTTGATGCTAACGTTACCTTCTTTGTCCCTGCTGTGCAAAGACTTCCCAATCTAAAGTCCCAAAGTTTTGAGTCTGTGGTTCTGAATCAGCAGACAGCAGCACTCGTGCATGTGAGCATGGGCGTTGTTTTTGGAGGAGCTCCAAGGGGAGGGGGGGAGACCAAGTACTAAGGAAATGCTACATTCAAATTCATGCTAGTTTGCCATAATTTCCAACCCTACTTTTAAACTGGCGCATCTCTGGAGAGACCTCCTGGAGGTCTGCTGTCAATCAACGTTCACCATTCAACCTGAGGAAAGTGAAGAAGAATGGCAGAGGATGCCCCAATCCAGATGTCAAAAACTTGTTTAATCATTCCCAAGAAGACTCATTTCTGTATTGGCTCAGAAGGGTCAATACTGAGTAAAGGGTCTGAAAACTTGTGAGCATTTGATATTTCAGTTTTTCTTCTTTATCATTTTTGAACATAATGTCTACAATTCAGTGTTTTTCTGTCAAAATGGGCTGCTGTGTGTCCACTGATGAGTTGAAGACTTCAATGATTTTAGCAAAATGAAAAATTAGCAAAGAGTGAACAGTTTACGGGGCTCTGAATTCTTTCTGTGACCAGCGTATCTTAGTTCTATTGCGAACAGGCACAGTTACATAGTTCTTCAGATTCACTGTAGTTACATTCATGTATTGCAGGTACAGTAAATGTAAATTATTCATACATACTACAAAGCCACATTATGAATTGTGTACAGAAAATGTACTGAAGTTGGATCAGTCTGTGATCTCAACTGTGAATCCAGCCCTCCATAAGTTATTAGTTTTGATTTATATTTCTCATTCTTTCATTAATTTGTCCTAGAGGAGTCACACTATGTCACTGAAGATTTTCAACTCAAATTTTTATTTATCAGATCCTGAGATGTGTGATTTTAGAGTTCTCTTTAATTTTTTCAGAAGTGCAGTGCTTGGTCTGTGTTAACCATCCAGAGGCTTCACTACAACCTTCTATAGCCTTAATCATAATCTCCATCTTCATCGTCTGCAAAAAGCTCAAAGATAATATGGTAGAAAAAGAGCTCCAACAAGATGACAGCAAAAAATGAATGTAGGGAACACTATGTGGCCTGATTCTTTGTTGAGTGATAAGAACTTGTTATGTCAAAGGTAACAGGCTTATGTGAAGTCAGAGGTCAGATATCAGGTTATAGTTTCTTCAGCATGGATTTAACACCCGTATATTAACCTGACACACATCCCTCTGTTTCTGAATAATGAGCTGAGCTGACAGGAGTTTGTATAAGCAGCTGAATAAAGCCCATGTGACCATGTGAACACACACACACCTACACACACACACAGCCCCTCCCTTTATGACTGTGCAGATTTACAAACATTTAATAAATGAGGAGAATGCAGCAGAACAGGCTCAGAGTGAAACATGAAGTCAAATAGAGAGACTAAGAGATGAACATGATGTGAACATGATACTGAGGAATGAAAACAGAGGACAGACACACGCTGTGTAATTGTGAGCCCATTCGGATCTAAATGTTTGATTTATCTCTCCTTCATTTTAACTGTATATAGGCTGGTTTTAGAACTTGCATGATTTGTCACACAATAAATCTGAGCAACTATATCCTCCCCTGCTAATCCCGCTACTGCACTGATTTACTACTCACACACTGGGAGTATCTTTGGTGAAAACTTCCTTCATCATCAAAACCTCTCCTGACACCAGGCATGTCTGAGGTATATGTCCATACAGCCCCAACTTCAATGTTCAAATTTAGGGGACTGATGTAAACCAGTTTGTAACTGAAGTATTTAAAAGTGAGGGTGTGAAAGAAATGTTCTTCACGACAATTAACACATATTTCAGATGACGCTCGGCTCAAACAGCGTATCCCCCGGGAGAGCTACTCAATCCCTCAACGCCCATAGGCTGTATCAGGTGTCAATCATAGAAAACATGAACCCCCTAATAACTTTTAAAAACGGAGCTGCACAGAAAAAAGAGGACTTGGGCACAAACCAGTCTTACAATAACTACATGTCAACATCGCAAGCGGGGAGGAGAAAAATTTATGTTCTGTGTAATAAATTTATAAAGTTGGTCCACAGCCCCATAAGCTTTGCTGGCGGAGGCGGGATTTATGACGTATACTGCAGCCCATCAACAGAGGGTGCTGTTCTCGGAGTGGCTTTACCCAGCAAGGAGGCAGACGCTGTCCATTCTATATACAGTCTATGGTAAAGACGCACCAGACACGCATTGGAGGACTGCTGTGGAGTGGAGGCGCATGATTGGCAGAGAGCTGATGGGCTGCATTTTAAACTCGGCTGCAGGAGCAGGGACACCGACTCTCCTTCGAGCCATCGTTTAGTTGAGTTATATTGTGTGATTTTGGATTGGTGTTATTAAAGGATCTTAGAGGGTTCTTGTGTTGTTAAAAGCAGTTGGTATATGTAGGGGAGAGTTAGCCCTTGTTTTTTCCTGTTTTTGAGTAGCGAGTCAAATTTAGGTTTGTATATGTTTTATTTTTATCGTAGATGTCAGGTAAGGTATTTTGATTTATAAGAGAGGTTTTTTTGTAACTGTTTGTTTTTGCTTCCTCTCCCTGAGGTATTTCATGAGTTATTTGTAAATAAAAAAATTAATAAAAATAAAAAGAACAATAAAAACTGATTGTTTTAGACTGCAAATCCTGTTTCGGTCGTTTTGTGCTGTGTCACCTTGAGAGTGACGGCGGAGTGGTCAAACTTTTTATGTGACCTCCAGTATCCCCTACGCTGGTCGTTACAGCAGCATCAAGATAGCAACTTTTTAACAATTTACAAACTTTATTTTACATAATAGAAGATCATCTAGCATCTAGCACTTTTGATTTGATATTGTAGAGGAGCATCTTAAAGGCCCATTTTTATGTTTTGAAGGGCAATTAGAGCAATGTGCAATGTTTCATCCTATGGTGAAGCAGCTACTACAGCAATTTGTCATGTGTTAAATACATTCAAATGAATGCATTTATCTCTGATGTGAAAAGTTTACAGATAAACAAAGAGACTTTTTAAAAAAAGGACACAAAAAAATGAAAGTTGTTTTTGGGTAAGAAAGAGAGAAAGAAAGTGTTTTCTTTTTCATTGTGGCTCTATCAAAAATATTTTGCTCAATGTGGTTCCTGACTAGGGCAGGGTTGAGTTACTCTAGGTTTATTAAACCGTCATTCATTCATTCTTCTGTCAGATCTTTATCAAGCACCAGTGTGTGTGTGTGTGTGTCAGAAACACACTGACGCACCGCAAGTCCTGGTCCTGCCGTCATCCATCCCTGAAGCCAGAGACTCCTTTATCTCTGCCCTCTTACTGTGGAACTCTGCAGGGTCCATGAGGCCTCGAGCCACCGCCCGCTCCATCGTCCTCTCCATCTGTCTGCTGTATCCCCCGCTGCTGTCCACACCAAACTGCCTCTACATCCGCGCACACACACGCGCGCACGCACGCACGCACGCACGCACACACACACAAAGTTAAGTTAAGAGGTTAGTGAGTTTTGATGGAACCTGGAAACTTAAAGGTAGGTTTGAACATAGCAGACCCCCTATTGTCGACAAGAATCATCTCCTTCAGTGAAAGCTACACTTCTGTCTGTTCATGTGTATGTTACATAAGACTCTGCCTACAGTAAGTATTACTCTCTGCGACAGCAAACACAGCACAGTTACCAAGCCCTACAGGCTCATACTGGCTAAAATGAAGCAGAATCCTTACCTGCAGCTTCTTAAACTCCTCCCTTTCCTGCCACGCCTCCTCCTGCTTCCTCCTCTGCTCCTCTTCTTCCTGCAGCCGTTGGGCCAGCTCCAGGTCAGAGCCAGGGCCTCCTGCAGCAGCACAGGTAACAGGGAGGAGTTCCACAGGTATGTCAGGGTGAGTGATGCATGACACAGATATGCATATATAATCACCTGAAGAGAGTGCTGCTGCTCCATGGTCTAAATGCAGCTCCACATGTTCCTGAAGAGAGAAGCTGTCAGTGCAAAGCAGGGAGCACAGGGGGCACTCGAACCTTCTTCCTTCTGAAATAATAAGACAGAGGCTGGTTGGAAACTCCCCTGGACAGACTTGGACCTAAACTTTAGATCGGATTCACACTTTTGACGGTATAATTTAAACTCCTCTCTGTCTGTTGACTCTGTGTTTTTATGTCATGACATTTAGAATGATTGGGTTAAATGTTGCCTCTGTCATGAGCATCTATGTTCTCAACCATGCTACAGCATTGCTTTATACATTTTTCTATTCCAGGAAGTTACTTAAAATTCACCTGAAACATGCAGCAGAAAAACCACATACAATAGATTGTTATATGCATGAAATAATAGCTGTCATGGAAATTGTTTAACTGTCAGATTTTATCCAAAGCAAGATAAGAAGGTAACTGGGTTTTATATATCAGCCTCGAACTGGACTGCTCTGTAATAGTCAGCATTGGCAGTTAAAAAATTGACATTTTCAACCCTAATCTCCTGTGATATTCACAGCTTCAGTCACATAACCTTCCATATCTAATACGACCTCTGACACTTAGTATTGAAACAGTGTTGTTCACTCAAACACAATGAGATTCAATCTTCCAGTGTTATTAATGCTGTCGCTGCTGTGTGATTACTATAGACCTGTTGACTTGCATGTTGCATAAATCAAACTCTGATCAGTCTGTTATCATTATCATGCTGTTCCTGTCAAAATAGTTCACATACTTGTTCCATTATCTATCACTATGAACAAACATCTATAGGTAGTGTTGTTGTTTGTCTCTCTTTCTTCATCTCCCTCTCTAAACCCAGTTCAGTCTCAGCAGATGACTGTCTAACATGATTCTGGTTCTGCTCGAGGTTTCTGCCTGTTAAAAGAAGTTCTTCCTCTCTAATTTGATACATGCTGTAAAGAGTTTCTCCCATGGTGGATCAGAGTGGATCTGGTCTCACTAGATGAGACTCTATCCCATCTTATCTTGATGTGGCTCTTTGTAGACATAATGAAGAAAATGGTCTGTTACATTCAGAGATGCCCCATCAGCTGTGGCAGTGTCATGAGATTGTGTATTGTGAGGCTCTAATGGATAATTTATTGTTCTCTGACCAGGTCTTTGTTTATTTGGACAAAACCTGCTCTAGAAGGATTCATAAAGTAGTTTTGATTCAGTTGACTTGAGTGACTAGAGTTCTGAGGGGGGAGACTCACCTGAGGGGCTGCCACTTGATAAAGATGATTTCACAGCTGGTGATCCGGCCTCCTGTGATGCACCTGAACAAACAATCATCCGTCAGTAAACTCATAACCGTCATGTCAGATGTTTAAGTCGAGTTAGAGGGACTAAGATATCAAGCTGCTTCCTCCTCTAACATCGAAAAATGTCCCTCCTATCTCTAACCCCTAAGACTTGGTATTCACTTCTGTCTTCTCATAAATATCTAACTATCCTGTGAATGGCTGTAAAGATGTAGATGTCAGAGGCAGAGATTTACCTTCAGGTGATCTCTGCTCAATCAGGTGCAGCTCTACATGCTCCTGCAGGATAAA
This sequence comes from Xyrichtys novacula, assembly GCA_962446985.1. Classification (NCBI taxonomy): domain Eukaryota; kingdom Metazoa; phylum Chordata; class Actinopteri; order Labriformes; family Labridae; genus Xyrichtys; species Xyrichtys novacula. Next base: position 6,491,060 of record OY660871.1, on the reverse strand, counting down.
GCTGTTACTGCAGACCAGAGCACACAGTGGGCATGACAGCTGCAGATGATCTGTAAATACAGACTATGGATCAGGTCAGAGGACACAGACTGATGTTTAAATACTGAATCCTCCAGAAGTATGTTGTTCCAGGTCTTCTCCTGCCCATACACTCTGTTTTTTTAGCTTTTATATCAGTCAGGGTAAAAACATTCACAGCAAACAAGCTGAATTACCTTTTCTGGGTGAAGACAGGCGCTTCTTTTTTGCTTTGCTGGATAAGGAGAACTCTGTTCTGGTTTTAGGTTTCTGTGGTGATACAGAGACAGGTGCAGTCCCTCCAGGTGAAGGGCACACACCTCCTGTTTCAACTGAGTCTGTGTTAACACCTGCAACAGCTCCTTCCATACTGCAGGACCTAGACAATGAGGACTCTGCGTCCTCTGTGTCCTCTGCGTTTGTTCCTCCAGAGCTGCCTGATGCACATCGAAACTGATTCAGATTCTGCTCTTCTGGGAACTCAGATCTGGACTGTGTCGGCCTCTGTTCCTCGGGGTGGGCAGAGCTAACATGGAAGCAGAGCTCATCATAAGACACTCCACTGAGTGGGCAGAGAGGACAGCTCATGGCATTCTCCTCATGGCTCAGCAGGAGGTGAGTCTTCAGGTCCTCCTCCAACAGGAAGTCCTCTGCACAGATATCACAGGTCAGCATGTCTGCAGCCTACACACACACACACACACACACACACACACACACACACACACACACACACACACACACACAGAAAGAGTCTTTTATCAGGGACAAAGATTAAGAGCACACTTAAAAATTCCGTGTGTTACATGAAATGTCTCCGGCTATAAAAGCTTTAAAAAGTCGATCTTACTCCTGTATCAGACATTGTTGCTCGACCGTGAATACTGCAATGCCATTACAGCACAGAGAGCTACGGTCTGGAGGGTCATGGTGGCTCAGCTGCCTCCCTTATCAAGTGCCCACCTTACTCATGGTTACAATGATTGTTAACATAAATAATATCCGTACCATATATCAGTGAGAGAGTCAGTGCCACACAACCAATTGTGAGACACAAGTAAGACAAGGGATGCTGGGCAGATGATGCAGCGTTCGCTGTGGCATTTCGCTGCACCAGCCAAAGGGTATCTGGTTGGCAGGTCACTGCATGTCTCCCTGAAAGCAGCATGATCTTGGAAACATGCATGAAGAAGCAAGGCAGAACACATGGACTGATCGAGAGGAGCAGCTCATAAATCATGCTAAGGTAAGTTCTAAAGTAAGATCACGGTGCGCCTAGTGGCCTCTGTGATTTGCAACGCAAGCAACCAACTCAGTGTTATGGTGTGATTGACCCTAACTTAATTTTCTTTTAAGGCCCTGAGTCATTAGCCAGACTCCACTCCTCTGTGTGGTGAAATGAATAACCAAACTCTACCAGATCCACAGAGTCCCTGTCTACCTATAAAAAACCTACAAACTCAGTTCCTTAGAGACCACATGAGCGCTTCAGCTTGGCAGATTGTGAGATGGGGAGTCCATAAACAACACGTAACTGTAACCAAGGACAGGTAAAAAGGTAGACTCCTTGAGTCTCCATTTCAAATTCAGGAAAAAAAGCAGCATTTGTTTCTAGAATAAAAACTGTTTGTAGTAAAATTCTGAACGTTCCCCTAAAAAAACAAATTGTCATTAATGAAAACACCTCTTTTAACTGCAAAAAAGGACACCAGTTCAATTTTCTAACTGACCTTAGTAACAAAGGATGAAGCTCAGACCTCAGGAAGCTGAAGCACTGATGTCTATAGTGTAACAGCACCTCTCAGTGGATTCAAGTCTAATGGCAAGTAAACCTACATATCAGTGGTTACTGCAGTGATGCTCATAACTTTGGATGCAGTGAGTCCTGAGGACCCACAGGGAGTGATTTCAGTGGGTCCATGGTGAACTTAGTGGGTCCCTGATAAAATGTGTGTCTCTTGCATAATAATAGCATACAAATATTCACAATGTTTAAATGTAAGAGGTGTTGTAGAAATCACATTCTTTTAAAATGATAGTAATAAGTCTTATTCATTTTAGCTGGCATTTTCTAAAGGTTTCTTTTCAGTCTTTGCAGGGGGACACATTGCTAATAGGAGCTAATGATACACAGAATTCACAAGTGTATTTTCTCATTTTTGAATATGTTAGATTTTAATGTTAATAAAGACTGCCAAATGGTCATTTTTAGGAAGAAATCACTAATCTAGTCTCTTCTTGTAAAGCTCCTACAAGAAACTTTCGGTTTGTGTTGTTATCATTGGAACCCTTGTGGACAAAATTAGATGTCCTATTTCTTGTCAAACGATGTGAGAGTATTGCTTTCAATCAAAACCCTCCCCCCTGTTTTTTTTAAAGGGTAGAATATGTCACTCACTGTGGGTATCTGACACATCCCCCACACAGTTGGAAGCATTAAAAATAGCCTCTGAAGGTCATAAAGAGTTAGTGTCAGTTTCGTTTCAAACTTCCACAAAGTCCCTTTATAGAAAATGCTGATTTCAGCAGACTGCTGATTTCAACAACAATTTTGTTTCTTATTGATTTACTTTTAAAATTGTCAATTTAGTTAAATGTAAAAAAAAAAATAAAAAAAAAAAACTCTTGAAAAACTGCCAGCTCTTAACATTGATGCTATAAGGGCTGAAGAAATGGCACATAAACCGAGGATGGGGGTGAAGATGTGAATTAACCTTCTTATCACTGACTTCTGAATCAGCATTTTATCAAACATGGGTTTTAACTTATTGGGATCATTACAGTCTGTGTTTGGTATTTGAATGCAAGAATAATAATAAGCTCCGCTTCCATTGTGACATCTGAAAGAGTTGCGATTTTATAATTGTTTCAAGGAAGAGAATAAAAAAAAGTCCTAAATAAAGCAGTCCTTATATGAACCCACAGCTGTGAACTCTGAAGCATATCTGGACTGTTTCACTATGGTTTTACTTTGCAATGTGTGCAAGAACGTGGGATGAGAGAAATCTGACTGACCAGTTCCTTTTCAGATTGTGAGTATTTTCAGTGTTACATATCTCTGTACTAGAGAAGTGTGTTTAGCAGGCATTACTGTTAATCCAGAGCTATTCGACACTCAGTGTAGTCGTACCTCGTTAACCACAGTGATGATTTTCGGAATTTACAGAGCATTTCAGAGAGCTGTGTTCATATTTACCTATTGAAATGAGTGTTGAGTGTAATTTTTCAGTTTTTAGTTTGAGCCGCAAACAAGAAACGTTTACCGAGGACTCAAAAACGTGTTTAAAGATTCGTAACCTAGTCAGAGTAAGAGAAAATCGTAAATTTGTAAATTTTTTAAGGGAACCTGGCGTGTGAAGAGGACGTTATTATCGCTACTGAAGTCCAAACTCTTTATTTTCCGGCCGTGGTCAGGAGTTAGCTCTAGACACGAACACGCGTTAACCTGTCGTGTTTTTCATGTTTGAGAAAGTTCAAGGGTGTACTCACAATAATCCTGAAATGATCTCAGAGTTCAGACATCAGGACACAGCTAGGCTCTGTTTCTTTTCTGCAAATTTGAAACAGTCATATAACGCTGCTTTTACGAGTCTAAACTGCGGCGATGAATCTAGAACCTGCGCTCGGGCGCCCCCTGCTGGACCGGAGGGTCAGATAATCTGGGTATACAGGAAAAATGTCTGTTTTGTGTTGTTTTCGGTTAAAATTCTAGCCGACCGCTGTGTAAATTCGATTCAAAACTATATTTAAAACATATTTTAAACGTTTTAGTTTAGTTATTAAGTTATTTGTAACCCGGTAACTGACCCTGGAATGAACACGACAACGAACCAGATAATCGGCACAGAACAAGCAACAACATCGGCTGAAGGACAAGAGCGCCAAGTATGTAGCTGTGGCTGGTCCAAAGTAACCTCCATCAGAGGCCTAAAAATACACCAAGGCCGGATGAAGTGCGTGAAGAAAACGAGGCCAGGACCTCGCATTGACCAATATCTTCTGAGAGAAAGGTCAAGTCAGGCGAGTGAAGCTCAGCGGCAGGATGTAACCCACAGTCCACTGAGCATCAGTACCCCAGAGGCTGAGAATAATTCAAGCACAACATCAGAGAACTTGGAACCCAGCCACTTGCAACCTGCTTTGGAGAAGAACATGCAAGGCCACAGACCTCATGTGAAGTGGCCAAAGTCCAGCAGCAAGAAAGAGTGGGCTACAATTGATGCAGACCTGATCAAGATCTTGGACGGAGTCAAAGGAACAGTGGAGAAGAAACTGGAGAAAATGGGAGACCTGGTCTACTCATATGGAGCAGAAAGATTTGGAGCAAAAGAGACAGGGAAGAAGAATATGCCACCAACAACCCCTCCCAAGTCCAGAAGGCAGAAAGAAATCGAGTGCCTGGTTAAAGAGAGAAGGGAATTGAGGAAACAATGGAAGAGAGCCTCAATGGAGGAAAGAGTGGGCATTGACCTCCTGCAAACAGACCTAAAGGGACGCCTGGGAAGATTGCGGAGAGCTGAAAACCTCAGGACTCGACGCAAGAGGAAGGAAAGGGCAAGAACATCCTTCTACAAGGACCCCTTCAGATTTGTAAAAGGACTCTTTACTAAGGAAAAAAGCGGGTCACTTAAGGTGCCAAAGAGGGAGTTGGAAGATCACCTGAAAACCACTCACACAGACAGCCAAAGATTTGAACAAAGGGAGATACCATCAGACATGCCACCAATTCCTCTACCAGAACACCAGCTGGATGACAGTCCTCCAAAGTGGAGCGAGGTCGAGGAAGCAGTGAGGAAGGCAAGGGCAGCTTCAGCTCCAGGACCAAATGGAGTTCCATATCGGCTGTATAAAAACTCCCCAAACATCTTACGCTTCCTGTGGAGGCAAATGAAGGTGATGTGGACGAAGCAAACCATTCCAAAAGCATGGCGTAGAGCTGGAGGAGTGGTAATCCCCAAGGAGAAGGATGCCTCCAACATCGATCAATTCCGGCAAATCAACCTGTTGAACGTGAAAGGGAAGGTCTTTTTTAGCATCGTTGCAAAAAGGATGATAACATACCTGAAGCAAAACAACCTGATTGATACATCTGTGCAGAAAGCTGGAATACCTGGGTTTTCAGGATGCTTGGAACATACAAGCATGATATGGCACCAAATCCAATCTGCCAAAAGGGAAGGAAGGGACCTGCACGTCCTATTTCTGGACCTAGCCAACGCCTTTGGATCCGTCCCTCATTCTCTGATCTGGACAGCTTTCAACTTCTTCCACATCCCAAGTACCATCACAAACCTGGTGAGAAACTACTTCCAAGATCTGCAATTCTGTGTCAAAACAACAGAATATACAACATCATGGCAATCTTTGGAAGTGGGAATAATGGCTGGATGCACTATCTCCCCACTAGCCTTCACCATGGCCATGGAAGTGATAATTCGAGCTTCCAAATGGGTTGTGGGTGGAGAACGTCTGAAGTGTGGCCAGCGTCTCCCTCCCATTCGCGCTTACATGGATGACATGACCACCCTGACCTCAACCGTTGCATGCACCAAACATCTGCTAGGAAAGCTTCATGCCAACATCACATGGGCACGGATGAAGTTCAAACCAAGCAAATCCAGGAGCATATCCATCGTCAGGGGGAGACTCACAGACCAGAGGTTCCACATCAAGGACACACCCATCCCATTGGTGTCTGAACTGCCAGTCAAGAGCCTAGGGCGTCTATACAACGCACATCTCAAAGACTCGGACCAGAGTGATCAGCTGAGGGAAGAAACCATCAAAGGCCTCGTCAGCATAGACAAGACCTTGCTTCCTGGCAAGTTGAAACTGTGGTGCCTGCAGTTTGGATTGCTCCCCCGCCTGATGTGGCCTCTAACAGTCTATGAGATCCCCATGACCAAAGTCGAGAAGATGGAAAGAACAGTGAGCTCATACATCAAGAAGTGGCTTGGCCTCCCGCGTTGCCTCAGCAACATCGGCTTGTATGGACATGGTGCCCTGGAACTGCCCATCTCTAGCCTCACAGAGGAGTTTAAGTGCACCAAGGTGAGGCTGAACATGACCCTGACTGAGTCGCAAGATGAGGTGATCCGTGCAGCTGCTCCCAGACTGGCAACTGGGAGGAAATGGAACCCATCTGAGGCGGTACAGCAAGCCAAATCTGCTCTCAGGCATGGAGACATTGTGGGACAGGTGCAGCATGGAAGAGGCGGGTTTGGACTCGGAACAAGTCGACCCACATGGCACAAAGCAACATCAACCCAGAGGAGAAAGCTGGTGGTTGCTCAGGTTCGGCAACAAGAGGAGGCAAACAGATGCGCGACAGCAGTAGCACAGTCCAAACAGGGACAGTGGACCAGCTGGGAAAACCTGGAGCATCGTAAGCTCACATGGAAGGATCTTTGGGAAATGGAAGGAAGCCAAATCAGCTTCATCATCAGAGCCACCTATGATGTTCTTCCCACACCCAAAAACCTAAACCAATGGTTTGGAGAAGATCCTTCTTGTGCACTCTGTCAAACACCTGCAACACTGAGTCACATCCTCACCGGCTGTAAAACCAGTCTGTCCCAAGGCCGCTACACCTGGAGACACAACCAGGTCCTAAGACAACTGGCGATCACTCTGGAAGGAAGGAGAACAACCATCAATGCCCTCCCTCCACCAATGCCTAGACGCCCAAACACCACCCCATTTGTAAGAGCAGGACAACCACCGGCAAAACCATCTGCAAGAGTGGAGGCAACCCTCCTAGACTCTGCCCGGGACTGGAGGATGCAGGTTGACCTAGACCAAAAACTCATCTTTCCGCCTGAGATCCTTCCAACTAGCCTCAGGCCGGACCTGGTCTTGTGGTCAACCACCCAGAAGGTTGCGTTCATCATTGAATTAACTGTACCGTGGGAGGCAGCAGTTGGTGAAGCATATGAGCGCAAACGACTGAAGTATGCGGACATAGCAGCCGAGGCAGAGAAGCGCGGCTGGAGGGCCCAGGTGCTTCCGGTGGAGGTTGGGTGCAGAGGCTTTGTTGCAACATCCACAACCAAGCTTCTGAAGAGATTGGGAGTACGAGGACAGGCCTTCCGACGAGCCATCAAATCAATATCAGAGGCTGCCGAACGAAGCAGCAGATGGCTCTGGATCAAGAGAAAGGACTCCACCTGGGCTGCAAAATGACCACCTAGGGGTAAAAGCAGAGGGGGGCACACCTGGGACGCCAGGTGTCGCCGTTGAGCCCCCTGGAGGTGTCGTGGGCCTATCAATGAAACACCAGTGAAGGGGGGTGCCCACCTGAAGACCCCAGTGAAGCTTTTACCCCCCCCCCCCCCCACTCAATTCCAAGTGCTGATATAAGGGATTGTAATAACTAGTCCTATGAGCTCAACAAAGTATATCTAGTCAAAACTTCATAGAAACCCCCTTTTAACAAGCCTGCTCACAGACAGGTAGTTTGATGCCTGGTTCATGTGTTTTAATAATTGCTGCAGCGATTACTACAGAAGTGGTAGTGAAATAATTTAATTCCTTTGTAATTTCAGAATTAACATTTACTTTGTGCCAAAAGTGATCAGTTATTCATTTATGACATGAGGCGAGAGAGAGAGACGACTGGCTACATATGGATGCAGTTAGTCATCTCGAGGCAAATGTTTCTGTTCCGGCTGAATAAACCAGTATCACTGAGATGATCATCTGTAACATTATCCACAATAGTAATGAGCATAAATCAGCATGATAAACCACGCAATCCACATAGGGTGGGGTGCAATTTTTTTTTCTGTTTGCTTCATGCGGTTGGAGCCATACTCAGTGGTGTGGCCAGAAGTAAAGTTCACAACTGAGGAGACTTCAATGAAGCTTTTCTTCCTCCTGATTACCTTACAGAGGTAGAGGAGAAACTCAGACTTCAATGTAGTGCCGTTATTGACACTGTCTGCACATGCTTCCTCATGAAATATGGTTAGTGGTTGGAGATCTTACAGCAAGAGAAACAAATGAAAGCAAGTGGTAAACAAATCTTTGCCCTTGCAGATGGGAAAACATATCACAATGCTTTAGGAAAGTTACAGCTTCTGTACTGCTGGCATGGTTTCATGTGGCCATTAGAGACATACATCACTGCAGATGATAACCTAGGTTTGGACTTACTCATTAAGATCTCAACTACCCATTCATGTCTCAGCCATCAGAGAACCTTTGCATCCATCCTTTTTTGCTCTTTTTTCAAAGCCAAAGTTTGCAGCCTGGTTAAGGCTTATGCCTGATTCATGCATCTGTGTTGACACTTAGTGCAAAGCTATTGCCTTGGAGTCTGAATCACTTTCACAATCTCATGATCAGCAACTAAACCAGACATGTTCACCCACCAGCAGTGGTTTGATTCAAGCACAGAGCCATAAGAACAGGTCAATATCTTACAGAGTTGGAAAAGGCAGCCAGATTTCCTGAGAAAAATAAAACAGGGGTCAGTAATCAACCAAAAACACGTGAAACAAACCTAACAAAGCCTCTTTTGCACTGTGGTTCACAATCAATAAGGAGAGTGATGAGAAGAGACACATGTCCCTCTCTCTCTCTCTTTCTCTCTCTCTCTCTCCCACTGTGTGTGTGTGTGTGTGTGTGTGTGTGCGTGCGTGCGTGCGTGCGTGCGTGTGTGTGTGTGTGTGTGTGTGTCTTCCCTTCAATCCTCCTGGCCTTATTAATACCTGTGTATTCTCTGTGTAGAAAAAAATGGACCTCTCCAGGGTTATGGTTACTTTCACTGCTCTAGTGAGGCAGAAGACCTGGCCTCTGATTGGACATTTACAGGTCAGCTGACTTCAAACACAAACGTTTGTTAGCGGAAAGTCTGAAACAAAGATGGCAGCAACTGAATAGCACAGCCAGCTAATCATCACAGTGAACCTTCAATTTTGAAAGATGGGATCAGGACAGTCTCTGAAAATACGCTGATGTCATCTGTTGAAGAAAAACCGTTCCTAGCTGTGGCAGAAACCCACCAAGTATATCACAGGGGAAGCTGCCTGCAGCCCATGACAACAACAGATTTAACAGTGATTTTCGACATCGTACAGCTCTATTACAGTTCTATTTTTATAGATGGTATTCTAAACTCAGGGAGAGTACGTGGTGTATGCCAAGGCAAACACATAGGTATCACTCTTGGCAGTGTTAGATTGCAGTGTGAGATGGTAGTGTGGTGTGTTTTTGTCTGGAGCAGCTGAGTGTTCCCAAAAGCCTACGCTTGTTTTCCACTGTCAAAGGGCACAGGGCAGACAGCATCCTTTCCAGGACACAGAAGCAGCTCCTCAATGAAAGGATTAGGCAGGTCAATTTCACCATCGAGGCCTTACAAGCTAAAATAAATCACACCAAAGAGACACTGGCATCCCGACTTCCAGAGGACATCCTCAACAAGTCCACAACTTTGTTGACAAGGCTCAGACCTCTCAACACAACAAAGGCTAGGTAAGACAAACAGAGAAATTTGACAGACTACTCTCCAAGCACTCAAAGAGTCCATCAGAACTTGTTTGGAGGGACAAAACTGACAGCCACACAGACACTAACATGCAAGAAAAGTGGGTGAAGAATTTGTTCAGGGTTCTCACTCAGCCGGAAAAGGGAGTCCTTTACAAAGGATTAAATTTTGCAGTTACCCCAGAACAGATCCCGGTGGTAGACCTTATCACAGCCACGGAGTCAGCTATCCGCAACAACAATCTGGCGGTCACGGAAGCAGAGCAACTTAGGTTGAAGGTAACAGCTGCTCTCTCGAATGCCAAAACACCTCCTTCCAACCTGACCATGCAGGAAAGAAGAGCCTTGGCATCACTGCAAAAAGATGAAAACATCACCATCCTGCCTGCAGATAAGGGGAGATGCACTGTTGTACTCAACACTAGGGATTACCATGACAAGGTAACAAGCCTCCTCAGTGACGCTGCCACCTATGAAACTCTATAACAGGACCCCACCAACAGCTACAAAAAGAAAGTTATCAGCGTACTTCAACAGCTGGAAAAGGATGGAGTTATCGACCGCCCACTCTATTACCGGCTATACCCAAGGGAAGCTGTCCCATGCATTTATGGATTACCTAAAATCCACAAGGAAGGGCCCCCCCTTAGACCCATCATCAGCAGCATTAACTCAGTCACATACAAAGTGGCAAAACATTTGGCCACCATCCTAGCTCCTCTTATCGGCCACACCACTCATCACGTCAAAAACTCACAGGAATTTGCCGAGAAAATCAAGGACATCAGGCTGGACCCAGATGAAACCATGGTTTCCTAAGATGTCACATCACTTTTCACGAGTATTCCGACAACAGAGGCAGTCCAAGCAGTAAGACAACGCCTCTTACAGGACAGCACACTGGAAGTCAGAACCAACTTAACCCCCGACCACATCTGCTCCTTATTGGACATCTGCTTCAGCACCACCTATTTCCAGTTCAGAGAGCGCCATTACAGACAGAAACACGGATGCACTATGGGCTCCCCGGTTTCTCCAATAGTGGCAAACCTGTACATGGAAGAAGTAGAGAGGAAGGCCCTTACCTCCTTCAAAGGAGCAGCACCTAGCCACTGGTTCAGATATGTGGATGACACCTGGGTTAAGATAAAAAAACATGAAGTAGTCCAGTTGCCTGTTTTTAAGTCTTCAAGATAGCTGAGTGTAAGAGACCCAACAAATTAGAGGGACACAAACATTGCTTTTGAATGGTAAAAGTACTTCAGACAGATTAATAATTCACTTGAGTTTCCCACAGAAAACTTGGTGGGGCCTCCAGTAGCTACCTCATTTTGTGATAGCTGCGTCTGTAAATGACACAGTTCTCATGAAGAACCACACCTTTCTTGAAGGTGGTTGCAAATTATTCATAGGTTTTGTGTACCTTGGAAAGAGAAAAATAAACAGTTTGATGCACTAACCAAACAATGTGGTTGAGGTTTGAATTTCAGCAGAAAGACTGCAGATCCTGTTGTAGTTCCTCTTCAGACACAAAAACCTCCTCCCGCTGACTTAGGCAGTCAGAGCTGTCCTTTTTTAAAAAGAAATATTTCACATGAAAAATGTAAAACCAGAGCTGTTTTTTTCCAGCTGCTACACCTTGCCCCAACCCTGCTTTGAAGCATAAAAATGATCATTTACAACTTGTAGGTCACAAAAGGTAGCAACATAATATCAGTCAATCCCATAAACAAAGAAAACTAGTTACTGGAGCTTAAATGAATTAAACATGGCTGTTTTTTCTCATCATTTTATTCATTTGGGGGGGGGGGGTCAGATATGGCATCTGCAGCTGATAGGCTTCAGAAACAAGTAGGGGACATCACCAAGACTACGTTCTTTTAATATACCGTCCATGGCTCCATGTTAAACACTTAGGAAAAACAGCCTTTCTCCACAGACATAGCTGCCACCCTGATGGTTATTTTTCAAAGTAATTAAACATGACTTTGCAAATTTAAGTTAGATTACCATTCAAAAGCAGGAACAGAAGTACAGGCATACACCATGTATGAATACATACAGTATTTAACACAGTAGTGGTTAAAGTCTTCATGTACTCATGTGATCATTGGAGGGTACTCTCTGCTTCTCTGCCAGTGGTGACCTGCTTCAGAGGTCTATAATAAAAGGCAGCTTTGTCACTGAGGTGCTTTTCCTGAGCCAAACCTGTTATTAAAATAAAATTTAAAGGTCCCATATTAAACTCCTTTTCAGCAGGTTCACATAGGTCTCAGAGGTCCCAGAACAGTCAATTTGAAATTTGTTGTCTAAAAACCCAGTTTTTTCCTGGACTTCAGCAAGCCTGAAAACTCTCTCTAGAGAGCTCTACCGAGATCACACTGTTTCTGTGTGCTGCACCTGTTCACACCTCCTTCAGCGCAAGCCACGCCCCTCCCTGTCTCTTTGGAAGAGGGGAGCATGGCTTGTGCAACAGTACTATGCGTTAAAGTTTCCACAGAGTGCTAGGTATGGCTCGTAGAAGCACTGTGGTCCAGCCGTATCAGTTTGATCCAGAGTCTGACCCAGAAGGACAGGCTCCTAGCTGCAGCAGGACGTTTCTGAATGGTTAGGTACAAATGTCATGCGTCTCCATATTTTTCTTGTTACTTTGTTTGTGTGTTGGTACCATAGACTATATAAAGAATGGATGCCTCTCTGGGTAAAGCCACCCTGAAAACAGCACCCTGGTTTGTGCTAAAGTCCTATTTTTTTCTGTGCAGCTCCATTTTTAAAAGTTATTGGGGTTTCATGTTTTCTATGATTGACACTTGATACAGTCTTCGGCAGAAGGCGGAACCAAGTTGTCCGTAGTATATACAGTCTATGGTTGGTACATGATGACTTTCATGTAGCTCGGTAACATTAGCTTCTGCTAACAGTTACATCTCCACTGTCTTCTCGTTACTTGGAGCTCTTTTGGTGAATGCGCAATATTGGAAGTATAGTTACCTCTCATGACTATGTCCTTGCAGTCTACGGAAACAGACTTCTGTGCTGCTTTGTGCAGCCAACAACAGAGCAACTGCCGTGCCTTGCTCAAACCTTCGCCATTTTGAATCAGCGTTTGCAAGGGAGAAAAATAGTGTCTGAGTAGAATTTTTTTAGGGGGCAGAACAAACATCTTGGACAGGGTCACCAACCCGAAGGGGAGGAGTTATCGCCGTCCATGACATCATAAAAGACGAGAGTTTCAATCTGCCTGTTTGAGCAGACATTTTCTGAAAGATTGAACAAGTAAGAGAGGATGAGGATATAATTTTCTCATTTTAGGGGGGTTTGTAGACAGGCTGGGGATACATATCATTGTTAGAAAACCATTCAAGAGTGAATTTTGCATTATATGGGACCTTTACGTTAAAATGATGAGTGTGCTGTCTCTACCAGTCTCTGATTAACCCAGAGTGTCTCAATCCCAAAATTCTAGTCCTGGACAGGTTTCTCCTCCAGAGACAAATCCCAATCTCTCATCTCCACGTATTGGTGTAGATTGCTGTAGCACTCCTTGCCTTTGGAGAAGGTGCTGTATGTAGAGATCTTCTTCCATGCCTCGTGAGTTTGTAAGGGGAACAAGCCAGGGGGTTTGTTCTCAAAGAAGCTCTTTATGTTCCTCTTAGCCAGCTTTGAAGCGTATTTCACAGTGAAGGTGTTTAAGTGTTCCTTCTCTTTCTCCATGTAGTGTTTCCAGAAGGTGAGCTGCAGGTAGCTGACTTCGGAGCAACTGTATCTGAGGCAGATTCCCAGGAGGGCGGCAACGACTGCAATGATGATGATGCTCCAGCCCAAGATCTGTGCAGAGACACGGAGAGATATGAACTGATAATTGAGAAAGTGAGGGGATAAATTATGGCTGCACAATACATCACAGAACTATCAATCTCACAATATGAGCATCTGCAAGAAACACACTGCAAAAATCTTGATTTTACGTGTGCACATTTGACTTGTCTGAAGGAGTCTCAGGTCTCATGGCTGTGCTTTTATCTCAATTTACCTCCGTATGTTGGGACACATTCAATCACCTCCTTGCTCAAAGTAAAACTGAGACAATTTTACTTTGAGAAACAATTTTTCCCCCTGTTTTGACAGAAATCCTGTCTGCATCAAAGGTGTCCATTGGTATTTCTCTGCTCCCATTCAAATACAGAAACAGTCAAAAACAACCAAAACAAAGTTGATGTTTTCGACGTTTTTTTTTGGAACAAGTTTCTTTTTTTTTTTTTGGAACAAGTTTCCATCCGCCTAAGTAACAGTCACAGTTAAATAAATTTAAAGTAGTTACATGTTTAAATTAATCACCTTTGTATTGATATGCAGACAAAGCACAGATCTACTAATGCTAGAATAAACTGAGCATGATGAATCTATTACAACCGTTCTACCTATGATATTTGAACTCTAAGAGCTAGCATTGAAGTCAAGACCACACTGACCAAGACCAGAACAAGAGCAAGAGATCAAGACTGAGGCAAGACTGAGACCAGAGCAGGTGGAGATTGGGGTGAGACCAAGACCATATATCTTTTTAAAAAAAATGCTGCGAACCAAAAATCAAAGTTCCCTTTTAACTTTCTTCCTTTTCTTAATCTTTGAAAAATACAAAAACAATAAATGACCAAAAAAAAAAAAAATGATTGCACAATATATTTTCCTATCTCTTCTTCTTCTTTTTAAGTAAAAACCTGCAGGTGAATGTGACTAAATCTCTGAATAAATGTTATTTTGCTGTTTGCACCACCAAAGGGGTCTGGGGATGCCTCAGTCAGTGTTCACCTATCATAACCTGCTCACAACAGCAATTAATGTATTTCTTAAAATACATTAAAGGGCGTTGACTTTGTTGGTTCTGGTGCACTACAGCAGTTCTGCAGAGTTTGTGCAGACTCATTAGAAAGAGGAAACTTTCTTCAGCAGAATCAGAGGGGCAGTATCTTAAAGGATAAAACAAGCAGCAGCTGTTTTATGCCATACCTCCGTCATTGAGTAAATAGGTGTAGTCTCCATCTGAAAAACAGTTGCTTTACCATGGTAAATGAAATGAATGGAAAGATCCAGTCAAGCTCTTTGAAATGACCCTTTACACTACAAAAGAAAAAAGATTTTATCCTCTGCGGTGAAGAGGTTTTGATGTTCACCATCTGATTTTATGTTGTTAAAAAAAAATAAACTTAGAAAGGGCTGTTATTTTCAATAATAATTATATTATTATAATGGCATCAACACCTCAGTTTATCACCTGAAAGCTTAGTTGCTCCATCGTACTGCTCAGCTGATGTTGTTACCACCACAGTTACACAAATACAACAGCACTGACTGCAGTAATTACTGAACACTGAATATCAGATGATCCCACCTCTTTGCTTAGTCATACTGATGCTTTGTGAGTGACAGTGGTAAAAATTAGTAACTTCAAATACACTGCTGACAAGTAAAAGTAGGGATGAGTGTGTAGCCAATATATCAAAGTAAAAGTACATTATTTTATTATTAATGTGACAAAGTCTAAATTATTCTGCAAAACTTAAATGTTTGTGAATTTGTGTTCATAGGTATCACTAACAAGCATTTTGTGTTATACATTTATGATTTCATACCAGGCATAAAAAAAACAACATCATGGGTTATTTACCCAGACAGAGCACCTCCAGATCTGCATAAGACACTACACAGGCAGAAAAGAGGGCCTCTATGTGATTGGTGGGATGCTCAGGTGTACTGTATATCTTACCTGTGACTGGGCCTTGAACATCAGGCGAAGCTCTGCACGCTCCTCACTGGGCAGTTTGGAGCGTTCACAGGGAACCTGGGCCAACTCCTCCAGACACTTTATTGTCTTGTTTTTGCAGAAGTGATCCACCACAAGGTGTTTTTTCAGCCCACTGGCTGCACACTCATAGAAGGTCCCGCTCATGAGGGCAATGCACAGCCACATGATGGGGACCACACATGCCCCCCAGAAGACGCTCATGAGCTCTGGAAGGCTATCGCAGTTGTTCTTCTTGGGGAGAAGCTTCTTTGGGTTCAGACAGCAGCCGGTAAAGAGCTTCCAGAATCTGGTACTAAGGAACAGACCCAAAACAAGTAGAACCACAGCTGGGCCCAGAAGAAAGGTCAGCCCATAGGCAAAGTTCTGCTGGTGGTTACAAGGACACTGAAAGGAGACCCTGTTGAAGACTCGCTCCCCACCTAGAGTAAACAGAGCCATTAAGCTGTACCCAATAGTGGATTTCTGGTCCAGGAGGAACTTCAGGATGACCTTGAAGCGATTCATGGTGTCTGCAGCGAAGGTTGACACACACTCCACTACGGAAAAGCCAAAGTGAAGAGCAACAACCGAGAGAGTAAGGAAGTTTAGAGGGTGCAAGCAGCAAGACAAATCGGACAAAACCCATCCGTCTAACCTGTTGTGCCCCTCCCTTTGGCTGCTCCCTCTCTCTTCTGACTCCTCCTTCACTCAACCTGATGCTCCTCCACACTCCAACTTTTTATCCACTCTGTCTGCTCTTGCTCCTGGGTAAGTCTCAGCTGCTGTTGGAGGTGACGGTACCGGAGCATCCTACAGGAAAGAAACCTGAAAGACACACCTTCTGCACATGTCAACATGATGGGCATTTATGTTTGATACAGTAAGACACCATACAGTGATATCAGTGAGATATGGTCAGAGATAAGAGGATGGAGTACAGTACAACCTATTAGGATAAACTCTATGATTCAAAACCAAAGGACAGGATATGCTGCAGTTTCAAGTCACAAGTCAGTTACCAATAAAATGCCCCCCCCCCCCCCCCCCATTTTTAGATCTCAGTGCAGCTTTTGATACAGTTGATCATACTATTTTAATTGAACATCTTAAAAACTGGGTGGGTATCAGGGGCACTGCACTTGGCTGGTTTCAGTCGTATCTTTTAGAACGAACCTTTGCGGTCACCATAGGCAATCACACCTCCTCTACTTCTGCTATCCCCTGTGGTGTTCCGCAAGGTTCAGTTTTAGGTCCAATTTTATTTTCTATCTACATGCTGCCCCTCGGCCAATTAATTCAGCACCACAAAGTCTCCTTTCACTGCTATGCAGGAGACACACAGATATACCTTCCTTTGAGACCTGAGGACCCAAGAGGCCTAGCTGCTGTCATGGACTGTCTAAGTGACATTAACTGTTGGATGGCACAAAATTTCCTTCAGCTAAACTATTCAAAATCTGAAATAATTCTCTGTAACATACAAAACTCCCCCCTCATTCAGTCTTGTCTCAGTCCACATTCAGTAATCATCAAACCAACAGCCAGAAATCTGGGAGTAACCTTCGATTCAGACCTCACCTTCTCCACCCATATCGACAAGATTGTCCAGTCCTGTTTCCTTCACCTGCGCTCCATTTCAAAGATTAAACAAATACTCACCCCACCAGATCTCGAAAAGATAATCCACGCCTTCATTTTCTCAAGACTGGACTATTGTAACTCTCTCCTCCCTGGTTTAAACAAGAAATCACTCTCTCGCCTCCAACTAGTTCAGAATGCAGCAGCTAGGCTTTTAACTGGTTTTAGTCGACGGCATCACATCACCCCAATTTTAGCCTCCCTTCACAGTCGCTTCTTTTAAGTCAATTTTAAAAACTCACTTTTACAGACTTGCCTTTATGTGATGCCATCTTTCATCTTTTATCGTCTTTTACCTTTTTTCTTTTTCTCCTTTTTCTTTTACCTCTTTTACCTCTTTCTTATTTAGACTTACTGCCTTTTTAGCCTTTGTTTTACTTATAATCTTTTCTTATTTTATCTCTCAGGTCCTTCATTGATTTTAATGTTTTTTATTTTCCTTTATTTTATATATATATATATATATATATATATATATATATATTTAATTCCACTTTATCATTTATATTACCATCATTATTATTTTATTATGATTTTATTATTATTATTAATATCCTCTATTATACTTACTAGCCTGTTTCCTGCCCTCCTTTTCTATTTCATTTTATGTTTTTATTTTGGTCCTCATGGTCCCATTTATTTTATAGGGTTCTTGTATTGCCTGGGTTTCTTACGAAAAGTGAAACAGGCCTACAATTCAGAGGCCTGTTTTTAACTGAGCTTTTGTTTTTATGTGTTTTTATTTTCATGTGCTGATGTTCTGTGCTTGCAACTGTTGTCTAAGCACTTTGTAAACTTCTGTTTTTAAAGGTGCTATATAAATAAAATTATTATTATTATTATTATTATTATTATTAGCCATTTCACCATGGACTGTTTTACCAATGAGGGGCAGTTCAAAGCAGGATTTGCAAGTCAGCTGGAGTTAAAACCTGGATCTTTACCGACTGTCCATGTCAGGGACCCAACTTCAAACGTGGAAGCTGTAAGTTTTACCATTTTATGTTGCTTTACCGCCGCCTGTATGACTAGTGCTTTGGCTGCAATCGCATGTGTTTACCATAGTTGGTATTCGTCGTCGGACTCGCATCTTTACTTTTATTCCAGAAAACATGAAAAGAAATCACAACATTTGAGTCCATAAATAATGAATATATGGAATTAAGTGCAATAACACAGGAAAAAAGTATTGAACACACTAACTGAGACTCATTTAATACTTAGTGGAGAAGCCTTTGTTTGCAATGACAGCTTCCAGACGCCTCTGGTATATTTTAACTAATCATCCACACTGCTCAGATGTGATTTTGGCCCACTCCTCCAGACATATTGTCTTTAAATCTTGAATGTCTCTTGGTGCCCTCTGGTGGACCCTTTTCTTTAGTTCCTTCCACAAATGTTCAATTGGATTTAAGTCAGGAGATTGACTGGGCCATTCCAACAGATTAATTTTCTTTTTTTGAAACCATTTGAGAGTTAACTTTGCCGTGTGCTTTGGATCGTTGTCCTGCTGGAAGTACCAGCCACGTCTCATCTTCATCATCCTGGTCGATTGCCGCAGGTTCATATCAAGAATTTCCCGATACATGGCTCCACTCATTGCTCCTTCAATTATATGAAGTTTGCCAATACCACGAGATGAGAAACAACCCCATGCCATGATGCTTCCGCCTCCAAACTTCACTGTTGGTACAGTGTTTTTTGGGTGATGTGCGGTGCCATTTCTTCTCCAAACATCGTGCGTAGTATGACAGCCGAGAAGTTCAATTTTGGTCTTGTCTGACCAGACAACATTCTCCCAGTATTCTACAGGCTTGTCAAGATGCCGTTTAGCAAACTTTAAACGAGCTTCAACATGCTTTTTCTTGAGGAATGGAGTCTTGCGGGCTGAGCGTACATAGAGGCCATGGCGGTGGAATGCATTGCCAATTGTTTTCTCTGTAACAATTGTACCTTTTTCAGGGTGGTCCTTGGCTTGTTGAGTATCTTTCGTACTCCCTGGTCAGAAATCTTGCGAGGAGCTCCTGAGCGTGGCCTGTTGATGGTAAGGTGGTGCTTCTTCCATTTGTGGATAATAGCCCCAACGGTGCTGACTGGAATATTCAGGCGCTTTGATATAAGTCTGTAACCAGTTCCATCCTGATGCTGAGCAACAATCAAGTTGCGAATGTCTTCAGAGAGCTCTTTGCCTTTACCCATCATGAGATGTGTCTTGTTTGACCTCTTGGAGACAAAACGACCTGCTTATAGGACCATCAATTTGCTCTAACCCCGCCGATGTTGGTTTGCACTGATTGGATGTACAAGTAATGATTACTGACAGATTTCAGGTGGTGTGGCGCATTTCCTTGCCAAAGTATACAGCCTTTCCATGGTGTTTTTCCCTGTGTTAGTGCACTTAATTCCACATAATCATTATTTATGGACTTGAACGTTGTGATTTCTTTTTATGTGTGGATTATTTGAATTAATACCAATGCCTCGGAGGAATTTCATTTCAGTTGCATCTTTGGAAATAAATGTAAAGAGAAAAATATTGACGCGTTCAATACTTAATTTCCCCATTGTAGCTGAGGATTGATGCAGCTAGCAATAAGTGGTCATGGTATAAATCGAAGGGGCATTGCAGGATTGTGTGACTGATAAAACAAACCCGACATGTTAATACAGGAGTCTGAGAGGTATTTTGGTTAAGGTATGTTTATTTGGATTGATGATGTGGCTTAAGGATGATGGCTGGTCGTGTGGTGGCCAGGATTGCTTTAGCTGCACCACTTATGAGAAATATAGGTTAGGTTAAAGAAGTCCATGCAGATTTGTACGTAGTGCAGTATGGGAAAGGTGCAATATTAAAGTGAATCTGTTGTAAATATGCTGAACACTTAACTGTGCCTTTTTTGGCTGTGTCCGAATTGAATCACTCAACCCCTAACCCCTTACCCCCATATGGGGTTTCATTATATAGTTGACTATGTAGTGAACTCAATCACCAGAGGTTTCGGACACTATATGGCAAGATGCAATGCATGACGGGATGCCCACCAATGGTGAGTGACCATCGGATGGTCACTACATTTTGCAATGCTTCAATGGAAAATTTTGAGTCGCCTTTGGCTGTGTCCGAAATGGATCCCTAACCCCTATATAGGTGGCTAAATGGGGGTTAGCGCCATTTTGAGGGGTGTCTTTTATTAGTGATTATTAGTGATTGTGCACTGTAAATAAATGCCCACTGTGTGGGTTAGACTCATCTCCTGCCTCTGCCTCTTTCTATGGTCATGAACGCTCAGAGGGTCATTCTTACACTCTCACAGACCACATCTCATCACCCCCCTTTTACAGGCAAAATCTACAGGGTCCGGAACGAGCAGCAGCGGAAGTTGAGTGCGGTTACAGAGTAAGATACCCAGTTAATTTTCAAAATAAAACAAAGTGAATACATTGAACTGTTGATAACTTGACAATAGGAGAGGCCAGGGTTGTGGGATGTGAGCGTTATTTTCACCGCCATTTATGTACACCGACTGGCGGATCTCATTCTATGACTCCCAGGGAAATATGCGAGAGCTCGTGAGATCTCTTCCAGTCTTGCGAGAAATATCGGTCTTGCGAGAAATAGCGGGCGCTTCTTCTCCGATGGCAGCGGCGGATCGGATCCGGTGGGCGCTGTAGGCTTGCGCATCTCAGGAGGGTTAGGGTCATTGTGGGTTTAGCCAGTTAACCTCCCTACATCAGTGTCATGTTAGTTTTAGAATTTATTTTAAAATTGTATTGATCTCCGGGGACAGATTGTTCAGGAGCAAAATGACTTATATTAAATGATATATTAAAGCTCATCCGGTTTGGAGTTTACAGCAAATTCAACTTTTTCATGTAAGGTTAAAAAAATGATCACCCCTACCGTAACCCAACTAAATCTTGTTCTCATGTTTTTAAATGTATTCTTTGATGATGTGTCTCAGTGATTTGTTTGTCTTTGTGTTTGTTCCAATGTCTCTTTAGTGTACTGTGTTGTCAAATGAAACTGAAATGCTGAGTTGGAAGATGTAATAGAATTTAATCGCCAGATCTGTAACAGCACACAGGTCTAGAGAAAGCTGTGAAGAAGTAGGTGAATTTATGGTCACTGGAAGCTGAATTACAGTAGCTACTATTAAACATTTCGAAATCATTAATACTTATCTAACATAAGGCTTAAAATACATTAAATTCATGTATAAAAACATTTTGTGTGTATTTGCAGTGTGTGTGTTCTTATTAAATGCAGTTAAAGCCAAGCATGAGGCTGATTTTGACTGATTTTGATTTTTGACTTTTCTGCAGCATCAATAAATCTGTGACTGCATCTCCAGAGTCTTGATGTCAGGAGAGAGTTTCGTTGTGGTCAAGATAACATCAGCAGATATGCAGACAACAGAACAACAGCAGAACACATGCATTTTTACAGCTACAAAGTTGTGTAAGTTACATTGTGATAACATATGTCTTTATATATACACTACAGGCCAAAAGTTTGGAAGCAAGATCAGATTTGTACAAAAAAACATCATAGTTTCATATATACAATTTGCAACACAATAAACATGACTATTGTGTAAAGAGTAACTTAGCAGAAGACATTTTGACTATAATTATTAGGTATTTGAGTTATTGTTGCTTAGAATTTGCTTTCTTTAAAGTAAACTCCTCTGGCTTTAACAACAGCTTGGCATATACCAGGCATTCGTTCCACAAGTTTTTTAAGGTATGTTCCAGGGATTGCATTCCAAGCTTTCTTAAGTTTATTAAAAAGAGACTGCTGATTTGTGGGACACGTTTTTCTGACCGATCGATCCAATTCATCCCGCACAAGCTCAATTGGAGAAAGGTCTGGAGACTGAGGGGGCCAAACCATCTTTTGAAGAAAACCTTCCTTTTCTTTTTTGTCTAGGTAACCCTGACAGAGCTTGGCAGAGTGCTTAGGGTCCTTGTCTTGCTGCAAAACAAACTTATGAGCCACAAGTCTGAGTCCAGATGGAACAGCATGGTGCTGGAGGATGGAGTGGTACTGTTCCTTCTTCATGATACCCTTTACTTCAAACAAATCTCCTACTCAATCACCTGCAAAACATCCCCATACCATGGAACTACCACCTCCATGCTGAATTGTGGGTGTAACACATGGTGCTTTCAGACGTTAACCAGTTTGTCTGCGGACATAGACTCTGCGTTTTGAACCAAACAGTCACAAATGTGTTTCTAGTCATCATAAGTCCAATTTTTGTGAGCTTTTGCCCACTCACATCTCTTTTTCTTGTTCTGTGGATGAAGTAGTGTTTTTTTGCAGATACACAACCCTTCAGACCAGCCTTTCTCAAACGTCATTCACGGTTGTCAGAGATATGGGTTTCGACCTTGTCATGTTGATTTCTTCCCTTATTATTTGTGGTGCTGTCTTTCACCAATCTCTCTTACTGGTGACAAGGATATGTTTATCCTCTGCTTTTGTAGTAACTCTCTTTCGTCCAGGTCTTTTTCTATCATCATAACTTCCAGGTTCCTCTAGTCTCTTCAGAGTGTAGTGGACTCCTTTGTTAAACACCTTCAGGCATTTTGCAATTTCTCTTTCTGTGTATCCTTCTTTCCTCAATGTACAAATCTGTACTTTTGTTTCTTTACTCAGTTGCTTCTTTCTTGCCATTTTTGTGGTAGTTTGAATGCAGTTGAGATTTATTAGGATTTTTGTATGCAGACTCTTAAAAGCCAAAAAGTTGAAGTGAATAATCCAACTGTGATTTGTTTTTTGTTTTTTTTTTGCTTTTGCACTGAAGTTGTGACTCTTGCAAATGTTTTCAACCCTAAAACTAAGCCCTTATTATCTTTTGCTTACATATATTTAGCAATGGTCTGTTAACATCAATGTATATCTAAAGTTAATGGAGTAAAATGGTGCATTTCCATAAAAGCAACATCTGATCATGGAGTAAATACATTCCAAAATACATAAAACTCATGCTGGATTTTAAAAAAAGCATTGTGAACAAAAACTTACTCCCAGAGGTTCGGCCTGTAATGGCCTTGCTTCCAAACTTTTGGCCTGTAGTGTAAATGATTTATCAATATTGCATAATGAGTACCTCATACATGTCAGCACCTAGATATGTGTGGGAGTACCCTTAGATGTTTTTAAACTTTGTTCCTCACTATGAACAGATCCGAGATAAGAGAACTTTAGTGGATGTGCAAATCATCTTGAAAACTGTGTCAGTGGGTTTAAAAATTTCATCACAAACATCTGAGATCCTGTGTCTGCTTAAAAAAAATATATGTATATAATCTTCATAGACAAGTGTCTCTTCACAGCGTCATCCTGCCATCATCTACGAAATCCAGGACTTGGGGGTTGACTGTCGCTGAGTCAGTCGACCTGACTGACTGCATCCTCACCTTCCCGCTGTCCAACTCCTCGTGGTTCTCAACACAGCAGTGCAGGGTGCTGTAGTACTGTTTTTTGGAGCTGAACTTGAACAGGGAGGAGATCCTCTCCCAGTCTTTGTTAGATGGGGTTTGGATGTCATCAGGTGAGCTCATAGTAAAGAAGCTCATCACGTTCCTCTCAGCAAGCTCTTTGGCATGTTTGGTGGTGTAAGAGTCGATCAGACAGCTTTCCTCCCGGGCGTAGACCCTCCAGAACTTGAGTTGCAGGTAGCTGATTGGAGAGGTGCAACGGCCCAGGCAGGTCAAAAGCAGGTTGAACAACATGATGGAGGCGATGAGGAGCCAGCCCAGAATCTGTGGACACCAAAAAGACAGCAGAAAATTGAGATCCCTCAGTCATTTATTAAATTCCTTCGAATCATGAAGGAAGATTTAGAGAGGTTTTACAATTATGAACCTGAAGTAGAATTTGAAGTTTGACATCAGATTTCTGAGATTTAAATCAGGATTTTTAGAGTAAAGTCAGAGTTTTGAGATTAGGGTCTGAATTCTGAAATTAAAATCAGAATTCTGTTTCCTGCTCTCTTCATTTTTACCTCACACCTGAACCTACATTCTTCTCTGTCATTTTTACTCTTCTTCTTCATTTTTGTTATTTCCTGCTGCCCATCAGCATTCTGTCCTCCACTCCCGATCCCTTTTCCCATGGCCCTCCTTCACGTTTGAGTGCAGAAGCAACAGGGAAGTTTCAGAGAGCCTCTGATCATGGCAGGGTTAACTACAGTTAAGGATGATGGGTGGCAGGATGACACTTCTTTAGCTTTGTGTATGTCTGCCTGCATGTGTAAGTGTGAGTGGGGTGAGTGTGTGTGCAGCCAGCCAATGCAAAGAGAAGAAAAGGTTATCAGCCCTGGGCTGTGAGAGGCTGAAGTCACCTTGATCGCTGATAGTAGAAGGGGAAGACTGAAGGAGATACACAGGCAGACAAAAGACTAATGAGGAGCATAAACACATGTTTGAAGTACATATAATCTTCATGTGATAGTCAGGAGAAGCTTTCTGATATTTTGGATTAATATCAACAATTACAATTCATGTATTTAAACAGACCTAATATTATTGTATAACATGATGTGGAATAAATGTAGTAATGTATACGTTCACAATCAAGAGAGCCCCCGGGTTCTTTTGGTTTTGGTTATTTTATGAATCAAAACCATGAGAGGCTTGACTGAGATTTGCTGCTGCACCCCAGAGGCTTCAAACTTGACCCTCACTCAGGAACTTTAAACTTGTCTTGAACTTTCAAAAAGTGACTTGTTTCCATGTTTTCATGTCTGTTTTACAGCAATGACAGATTTTACAGAGATCACCTTCAAGGGTAAGTCAGATTTCAGCCACCTGATGTGAAAGTCTCTGACAACAGGAAGTGGTTTTCCTGTGTTTGCTCAACAGACTTATGAGCCTGACAACAAAACAACATTAACCCTCCAAACACTGAATGTGTGGACTTGAGTTCCTAAAATCAAATGTGACTGTGAAAGATCAGCAGTACTGTGCTGTTCACAGAATTCACTTCTTGAGTTCCATTTTTGTGCACATTGTGCAAATTTGGAACGTTTTAATGAGTCATACTCAAATTTCCATGTTCGTAGGTCTCATATTTCTTTAATAAGCCCTCAGTGTGTAGCACCCTTCACTCACAGAATACACAGACCACTGTAAGAGTTATGTCAAGGCATTGCTCATCATATTTTTGAAAGAATCACTCTGCACAGCAGAAACGATCATGTGCCACATTTGCATAACATAAACAATTATTATTAATTTATTACTGCTGTCAAAATTATCGTGTTAAAGGGCGGTAATTAATTTTTGTAATTAGTCGTGTTAAAATCTTTAACGCATTTGACACATGCGCATAATGACCCACCCATGCATCCCATAATCCCACTCAGAAGTGCAGTGAGCAGCAGAGCCGATACATGAGTGTAAATGTAAACATGGAAAAAGAGCAGGTTGGCCCTCTGGATGGGAGATTCAAGTTTAAAAAGAATACAGATGGAACAATAAATGAGCAGGTAGTGATTTGCACTCATTGCGAGAAGGAGTTCCAGTTCCACCGCAGCTATTCAAGCTTAAAGTACCATCTCAACGCTAAGCATGCGTTTGTTGGGGCTTCCAGTTCCAGTGCTACACTTGGCTTGTGGCAGACCACTTTAACCGAACGCAGGCCAATGAGCAATTCCACCTTGGAGAAATTAACCAACACAATTGCCGAGTGGGTTTCAATGGACTGTAGACCGATTAGCATAGTTGAAGATAAGGGCTTCACTAAAACATTGAGAGTAGCGTCCCTTGACCCATCCTACAAGCCACCAGCAAGAGGCACAATAATGAATAGGACGAGCATTCTTTATGAGACCAAGAAAAAAGAAGAAAGAGGAGGCTGTGTCGCCCTGACAGAAGACCACTGGACCTCAGTTTGTAGCACTAATTACCTGGGAGTGACTGCACATCATATCACTAAAACATGGGAACTTGACTCATTTGCACTAACTGTAATGAAAACAGAGGAACGTCATTTCGCGTCGCCATGTGTTGAACAGTTCAGAACTGTAGCACGCAAGTGGGCTATTGAAGGAAAAGTTACATGCATTGGGACGGACAGTGCACGTAATATGACAGCCGCGGCTCGCATTCTACCATACGACCACATGCCCTGTATTGCCCACATCATACAGCGAAGCATCACTGTGAGTCTCGCTGATGGTGCGTTTGACAGTGCGTTGGCCAAGTGTCGCAAAATTGTGGGTCATTTCAAGCATAGCCCAGGGAACCTAGCGGAGCTGAATGCAGAGCAAAAGGAGAGGAAACAGAAAGAGGAGCCACTGACCCAGGATGTTAAAACGCACTTGAATTCTACATTGGAAATGGTTCTGCGCATGACACGCAATCAAGCAGCAATAAACACCACCCTGGACCAACAGCAGCACAAGCTTGTTATGCTGACGCCAGCAGAATGGGACAAATCCAGAGACTTGAGACCCTTCTAGAGCCCTGCCAGTGAGCATGCCATTATATAATGCAGTGGTTCTCAAACTTTAAAATTTCAAGGTCTCCTCTTATAACTCTGATAGTGTAGCCTATAAATGTACACTGTCACAGACTTGTAAGGGGCAATTTATACCACCTAAAAGGAAGCCAGAGAGTCCCCAAAATCACTGATATAATGTGACCATTCATAGTAGATTGTAGGCTGAAACAAAATTAATCAAATGAATATATAATGTGACCATTCATTGTAGCTGAAATTAAATGAAACAAATGAATATTAAACATTAATCTTACAAGTTGTGTTCAAGTTATTTACTTTTCTTTTCTCTCTGTCTCTTTGTGTGTGTGTGTGTGTGTGTGTGTGTGTGTGTGTGTGTGTGTGTGTGTGTGTGTGTGTGTGTGTGTGTGTGTGTGTGTGTGTGTGTGTGTGTGTGTGTGTATCACTGCAGGTATGTAACTGAGCTCCCTGGTGGAGAGGCCTACGTCTCCTGCTCCATGGTATTGCCTGCCCTCCGTCACTTGCACTATAAAATGGAAGTCTCTGAAGAGGACCCTGCGTATGTGGTGAAGTTCAAGGATAAATTCGAGGACAACCTAGCCTCTCGCCAAGAACACCTCAACCATGCATGGCTCAAGATTGGAACAGCATTGGATCCACGTTTTAAAGAGTTAAAGAGCCTGCCCAAGACAGAGAGAGAAGAGTTGTGGACCACACTTGGAGCCATGCTGTGAGACAAATCACCCAGAAGATCTCAGACTTCTGAAGATGGGCCACCCAAGAAGAAAATGACCCTTCTTCTAAAGCTGGGCTCAGATTCTGAATCTGAGGAGGAGGTACAGGCTGACAGAGCCATACTGAGGTACAGAGCAGAGCCCACAATTGATATGAAGGACTGTTCCTTGCGGTGGTGGTCATCTCATGCAGGGGCCCATGAGAAGCTGGGCCCACTGGCTCGTAAATATCTAGCTGCTCCTGCATCCTCGGTTCCATGTGAAAGACTCTTCTCAGTTGCAGGTCACATTGTGAACAAGAGGAGGGCAGCTTTACTCTCAGAAAATGTAAATAAGTTGGTTTGCCTCAGCGACTGGCTAGAGGATGAGTAGAGAAGAGGGCCACATTCAAATGTGTACACTACACACACACACTTTGTTTGCACACAGCAGAGGAAACATTTGATTTATATGATGAAGCTCAAAACAGAAGCAGGTAGATTTAGCCTGATGTTTTTTACTGCAGAGGCCATGTTGCGCTAGTTTGAAAAGGGGAAAAAATACCATTTTCTGTTACTGAACAAAAGAGGCCCTTATGTGTTTTTGTTTTTGCAGAGAGAAAAAAAATACTGTCTACTACAGAAAAAAAGAACATTAATAATTTTAATGCCATCTCATGTGGATTTATTGTTATAATAAATAAATACAGTTCATATGTAAAGTGTGTTGAATGTGTATATCTTGTGTCATTTATCTTTCCATTCCAACAATAATTCACAGAAAAATTGCATATTCTGGAGATAGTTTGAATTGCAATTAATTACTATTAATTCATTTTTAAGCTGTGGTTAACTCGATTAAAAATTGTAATCGTTTGACAGCCCTACTATTTATGTATTTATTTATTTAATTAGTGAAACTTCTAGACACGCTGACTTTCCACCAGGTTTGAGATCGATCAGTGTTGCAGTGCTGCAGACAATAACAAGCGCCCACACCCTCATATACAGAACATGTAACCTCCTTTTTTCTCCACAGTTAGCAGATTGTGTTTTGAACCCGTTTCTGTTCCTCTCAGTGTTTCCCCTTGTTCACTTTTAGTTCTCCTTTTTTCACTGCTATGCAGCTGAAGTGAAAAATATGTCTTCACTGTGATATTGAAAGGGTTATCATACAATGTCGACCCCACTGTTTTTACCTGTGTGCTATGATTTTTCTTTCATGCTCATGTTGAATGTAATGATCAAGTTTCCTCGTTGTCAGTGGTGTGTTTACACGCAATCAGAGGTGCATTTACTGACCTGAGAGTGAGCCCTGAGAGTGAGCAACACTTTATCCCGGTCAGCCTCCGGAACCTCCTTCTCCTGCCCACAGGGGAACCTGAACAGCTCCTCCTGACATTTCACCGCATCAGACGTGCCTTCACACAGGTGGCTATAGTAGCTGTTTACGTTGGTCCCGGTCATTGCGCACTCAAAGTAGTTCCCGCTGAGCAGAGCCACAGCGATCCAGGAGGACGGGGCCACCAGCGCAGAAATGCTGATCTGGAAAAGGACGTACACGGCTGTAGACATCTTCTTGCACCCGCACGATCGCTCTCCTGACCGGCACAGACCTGTGATCAGCTTCCAGGTCTTCTTACTGAGGATGTACCCAAGCAGCAGCAGGGCCAAAGCGGGCACCAGCAAGAACACCATTCCGTAAACAAAGTTGAAGTATGAGTTGCAGGGACACCTGAAGACCACCGTGGAGAAGATCTGCTCCCCTCCGGCCGTCAGCAGGGCCACAACCCCAAACCCGAGGCTGGACTGTTGGTTGGCGATGTTCAAGACCGTCTTAAACTTGTCCATCATTGTCCGCAGTGAGACTGAGAGGCTGATTCATCTGACTTTTACTTTCACTGTACACACTGTGTGATTCATACATGGTGTTGTGATCTGTATACGCCGTATACCCCCTTGAAAATGCGCAAAGATAAATAGCAACCGGGTTTTTGACCGAAACCTCACAGCTACTGTATTTACGGTAATTTATTACTTTTTAATTTCTTAAACGTCTTTGCCAGTGAGGAGATTTTATAAGTCTTTCATCGTTAACATTTGGTCAAATAGCGGACACATTTGATCCAGTAACCTACTGCTTCTAAAATCTTGGATCTGGACTTCCTATCTAAAGAATAAGGACAGCAAGTAGTAAAAGTCCAGCCCGGGGCCGGACTGGGAGACTTTTTCAGGCCAGGAGTCAGTCATGTAACCAGCCCACCCTGGCCTTGCCCACACACGCACGTTCACCCCCAAACCTACAAGCATAGGCATGCATGCACGCATACACGAAACACACACACACACACGCACACACAAACAAACACACACTTTGTTTTGTGCTGATTCAAAAAAATATGCACTCCAATATTAATAGTAACTATAACACTCAGCTTATTTTACATGGACATTTTCTGGTCCATCTGTGGCGGTAATAACCCACTTTATATGCCCTTGTATTTATATACATATTAAAGGAATTATTATATACTGGCTGTTGCAAAAATAAATAATTTCAAAAACAGTAAATCAAAAAGGTGGCTTGTAAATCCGTGATTTTAAAATCCCAATCTCTTATTTTAGGGGCTTGCTCTTTTATTTTTTCCTGACACACACAGAAACACTCACACACGCACGCACACGCACACACACACACACACACACACACACACACTACAGTAGGAACCAGACACATATCACACATCCCTTCCTCCACACGCTGTCGTGTGGTTGATTCGGGCTGTTGAGGCGGGTGTTAATCGAAACAAACCAGGCTGACCGGCAGCCTGTTAAAAAAAAAGCTAGAGAAAGAGAAAGAGAGAGGAAGAGAGAGAGAGAGCGAGAGAGAGAGAGAGAGAGAGAGAGGCCGGGCCGGCGCTTCGAGAATACGCTCGGTTCTCCCTATGGCCAGTCCGGGTCTGGTCCAGCCCCTGTGGTCTTAAGTCAAAAATATATACATACATATAATATTTGTGCTGGATGAATCGTGGTTCACTATGTAGCCTTCCAGTTTGGCTTTATCCGGTACCTGGCGTCAGTGGCGTGCACAGACATTTTGGGGGGCAGGTGCTCAGTGAAAAATAAGGGCACTTTATGCGGCATGTAGAACAGACGGCTGCCTTTTTATAGCAGTGTTAAATTTAAAAAGTAAATAAGGCACATGTTGAATGTAATTGCATATTTATCTATGTCAATATCTTAATAAAATTACTTGACCTGTGAACTGGTACAGTTTCACACGATAGCACTGATCTGTCAATCACTATTGTTTTATTTCTTCAGAATGAACATACATGGAGAAGTTTTAAGCAAGTTAAAAGCTACAGGGACAGATTATCTACCACTATGGTGGATGCAGTGGCGATTGCTCTAAGACTGCAAGGGAAGCTCAGCTTCCCTTAAAATGTCAACCCCCCAAAAAAAGAAAAAATGGTGAAATACGTACTGCTGTGTGTACATTTCATTAACTAAATACGCGCTAGAAAGCCTTCATCTTTTGTTCAGACACTGTGATAAGAAGCTGATAATCACAGGTAACCGGCACAACTTCGTTCTCATTCATCCTCGCAGCACCTCAGCGCTTCACACAGCCGGACGCTCAGCGTCTGCTGACTTCAATGTGGAAGCTTAAAGTGGGTTGTTCCAGCGGCGAAACTAGACGCTCATTGGATAAATGCTGGGCTTTGTCCCGCCCATCGGACCCTCAGCTTCTCTGGAGTTCTATGGCGAGAGGGCGGTCCCGACTTTCTCCCGGACTCCGAGCTTCTGCATCCATGATTGGATGAGCTGTCTGAGGCGAAATCCCTTTTTGATTGACAGCTAAACAAGCGAATCAGCGATCTTGAAGAATGAAACATCTACCAGAGCATTTTCCAAGTTATTTATTCCATTGTTCTTAACTGCTCCGGAGACTTTACCGATCCTCAGCGACTTTTGTCTTTGTTAAAAACGACTGCCGTTGTGTTTTGCGACTCTGTTCTGTTACATACTAATACACAAACACAATTATGATGTAGGCCAGAAAAATGAGTTTCCCCTCCTTGAAAGACCAGCAGTCGCCACTGGGTGGATGTAGACAAACCTGAAACTTTGTTTTTATTTTAATATGTTTTATTTTAATATGTTGTAATATGTGCTACATCATGCCTTTCTTGTTCTCCCTCAAACTTTACTTACTTTACTTCTCCATGTCGTCTTGTTCATCCAATCTCCTTCTGCATCACAGGGTTGGTCGTCATCTTTGGGCTACTCTGGAGTCATTTTGGTTGTTTGACTCTTTGGAGTTACCTGAAAATAAACATGAATTACAGCCCTTTGGTTACTGTGAAAAATTTGTATTTAATTTTTTTTAAAGCCAGCATGTTGTACTTGTTAACCTTTTAAGTATTGATAGTTATTGACCTTGAAATCTCCAGAAACACTATATCCGTCATTCATCTTTTCCTCATCTCTCTCGTCATGGGCCTGTCTCTTGTATGCTCGGTCACTCCGCGTCTTCAGTCTCCTGCTCGGCTCTTCTGGGGGTTTCTTCTCAATTGAGGTCCTTTTTCTAAAGAAAACCAAAATGAAAAAGGGTCCTACACTAAACTTAATTTATGTAAACAATCACTCTGGAGGAACCAAACTCACCTTTTAGACTAACTTACCCACTAAGTGAATAAATCAAGTAAAAGACATGCTCTTACTTTGAAGGAACCAGGGATCACAATACATAAAAAAAAACATCACATCACAAATACATGCATGACAACACAACTCATGGAACAAAACAACACATCACAAGACACCAGTCTAAGGTGAAGTCCTTTTTTTCTGCTTTTAATTGAAGCTTCAGCTTTATTTGTTTGTTTCGGAGCCAGTGAGAGAGGAGGAGCGGGAGAGGAGCGAGCGATTCATGGTCACTAAGAATCCAAACCAAACAGTCAATGTCTTAAACTAATACCAGAGGGTTTACCGGAGGAGGAGAGGAGGAGCTGCTGACAAGCTGGAGGCTAACCCATGCCGCATTACATAACAACGCAATATTTCTAATATTTCTACTTCAGCCATATCTAGAGGAGAGGTTGGAGCTGGAAAAGAGCAGGTGGTTAGCAAATGTGGGGCATCTGAACAGTCAATGTATTCATCACTTATCTTAACTAAACAGCTTAACTTATTCTAACTTATCTTAACTATAACTTAACTTACTCTAACTTAACTTATATTAACTAAACAGCTTAACTTATTCTAACTTAACTTATCTAACTTAGCAAACAACTAAAGTTATCTAATACTGTGCTACAGCTTAAAATCTTAATAAAACTACGGCCCAACGTGACCCCCAAAAGGACTCTTGCTTAGACGGTTGTTTTCCATCCATCCAGCAGTCCTCTTGTGAGTCACGTTAGACAGCTTGATTCTTTGCTTCAGGAGGCCTCGTAGGTTCTTCGTCCACCTGGGCTCAGGAGCAGTGGAGATGAGCCGGGTGGATGGAGGGGGCGCAGTGGTCCTCGGTGGGGCCGTCCATCGCTCCTTCCTCCTGGAGAGCTCCTCCGGGTCCTCGGGGTGCAAACCTGGCGACTGCTCCTCCTCTGACAGAGACAGGAGAAGAGACAGGAGGAGAGCTAGGAGGAGAGACAGGTGGAAAGAAGGGGGAAGAGAAAGGAGAAGGGACTGGAGGAGAGACAGGAGGAGAGGCAGGAGGAGAGATAGGAGGAGAGAGACGTGGAAAGAAGGGGGAAGAGAAAGAGAAGGGACTGGAGGAGAGACAGGAGGAGAGACAGATGGAAAGACAGGGGAAGAGAAAGGAGGAGAGGAAAGGTAAGGGACCTGGTTGTGCTCGGGGGAGGAGAAACCTGGAGAGCCGTCCATCCTGAGTAACAGCCTGGGACTGGACCCGACGAGGCTGTACTGCACCACTCGGACCTGAGACAGAAAAACCGACAAATTAAAAAATTTGAACTCTGCAGAAATGGTTTTCTGGTTTTCACATCTTTGAAATAAATTCATGAATCCAATACAGTTCAAGAAAATTAAAATAAAAGACAAATTCATGAACGCATTTCTGTAATTAAAATTATTCAGACTATAAAAGTTTTGTATGTTATTTTGAAGGCATGCTAACGGCCTCTCTATGTTGTCAGTGTAATTTCCTACTTACACAACTTAAAGGAATATAAATATCTCTTGAAATAAAGTGGAGGTTATTTTTGTCCACTAGTTGAAGAGTTTAAAAAGCATATTAAATCAAAAAACCTTTATTTATTTACAAAACTATCCCTTTTTTTAAAATTATAACTTCGTAGGCCTACGTCTCATAGGTAATCCAACAAAAACTGGAAACTTTGTGTTTAATTATAACTTCCACTGAACATTTTTTACTTAAATTAACTTTTCATACCTTTAAATATGTTTTTTTACAACATCTGAGGTCAGTAAGTTTTCTTTAAAAATATAGGCTACTAAAAATAGACTATATATTCCTGTCATATCAATATTTTAGAGCAGTAGCTACATCTGTAAAGCACTCTGTAACTCTGTTTTGAAAAACACTATAAGTTGATAATTGCTATTTTACATAGCCTATTATAATGCATCAAAAAGGCCATAAAGATGTCTAATTTTGAACTTTAAAAAATAAAAATATCACATTAGCTCTGAGCCAAAGTATCTTCTTCACTTTAGTAGAAGGAGGACTATTTTCCTGTGATGGTACTTTAAATTAATTAACACGGTGAAGACATTACATGCTTTTATTAATTTCAAAATTCTTTCTAAATCAGCATAAAAGATAAAAGATATCTGTCTGAAAAAGAGATTTAACAAAATATGAAATATAATCTAAAAATACTTAAATGGAACCAGAGGGTGACAAGATACATCCTTGTTTCACACAGTCCATGCTTTCAACATATTTTGATTCTGAGGTAGAAAAAAAAGAGGTAAAAAATAACAAATGCATCTGTATTTCTATTTTTTGGGTTTGGATACATGCTAAAGGACTGTGCTCAGTTGTGCGGTATTTGATTAATATCCCATTAAAACTGCTTTTACAGCTGAGGTCCATAATCTGAAGACAGGTCTGGATGGTAATTTATGAAGCCAACTTTTATGAATCATCCATCAAAATTATCTGAAAAACGAATTATTCATCATTGCAAAGTAAAGCAGGATTTTCATAAAATCAGACTTTGATCAATTTTGCATTATTTTAGTTGCAACCCCATTGTCCAACTTAAAAAAATCTAAATTTAAAAGTGCAGTTAATGTGTCGCTGGGTTCTCCGTTTAATTTGGATGCAGCAGAAGAATGTAATGCCCAATATTTTATTTGTCAAAAGAAAACAACAACTGGAAATAGTGGGAAAAATGATTGTTATGACAACTCCAACTGCTGTTCAAGCTCACCCAACACTAGTCTGTTCTTCACTTAAGTTGTTCCCAAAAACAGTGTTGCAACCTGGTACTCATCCATCTGTAATTATTTTTACCTAGTTTTTAGCCTATTCAATTCATATCCCTTTAACCCCGACCCATTATGTCATAAAATAATATATGATAAAATACACAAAACATGGATATCTCATAAATCTTGATATTGTCGCTGTCTTCACTATCACCTTAAAGATCTCAGCATGGATTGCAGGACAACATCTTGCTCCACCTCTCCATCAGAAGATGCATTTCGACCGCAGGAACCTTCCCCAGGGGTGAAGGAGCTACCCCTTATATAGCCCGTTTTTAGGGAGTAGTACTTTCCAGAGGCCCAGGAACTTTTGGAAGCAGGTCCTGATGTTTTAATTTATGTAACAATCACAGATTAATTTATATGTAAAATACTCATAACACAGACGCACACAGAGGAAGGAAGAGAAATTCTGGTTAATATCCTACATAGCTCAATATTATAGCAACAGTAAAACTATGTCCATACATGACTTTTTCAATTCAATCACAGACCTGATATATCATCAGACAGCTTTCATATCCATGTTGAGTCACTTTCATATTTACCAAGGACTAAGAAGAGATGGAGACGACAATCTTTGTCACAGCAGAGGAGAAATGTGCTGGACTCCTTCTCATGGATTGATTGAATATGATCAGGTTTTCCTTAAAGTCACTTTTGCTGGAAAAAAAAAAAGACTTACAGAGTTTTGACCAATCAGAATCAAATATTTAACACATTTGGGTAATGTTGAAATGTATTAACTTGGATTCACAACAATTTTATTCATTTAAAATGTGAGCTTGTGTAATTTTAACAGTTACAAAGTCATCAAATGTTATAAAAATTGTGGGTGCATTAGGCATTAGCTTCAACTCATACCTTTTATGGATGGTTAATCAATTCATATACTGTATTTTACCCATTTGGAGGAGTACTGATATGGCCTCTATATGTTTTCAGAGAAGAAATGTTGATGATTTCTGAAAATAAGTATACATTACAAAATGAACCAAAATACTGTGTTAGTCTGCAGGTCACATACTTTAAGTTAAGGCTTTAGCCTTGAGCTATAGATGATAACTAGCGATGCACAGTGCTGTCTGAATCAATAGACATACAACTGAATGGTTATAATTAAAACAGAATACATTTATCATATCTGTTTGAATCAACTGTCTTGATTTATGTCACAGTAAGAGATAAATTCTATTACAGGAAAAACCTTGGGTTCTTATATCAGTATTGATATCTGTATCAGCCAACATGACTTTGTGTATCAATATATCCAACATTGTGCATCCCTTATCCTAGATAGAAAGGGTCATTATGTTGGCCACTGTTCATTTGTGAAAGTGTGCACATACTTTATGCCAAGCCAGCAAAACTTGCCCCTGCTTTGTCAATACAGGACTCAAAACAGAGGTGGGATATGACCTGAAAATATTCTCTGTGTTGTCAAAACAGTCATATATATATATATATATGTAGATCAAACTTGATACTGGCAAGTGAGTGTTGCTTGATATAACAGCATTACATTTTACTTAAATTATTTGCATGCAAATACTTAAAATATATTTTTTAACTAAATCTTATGAGTTATTTTTTCAGTGTAGCGTTATATCTCACTTGTATATGAGATATATTAAGAATGTGTCAATACTTAATCAAAGTTTTTTTTTTTTTTTTTAAATAACCTTATTCTTTATTGCATCTCTATTTCTTACTTACTTAATTGTTCTGTTTTGTTTTTTCTGTACATATACTGATGCTGCTGGAATTTAAATTCCGCCGAGGGAACCTTCCCAAGAGGATCAATGAAGTTCTGTCTAATCTACTCTAATCTGATATAATCTACTTCAATGTAATGTAATGTAATCTAATACGAATTGATTTAAATGATCTTCAGTTCTCTAATTAGGTGTCTGCAAGAAAAGAGATCTTTAAGGAGAGCGCAAAAGCAGGAGTAATGACATCCCAGCTCCCTGCAGTGTTAAATCTGATGAGGATTTATTTTTCTGTATAAACGGATATCTGCATAAAGGCCAGCTAACAACCTGATCCAGATCAAAGATTTACACTGAGACTCTAATCTAATTGATGTTGAGTTGCTAAAAACAAACTGACTTTAGATTTCCTGACTTCTCTGAATGCATCAAAAATGATGGATCTGACCTCCGTTCAACAAACAAACATTTTAAAAGTTGTTTTCTTCTCCTCTTGAGGGCAGACCTGACAAAGCTGGACTTTTTTCTTTTGACTAATCTGCATCATGAAGTCATTTCAGGAAACTGGAGACCCTTTAACGAGGAGAACATCTCAAGAAAATCAGTTTGTGTTTCAGGTTCATACTGCTGAAGAAAGCCAGAGTGAAGACCCTGAGAGACTATTTACAGAGAAACTGAGACTTACCACAAACAGGTGAATAGTTGTTTTATTAAAGAAAGCAATGAGCCAAGGAATGACAGTGATTTCATTAGGCAGATGTGGCAGATTAGAACAGTCATGATAACACGTGAAGATTAGATGCACTGTTTAATTTCCACCACAGGGTGGTGCTGGTTAGTTAGGACAAGGTAACACAGGGAAGTGTTAATTGTAGTCGAGAGCCTTTTTTTTTTCTTTTGGAAAAGGCACAATTTTATCTTTTAAAAGTACAAAAAGCTCAGATCCTCCAGTGCCCTCTTGGGTTTCTGGCTGCAGCACAGACATGTGTGGAGGGGTGAATTTCTCTTCACTTAAGATCTGGATACACAGTCATTTTTTTCAGACAGTAAATAACACAGCGCATAGAGAAGGAAGCTTTATCTTGTCAAAGCACTTTGTATACTTGTTTCAGGCTGACCTCCAGATGATAGCTGATAGGTCCCCAGATGCAAATTAAGCATAAAACAATGTAAATATGCCCTTACACTTTAGGGGAGGGGGCTACAACAATGATATATGTGTGTTATAGGTGATTTTAAAAAGGGAGATGAAGAAAGTGACCATCAGGACTTAGAGATATCCTTCACACCTACATTTTGCCATCATCTACAAAACCCAGGACAGCCGGGTTGACTGTCTCTGAGTCGATCGACTTGACTGACGCCATCTTCCTGACCCCACTCTCCTCGTTCTGGCAGCTCTCCACATAGCGGTGCAGGGTGCTGTAGTACTGCTTTCTGGAGCTGAACTTGAACAGGGAGGAGATCTTCTCCCAGTCTCCGTTAGACGGAGTTTGGACGTCATCAGGTGATGTCATGGTGAAGAAGCTCGTCACGTTCCTCTCAGCAAGCTCTTTGGCATGTTTGGTGGCATGAGAATCGATTAGGCTGTTCTCCGCTTGAGTGTACGCCCTCCAGAACTTGAGCTGCAGGTAGCTGATTGGAGAGGTGCAACGGCCCAGGCAGGTCAGCAGCAGGTTAGTCAACATGATGGAGGTGATGAGGAGCCAACCCAGAATCTGTGGGGCAAAGATGTTACATCCCTTAAAACACTGTTATATCAAGTATTGGAGGAATGAATAAGTCTGCAATATAAATACTCTATTTGTGGAAATTATTGTCAAATATTGGTAATAATTTCACTTGGCTTGTCTTTTCATTGTAGATGTTCAGTAAAGTGTTGCCATATCCCCATGCTTTGTCAGTGTGATCAATATTTTGAATTTTTCCTTTACCTAAAAAACTTTGTGGCACCATAAAAACTACACAGGCCACAGATAATATTCATGTAAAAATGACAGGAATAAGCTTAAAAGAATATATATATATACACACACACACGCGCGCACACACACACACACACACACACACTAGTGGTCAAAATTATTAGCCCCTTTTTCTTTTTTCCAAAATTTCCTAACTAACATGATTTTTACAGTATAAAAAGGGGATAAGTATGAGTAACTAGGGTGAGTTTCAAGGCCCTCTGACCTTCCTGGCCAGAGATAGACACGGGGTGCAGTCTCAGGTAGATAGCAAAGACATGCTGCCGGAAAGTGCACCCCCACCATAAATGCTTTTCTGTTGGACCCTGCACCTCATGATTTTTATAGTATAAAGAGGGGATAAATATGAATAACTAGGGTGAGTTTCATGGCCCTCTGACCTTCCTGGCCAGAGATAGACACGGGGTGCAGTCTCAGGTAGATAGCAAAGACATGCTGCTGGAAAATGCACCCCCACCATAAATGCTTTTCTGTTGGACCCTGCACCTCATGATTTTTACAGTACAAAAAGTGGATAAGTATGAGTAACTAGGGTGAGTTTCATGGCCCTCTGACCTTCCTAGCCAGAGATAGACGGGGGGTGCAATCTCAGACAGTAGGCACAGACATGCTGCCTGAAAATGCACCCCCACCATAAATGCATTTCTGTTGGACCCTGCACCACATGATTTTTACAGTATAAAAAGGGGATAAGTATGAGTAAGTAGGGTGAGTTTCATGGCCCTCTGACTTTCCTAGCCAGAGATAGACAGGGGCTGCATCTCTGAGCAATGGTCTCAACAGCCTGCCATGAAATGTATTCTCCATACATTGTACCTCAGCATCAGGCACATTTAATTGGATACTCTTGGTGCCGAAGTTTTGTGTACAAATATGACGCGTCTGAAAACCGAATTGTCATCTGTCGACTTCTGACTCATCCATTTATTAATTTATCCATCCACTCATGAGCCTCTTTAAGTGGAAGAAAATGATCTTATATTACATAAAACACGAGTATTGGATCATGACAACATGTCAAATAGTCTTTCAGTTTTTATGTCTCTCAAAAATGTACACATATAAGAGTACTTGGGTATAGAAACTGTACAGCAATCTGTCGCGGTACAGAACATTATATTTTCGGGACAGAAAATATTCTGAATCAGAGGGCTATTGTTTTCTGCACTTTCTTGCACTTCCAACCGGTGTTGTGCCGTAGAATGCACCCCTGCCGTTGAACGCACCCCCTCCACTCATTAGCTTCTTAAAGAGGAAGAAAATTATCTCATATTTCAACAAAAACACGAGTATTGGATCATGATAACATGTCAAATGGAGCAGCAAACTTTCGTTTTGTTTTTATGTGTCTCAAAAATGCACATACAGAGGTGTACTTCGGTGTACAAACTGTACAGTTAGCTGTCAAGCTAGCGAACATTATATTTTGGGGACAGCAAATATTACGAATCAGAGGGCGATTGTTTTCAACTTATCTGAATAGCCTGAATTATGCGTCCAACGGTAAGGAAAACTTGAATTATTTCGCATTTTTAGGTTCTTTCAACCGAGCTACCGTTAGGGGTGCATCCTACGGCAGGGGTGCATTTTACGGCATAACACCGTTACTTCCCACAACAGTCTGTACTTCGGCCAATTGGGAGCCCTAAAAGTGGGCGGAAGTACTTTCCTTGATAGACTGTGATTCACGCAACTGGATGGCCCAGCTAAGCTAGACATAACCTACCAGTGCAGTGTTTTTTCTAAAGTAAACAGCATTTTAAATCTCCATGGTAACCTGTGACGATGTAAAAAATTTAAATCATCACAAGTCGATAAACAACGGTCATTTCTGAAGATTCAACCTGAAGATCGACACGAAAAACTTCTGTGGCTCACAAACTTTCAGCTTGACAGCTCTTCGACAGCTCCATCGTGAATAAAACCTCCCCCAGACGACTGATAAACACCTGAACAGAGAGGAAACACCGACGACATGGAGACCGTAAGATTGAATGACAATATCCTCATGAAAACTTGTGTTATCGTCGAGACTTTGGGAATAGTTAGCTTAAAAGTGATGCATTGACACTGTATGATGAGCCCAAAGTCCTGCTGTGGTCCTGTCCTGCATGTTTAAGAGCAGAAAAGTTCATGTTATTGTGAGAAATCTCTGCGTTTAGTTTTAGTAAAAGATGTTTTTGTCTTCTTGGCTTTTTAAAGACGTCAGTCTGAAACTTATTTGACAGTTTCTTTTATACTAACCAATGATATCAGGTGAAAACTAACATTGAACTCAAGCTATTTTCACTGTAATTACAGCGAAAGAGGCGTATTAAAGTAGTCAAATGTAGTGTTAAAATAAGGGACACCTTCATAAGTTTAAAGATTTGTCAGTCATCATAAAATTCAACAAAATGAACTCAAAATACATCATAGTTAGACCTTTTTTTTAAATTATTTTAAAGTGCTCCAATAGGCCTAAATTACAAAAAAATCATATGAATTACATTTAAAAAGTTACAAAAACAGAAAAAATTAAGTTGAAAGACATTTATTATGTACAGCCTTTAAAATTAAGAGTTTGATAAAGTTCAACTCAAATATGTTTTTATGTTTTCATGAATCAAGTGTGTGTTTTCTACCACAATATTTAAAACTTCATTATGTTTTAACAGGGAAAAATCCACCTTAAGTGTAATCGAAACACTGTCCTATTGTAGAAATCAGTTTTTATCAAACTGAAAACTGAAGATTTTCTTATTATTAAATCCTGAGAATATGCAGACATACCAAAATATCAATTCTTAACAGGGGTGTTCTATTGATGTTAATTATTTCTATTGCACAACTAACCTGCTGATTACAGACTAAATACAAATTCAAATGTATTGACCCCTCTTGATGATACTGATGTTACAGATGCTTCCTTCATGACCTTGACCACACAGTCAAATGTTACAGCTTGTTTAAGGACCTCGGTCCTTGTGCACAGCTCTGACTGGTCCTGTCCCAGGCTGATGCTCAGGAGGGTCGCCGCAACACCCATGTCCCCTTCCAGGCCTCGTGGTGTAAGTAGGAAATGACACTGACAACATAGAGAGGCTGTTAGCATGCCTTCAAAACAACATACAAAACTTTTATAGTCTGAATAATTTTGACTACAGAAATGTGTTTATGAATTTGTCTTTTATTTTAATTTTCTTGAACTGACTTGTGTTCATGAATTTATTTCAAAGATGTGAAAACCAGAAAACCAGTTCTGCAGAGTTCAGATTTTTTAACTTGTCGTTTTTTTCTGTCTCAGGTGGTGCAGTACAGCCTCGTCGGGTCTTGTGTTGCCCTTCTCTTTGCTCCTCTCCTGCCAGGTCACCGAGGAGCCCTGCAGGACCTTCCTGCAGCCACTCCCCCTGCCTGCCCTAACTGATGACAGAGGAGGACCAGTGGCCAGGTCTGCAGCCCAAGGACCCGGAGGAGCTCTCCAGGAGGAAGGAGCGGTGGACGGCCCCACTGAGGA
Source organism: Xyrichtys novacula (assembly GCA_962446985.1). Lineage (NCBI taxonomy): Eukaryota > Metazoa > Chordata > Actinopteri > Labriformes > Labridae > Xyrichtys > Xyrichtys novacula. The sequence goes on along the minus strand of OY660871.1, from coordinate 6,449,271 downwards.
CCCCTACACCCCCTCCATCCACCCGGCTCATCTCCGCTGCTCCTGAGACCAGGTGGACGAGGAACCTACGAGGCCTCCTGAAGCTAAGGTGTAAGCGGTCTAAGGTGACTCACAAGAGGACTTCTGGATGGATGGAAAACAACTGTCCAAGTAAGAGTCCTTGTAGCAACTCATGATGTAATAATGGTTCATAATGTAATAAGGGCTCATAATGTAATAAAAAAATGTAATAAAAACTCAATGTAATAATCAGCTCACAACGTAATAAAAAAACACATAATATTAACCATAATACTAATATGATACTAACATGTTACTGACCATGATACTAACATGATACTAACCATAATACTGATATGATACTTTAGGGTCAATGACGTGACGCCTCAATATTCTGTCCGGCTGTATTTTCTTTATGTTACAAAGAGTTTTAAATGTAAAAAAATATACTATGTGTAGTATCTCTCTAATATATGGAGCCACTTCAACTTCAAAAATCAGGAGTTTTTTGTAGTTTTTCTGAACTTCAAAGTGCCAAAATATCATGTGGTGCGACCGTCCAGCCATGACTTCTGTTTTGAAAACTTCTTTGAAATTACTCTAAATCTATAACAATTTAGTTTCTGCAATATTTGGCATAATTTTCAAAGTGTTTTTTTATTCCTGTACAAAATTGCAAAGCTTTTGCAGTTATATTTTTTTCATAATATACAAACGAATTTTGTCCGATCGTGTCCATTTCATTAAATATCATGTGGTGCGACCATCAAGAAATGACAATTTTTGACACTTTTATGCTGAAATCTACTCAAGGACAGGATGTTGGATCATTCACCATTTTGTCGTAGCGCTATGGAAGCAGAAAGAGGTTGGTGGTTCTCTCATTTCTTAAAAAAAAAGACCTTTTCAACTGCTGTAATGGCGTTGCCATTTTTGGATGTCATGTGGTATGACCTCAAAAAAAAAACAATTAATTTAGTTCCACAAATATGTATTTTAATTGTAAATTTCATAGTGACCTTTTTGTTGGAAGCTAGTGAGCTTTGTTTATGTGACTAATCATGTATCAGTAAGATTTGACTGAATTTGAAAATGTCATGCGGTGCGACCAATTATCATGTGGTGCGACCACTGCAGATTGTTTTCCATCATAAATATACGCCCTAGATTGGCAGTATTTACGCTTTTTATATTCAATTGATGATTGATAAACACTAAGTACTTAATTTTTAGTATTATTTTGAATTTCTTTTGTTATTTGATGAGTCACTTTGCTAATATATCTGAAATAATGGTTAGTTCATCTCTGTGCAAAATAAGAAAAAAAATATTAAAAGCATGCCATTTCACTTTGGGTATTTATGCATTGTGGCAGAGTCATCCTGGGTGTGTTAATCCAGCTTCGTAGTTCAGGCCTCTGGGCCACATGCACAAACACACAGAGTTACATTTTTGTCAAAAAGGGAAATAAAATGTTTGTGTTCATGTTTGAAATGTTAATAAAATTTGGTTTGAATATGAAATTTGCATGAAATTAATTGTTCATAGGTCTCTTTAAATTGATTTTTAATGATACAAGGTCTTCAGGTCATTTTGCGCGACCACCAATCATGTGGTGTGACCAATAATAACATTAATTGTATCAAATACAAACTAAAATATCTAATTTCTGTAACTGAGACATTAATACCTGATACAATATACTTAAATGAAAGGTAGTTTTAAAACATTTTTATCAGTATAATGCAATTTAAAGAAAAAAATAGTAAGTGAACTACATTTGATATAGCGACTGTGACATTATAGAGCTAATATATGAGATCATTATTAACAAAAACTCAAATAAAATGCAAACGCTTTGTTCCTGTGTACTTGATATTAGCGTCAATTTGTAAAAAACTACAGAGTATGTTGACAAAATGTAATACTTTTGAGATTAATGATGGTCCCACCACATGACATTTTTTAAGGCCACAGGCAATTCATCTATATGAAAAAACCCTAAAATTGCCGAATTTAAAAATTAAACTTTAATTTTTGTATACATAACATCCTTAGTGTTTGAACTGTTGCAAAAGATATTCTTATTTTTGGTATTTTAAAATTGGCACGAAGAAAAACCTTATACGTCATTGACCCAATAATAATAATAATAATAATAATAATAATATCTTACATTTGTATAGCGCCTTTCAAGATACCCAAAGCGCTTAACAACACACTACAAAAAAAAAACCTAACTAGATACCAATAATGGTTCATAATGTAATAAAGGCCCATAATGTGATAAAAAATGTAATAAAAACTCATAATGTAATAATAATCTCACAACGTGATGAAAAAACACATAATACTAACCATAATACTGATATGATACTAACATGTAACTGACCATGATACTAACATGATACTTACCATAATACTGATATGATACTAACATGTTACTAACCATGACACTGACATGTTACTGACCAAGATACTGACCATGATACTGGCAAAGACACTTACATGATACTAACCATGATACTGACTATGAAAGTGGCATGACACTAACCATGATACTGACATGTTACTGACCATGATACAAACATGATACTGACCATGATACTGACATGATACTAACCATGATACTGACATGTAACTGACCATGATACTAACATGATGCTAACCATAATACTGATATGATACTGACATGTTTCTGACCATGATACTAACATGATAATGACATGATACTAACCATGATACTGAACATGATACTAACATGATACAGACCATCATAGTGACATGTTTCTAACATGATACTAACCATGATACTTACATGATACTGACATGTAACTGACCATGATACTAACATGATACTAACCATGATACTGACATGATACTTACCATGATAAGGACAATGATACAGACCACGACACTGGCATGATACTAACCATGATACTGACATGTTACTGACGTGTTACTGACAATGACACTGACATGATACTGACCATGATAAGGACAATGATACAGACCACGACACTGACATGATACTAACCATGATACTGACATGTTACTGACCATGATACTTACATGATACTAACCATAATACTGATACGATACTGACATGTTTCTGACCATGATACTAACATGATAATGACATGATACTAACCATGATACTGAACATGATACTAACATGATACAGACCATGATAGTGACATATTTCTAACATGATACTAACCATGATACTTACATGATACTGACATGTTACTGACCATGATACTAACATGATACTAACCATAATACTGATATCATAATGACATGTTACTGACCATGAAACTGGCATGATACTGACCATGATACTGACATGTTACTGACCATGATACTAACATGATACTGACCATAATACTGATATAATACTGACATGTTACCGACCATGACACTGACATAATGCAAACCATAATAATGATTTGATACTAACATGTAACTGACCATTAAACTAACATGATACAAACCATGGTAATGACATGATACTCACCATGATACTGACATGTTACTGACCATGATACTAACATAATACTAACCATAATACTGATATGATACTGACATGTTACTGACCATGACACTGACATGATACTGACCACGATAAGGACATGATACTGACCACGACACTGACATGATACTAACCATGATACTAACCATGATACTGACCATGATACTGACATGTTACTGACCATGATACTAACATGATGCTTACCATCATACTGATTTGATACTAACATGTAACTGACATGTTACTGACCATGATACTAACATGATACTGGCCATGATACTAAAATGTTACTGACCATGATACTAACATGATGCTTACCATAATAATGATTTGATGCTAACACGTAACTGACCATGAAACTAACATGATACAAACCATGATAATTACATGATACTAACCATGATACTGAACATGATACTAACATGATACTAACCATGATACTGACCATGATACTGACCATGATACTGACATGTTACTGACCATGATACTAACCATAAAACTAATATAATACTGACATGTACCTGACCATGACACTGACATGATACTGACCGCGATAAGGACATGATACTGACCAAGAAACTGACATAATACTAATCATGATACTGACCATGATACTGACATGTTCCTGACCATGATACGAACATGATACTGACATGATAAAAACCATGATACTGTCCATAATACTGACATATTTCTGACCATGATACTAACATGATACTGACCATGATACTGACCATGATACTGACATGTAACTGACCATGTTACTAACATGATACTTTTCATGATTCTGACCATGATAGTGACATGTTACTAACATGATACTAACCATAATACTGAGATGATACTGACATGTTACTGACCATGATACTAACATGATGCTGACCATGGTACTGACATGATTAAAACCATGATACTGACCATTATACTGACATGTTTCTGACCATGATACAAACATGATACTGGCCATGATACTGACATGTTACTGACCATGATACTAACATGATGCTTACCGTCATACTGATTTGATAGTAACATGTAACTGACCATGAAACTAACATGATACAAACCATGATAATGACATGATACTAACCATGATGGTGAACATGATACTATCCATGATACTGACCATGATAGTGACATGTTACTAACATGATACTTACAGTGATACTTACATAATCCTGACAATGATCCTGACCACGACACTGACATGATACTAACCATGATACTGGCCATGATACTGACATGTTACTGACCATAAAACTAACATGATACAAACCATGATAATGACATGATACTAACCATGGTACTGAACATGGTACTAACATGATACTGACCATGATACTGACATGTAACTGACCATGATACTAACATGATACTTTTCATGATTCTGACCATGATAGTGACATGTTACTAACATGATACTAACCATAATACTGAGATGATACTGACATGTTACTGACCATGATACTAACATGATGCTGACCATGGTACTGACATGATTAAAACCATGATACTGACCATTATACTGACATGTTTCTGACCATGATACTAACATGATACTGGCCATGATACTGACATGTTACTGACCATGATACTAACATGATGCTTACCATCATACTGATTTGATAGTAACATGTAACTGACCATGAAACTAACATGATACAAACCATGATAATGACATGATACTAACCATGATGGTGAACATGATACTATCCATGATACTGACCATGATAGTGACATGTTACTAACATGATACTTACATAATCCTGACAATGATCCTGACCACGACACTGACATGATACTAACCATGATACTGGCCATGATACTGACATGTTACTGACCATAAAACTAACATGATACAAACCATGATAATGACATGATACTAACCATGGTACTGAACATGGTACTAACATGATACTGACCATGATACTGACCATGGTAGTGACATGTTTCTAACATGATACTAATCATAATACTTATATAATACTGACATGTAACTGACCAAGACACTGACATGATACTGACCATGATAAGGACAATAATACAGACCAGGACACTGACATGATACTGACATGTTACTGACATGTTACTTACCCTGATACTAACATGATGCTGGCCATGATACTGAAATGTTACTGACCATGATACTAAAATGATACTAAACATAATACTGATTCGATACTAACATGTAACTGACCATGAAACTAACATGATACAAACCATGATAATGACATGATACTAACCATGATACTGAACATGATACTAACCATGGTACTGAACATGATACTTTCCATGATACTGACCATGATAGTGACATGTTTCTAACATTATACTTACCATGATACTTACATGATACTGACATGTTACTGACCATGATACTAACATGATACTAACCATAATACTAATATCATAATGACATGTTACTGACCATGAAACTGGCATGATACTGACCATGCTCCTGACAATGATACGGACCATGATAAAGACATGATACCAACCATGATACTGACCATGATACTGAAGTGTTACTGACCATGATACTAACAGGATACTATCCATGATACTGACATGTTACCGACCATGATACTAACATGATACTAACCATAATACTGACATGTTACTGACCATGATACTAACATGATACTACCCATAATACTGATATGATAAAGACATGATACTGACCACGACACTGACATGATATTGACCATGATACTAACAAGATACTAACCATAATACTGATATGATACTGACAAGTGACTGACCATGACACTGACATGATACTGAGCACGATAAAGACATGATACTGACCATGACACTGATATGACACTAACCATTATACTGACCACGATACTGACATGTTACTGACCATGATACTTACATGATACTGAACATGATACTGGCATGGACTAAATCATTATACTGACCATGACACTGACATGTCACTGACCATGATACTTACATGATCCTAATCAAAATACTAATATGATACAGACATGTTCCAGACCATGATACAAAACCATGATACTGACATGATTCTGACATGTTACTGACCATGATACTAACATGATACTGACCATGATACTGACATGATACTAACCATAATACTGACATGTTACTGACCATGATACTAACATGATACTACCCATAATACTGACAATGATCCTGACCACGACACTGACATGATACTAACCATGATACTGACATGTTACTGACCATAAAACTAACATGATACAAACCATGATAATGACATGATACTAACCATGGTACTGAACATGGTACTAACATGATACTGACCATGATACTGACCATGGTAGTGACATGTTTCTAACATGATACTAATCATAATACTTATATAATACTGACATGTAACTGACCAAGACACTGACATGATACTGACCATGATAAGGACAATAATACAGACCAGGACACTGACATGATACTGACATGTTACTGACATGTTACTTACCCTGATACTAACATGATGCTGGCCATGATACTGAAATGTTACTGACCATGATACTAAAATGATACTAAACATAATACTGATTCGATACTAACATGTAACTGACCATGAAACTAACATGATACAAACCATGATAATGACATGATACTAACCATGATACTGAACATGATACTAACCATGGTACTGAACATGATACTTTCCATGATACTGACCATGATAGTGACATGTTTCTAACATTATACTTACCATGATACTTACATGATACTGACATGTTACTGACCATGATACTAACATGATACTAACCATAATACTAATATCATAATGACATGTTACTGACCATGAAACTGGCATGATACTGACCATGCTCCTGACAATGATACGGACCATGATAAAGACATGATACCAACCATGATACTGACCATGATACTGAAGTGTTACTGACCATGATACTAACAGGATACTATCCATGATACTGACATGTTACCGACCATGATACTAACATGATACTAACCATAATACTGACATGTTACTGACCATGATACTAACATGATACTACCCATAATACTGATATGATAAAGACATGATACTGACCACGACACTGACATGATATTGACCATGATACTAACAAGATACTAACCATAATACTGATATGATACTGACAAGTGACTGACCATGACACTGACATGATACTGAGCACGATAAAGACATGATACTGACCATGACACTGATATGACACTAACCATTATACTGACCACGATACTGACATGTTACTGACCATGATACTTACATGATACTGAACATGATACTGGCATGGACTAAATCATTATACTGACCATGACACTGACATGTCACTGACCATGATACTTACATGATCCTAATCAAAATACTAATATGATACAGACATGTTCCAGACCATGATACAAAACCATGATACTGACATGATTCTGACATGTTACTGACCATGATACTAACATGATACTGACTATGATAAGGACCATGATACAGACAACGACACTGACATGTTACTGACCATGATATTAACATGATACTGGCATGGACTAAATCATTATACTGACCATGACACTGACATGTCACTGACCATGATACTTACATAATCCTAATCAAAATACTAATATGATACAGACATGTTTAAGACCATGATACAAAATCATGATACTGACATGATTCTGACCATGATGCTTACATGATACTAACCATGATACTGACATGTTCCTGACCATGATACTAACATGATACTGATACTGACCATGATCCTGACAATGATACGGACCATGATAAAGACATGATACCAACCATGATACTGACCATGATACTGACATGTTACTGACCATGATACTAACAGGATACTGACCATGATACTGACATGTTACTGACCATGATACTAACATGATACTAACCATAATACTGACATGTTACTGACCATGATACTAACATGATACTAACCATAATACTGATATGATAAAAACATGATAATGACCATGACACTGATATGACACTAACCATTATACTGACCATGATACTGACATGTTACTGACCATGATACTAACATGATACTGACCATGATACTGGCATGGACTAAATCATTATACTGACCATGACACTGACATGTCACTGACCATGATACTTACATAATCCTAATCAAAATACTAATATGATACAGACATGTTTCAGACCATGATACAAAATCATGATTCTGACATGTTGCTGACCATGATACAAACATGATGCTAACCATAATACTGATTTGACACTAACATGTACCTGAACATGAAACTTACATGATACAAACCTTGTAAATGACATGATACTTACCATGATATTGAACATCATACTTACATGATAATGACCATGATACTGACCATGATAGTGACATGTTACTAACATGATACTAACCATGATACTGAACATGATACTAACCATGGTACTGAACATGATACTTTCCATGTTCCTGACCATGATAGTGACGTGTTACTAACATGATACTAACCATGATACTTTCATGAGCCTAACATGTTACTGACCATGAAACTAACATGATACAAACCATGATAATGACATGATACTAAACATGATACTGAACATGATACTAACATGATACTGACCATGATGGTGACATGTTACTAACCATGATACATGATACTTACATGATACTGACATGATACTAACCATAATACTGATATGATGCTGACATGTTACTGACCATGACACTGACATGATACTGACCATGATAAGGACATGATACTGACCACGACACTTACATGATACTAAACATGATACTGACCATGATACTTACATGTTACTGACCATGATACTAACATGATACTGACCATGATCCTGGCGTGGACTAAATCATTATACTGACCATGACACTGACAAGTTACTGACCATGATACTAACATGATACTGGCCATGATACTGAAATGTTACTGACCATGATACTATCATGATGCTAACCATAATACCGATATGATAATGACCTGTTACTGACCATGACACTGGCATGATACTGACCATGAAACTGACATGTTACTGACCATGATACTAACATGATACTAACCATAATACTGATATGATACTGACATGTTATTGACAATGACACTGACATGATACTGACCACGATAAGGACATGATACTGGCATGTTGCTGACCATGATACTGGCATGGACTAAATCATTTTACTGACCATGAAACTGACATGTTACTGACACGTTACTGACCATGATACATACATGATACTAGCCATAATTCTGATATAATACAGACATGTTTCGGACCATGATACAAACCATGATACTGTCCATGATACAAACATGATAATGACCATGAAACTAACATGATACTTACCATGATACTAACATGATACTTGCCATGATACTGAAATGTGACTGACCATGATACTAACATGATCCTGACCATAATACTGATTTGATACTAACATGTAAATGACCATGAAACTAACATGATACAAACCATGATAATGACATGATACTAACCATGATACTGAACATGATACTAACATGATACTGACCATGATGCTAACATGATACTGACCATGATACTGAAAGGATAAAAGCCATGATACTGACCATAATACTGACATATTCCTGACCATTATACTGACCATGATACTAACATGTTGCTAACCATAATACTGATTTGATACTAACATGTAACTGACTATGAAATTAACATGATACAAACCATGATAATGACAAAATACTAACCATGATACTGAACATGATACTAACCATGGTACTGAACATGATACTTTCCATGTTCCTGACCATGATAGTGACGTGTTACTAACATGATACTAACCATGATACTTTCATGATCCTAACATGTTACTGACCATGATAACATGATACTAACCATGATACTGACATAATACTGACATGTTACTGACCATGATACTAATATGATACTTACCATAATCCTGACAATGATCCTGACCACGACACTGACATGATACTAAACATGACACTGACCATGATACTGACATGTTACTGACCATGAAACTAACATGATACAAACCATGATAATGACATGATACTAAACATGATACTGAACATGATACTAACATGATACTGACCATGATGGTGACATGTTACTAACCATGATACATGATACTTACATGATACTGACATGATACTAACCATAATACTGATATGATGCTGACATGTTACTGACCATGACACTGACATGATACTGACCATGATAAGGACATGATACTGACCACGACACTTACATGATACTAAACATGATACTGACCATGATACTTACATGTTACTGACCATGATACTAACATGATACTGACCATGATCCTGGCGTGGACTAAATCATTATACTGACCATGACACTGACAAGTTACTGACCATGATACTAACATGATACTGGCCATGATACTGAAATGTTACTGACCATGATACTATCATGATGCTAACCATAATACCGATATGATAATGACCTGTTACTGACCATGACACTGGCATGATACTGACCATGAAACTGACATGTTACTGACCATGATACTAACATGATACTAACCATAATACTGATATGATACTGACATGTTATTGACAATGACACTGACATGATACTGACCACGATAAGGACATGATACTGGCATGTTGCTGACCATGATACTGGCATGGACTAAATCATTTTACTGACCATGAAACTGACATGTTACTGACACGTTACTGACCATGATACATACATGATACTAGCCATAATTCTGATATAATACAGACATGTTTCGGACCATGATACAAACCATGATACTGTCCATGATACTAACATGATAATGACCATGAAACTAACATGATACTTACCATGATACTAACATGATACTTGCCATGATACTGAAATGTGACTGACCATGATACTAACATGATCCTGACCATAATACTGATTTGATACTAACATGTAAATGACCATGAAACTAACATGATACAAACCATGATAATGACATGATACTAACCATGATACTGAACATGATACTAACATGATACTGACCATGATGCTAACATGATACTGACCATGATACTGAAAGGATAAAAGCCATGATACTGACCATAATACTGACATATTCCTGACCATTATACTGACCATGATACTAACATGTTGCTAACCATAATACTGATTTGATACTAACATGTAACTGACTATGAAATTAACATGATACAAACCATGATAATGACAAAATACTAACCATGATACTGAACATGATACTAACCATGGTACTGAACATGATACTTTCCATGTTCCTGACCATGATAGTGACGTGTTACTAACATGATACTAACCATGATACTTTCATGATCCTAACATGTTACTGACCATGATAACATGATACTAACCATGATACTGACATAATACTGACATGTTACTGACCATGATACTAATATGATACTTACCATAATCCTGACAATGATCCTGACCACGACACTGACATGATACTAAACATGACACTGACCATGATACTGACATGTTACTGACCATGATACTAACATGATACTAATCATAATACTGACATGATACTAGCCAAAATACTGAACATGATACTAACGTGATACTGACCATGATAGCGACATGTTACTGACCACGATCCATACATGATACTTACCATAATTCTGATATGATACAGACATGTTTCGGACCATGATACAAACCATAATACTGTCCATGATACTAACATGATACTGACCATGAAACTAACATGATACTAACCATGATACTGACATGTGTCTGACCATGATACTAACATGATACTGACCAAGATCCTGACAGTGATACTGACCACGAAACTGACATGATACTAACCATAATACTGACCATGATACTGACATGATTCTGACCATGACACTAACATGATACTGACCATGATACTGACGTATTACTGACCATGATACTAACATGATACTAACCATAATACTGATATCATACTGACATGTTACTGACCAAGACACTGATATGATACTGACCACGACACTGACATGATACTAACCATGATACTAACATGATACTAACCATGATACTGGCATGTTACTGACCATGACACTAACATGATACTGACCACGATAAGGACATGATACTGACCACGACACTGACATGATACTAACTATGATACTGGCATGTTACTGACCATGATACAAACATGATACTGACCATGATACTGGCATGGACTAAATCATTATACTGACCATGACACTGACATGTTACAGACATGTTTCAGACCATAATACAGACCATGATACTGTCCATGAAACTAACATGTTACAAACCATTATAATGACATGATACTAACCATGATACAGAACATGATACTAACATGATACTATTCATGATAATGACCATGATACTGACAGGTTTCTGACATGATACTAAACATGATACTTACATGATCCTGACATGTAACTGACCATGATACTAACATGATACTAACCATAATACTGATATAATACTGGCATGTTACTGACCATGAGACTAACATGATACTAACCATAATACTGATATCATACTGACATGTTACTGACCATGACACTGACATGATACTGACCACGATAAGGACATGATACTGACCACGACACTGACATGATACTAACTATGATACTGGCATGTTACTGACATGTTTCTGACCATGATTCTTACATGATACTAAACATGATACTGACCATGATACTGACATGTTACTGACCATGATACAAATCATGATACTGGCCATGATACTGCCAAGTTACTGACCATGATACTAACATGATGCTTACCATCATATTGATTTGATACTAAAATGTAACTGACCATGAAACTAACATGATACAAACCATGATAATGACATGATACTAACCATGATACTGAACATGATACTAACATGATACTGACCATGATGGTGAAATGTTACTGACCATGATACTAACATGATACTAACCATTATACTGACATGATACTAACCATAATACTGATATGATACTGACATGTTACTGACCATGACACTGACATGATACTGACCACGATAAGGACATGATACTGACCATGACACTGACATGATACTAAACATGATACTGACAAATGATACTTACATGTTACTGACCATGATACTAACATGATACTGACCAAGATACTGGCATGGACCAAATCATTTTACTGACCATGACACTGACATGTTACTGACCATTATACTGACATGATACTGGCCATGATACTGAAATGTTACTGACCATGATACTATCATGATACTTACCATAATACTGATATAATACTGGCATGTTACTGACCATGTCACTGGCATGATACTAACCATAATACTGATATGATACTGACATGTTATTGACCATGACACTGACATGATACTGACCACGATAAGGACATGATACTGACCACGACACTGACATGTTACTGACCATGATACTAACATGATACTGACCATGATACTGGCATGGACTAAATCATTATACTGACCATGAAACTGACATGTTACTGACACGTTGCCGACCATGATACATACATGATACTAACCATAATTCTGATATGATACAGACATGTTTCGGACCATGATACAAACCATAATACTGTCCATGATACTAACATGATACTGACCATGATACTAACATGATACTAACCATGATACTGACATGTGTCTGACCATGATGCTAACATGATACTGACCAAGATCCTGACATTATACTAACCATGATACTGACCATGATACAGACATGTTTCTGACCATGATACTAACATGATACTGACCATGATACTGACATGTTACTGACCATGAAACTTACATGATACTAACCATAATACTGATATGATACTGACATGTTACTGACCATGACACTGACATGATACTGACCACGATAAGGATATGATACTGACCACGACACTTACATGATACTAAACATGATACTGACCATGATACTGACATGTTACTGACCATGATCCTAACATGATACTGGCCATGATACTAAAATGTTACTTACCATGATACTAGCATGATGTTAACCATAATACTGATTTAATACAAACATGTAACTGACCATGAAACTAACATGATACAAACCATGATACTGACATGTTTCTATTCAGGATACTAACATGATACTTACCATAATACTGATATGATACTTACATGTTACTGACCATGATACTTACATGATACCAACCATAATACTGATATGATACTGACATGTTACTGACCATGACACTGACATGATACTGACCACGATAAGGACATGATACTGACCACGACACTGACATGATACTTAACATGATACTGACCATGATACTGACATGTTTCTGACCATGATCCTAACATGATAGTGGCCATGATACTAAAATGTTACTGACCATGATACTAGCATGATGTTAACCATAATACTGATTTAATACAAACATGTAACTGACCATGAAACTAACATGATACAAACCATGATACTGACATGTTTCTATTCAGGATACTAACATGATACTTACCATAATACTGATATGATACTTACATGTTACTGACCATGATACTTACATGATCCTGACATGTTACTGACCATGATACTAACATGATAGTAGTCATGATACTGACTTGATACTGCCATGTTACTGACCATGATACTGACCATGATACTGACGTAATAAAAACCATGATACTAACCATAATACTGATATGTTTCTGACCATTATACTAACATGATTCTGGCCATGGTACTGACATGTTACTGACCATGATACTAACATGATGCTTACCATCATATTGATTTTATACCAACATGTAACTGACCATGAAACTAATATGATACAAACCATGATAATGACATGATACTAACCATGAAACTAAACATGATACTAACATGATACTGACCATGATAGTGAAATGTTACTGACCATGATACTAACATGACACTGACCATGATACTGGCATGGACTAAATCATTATACTGACCATGAAACTGACATGTTACTGACACGTTACTGACCATGATACATAGATGATACTAACCATAATTCTTAACGATACAGACATGTTTCAGACCATGATACAAACCATGATACTGTCCATGATACTAACCATGATACTGACATGTGTCTGACCATGATACTAACATGATACTGACCAAGATCTTGACAGTGATACTGACCACGAAACTTACATGATGCTAACCATGATACTGACCATGATACTAACCATATTACTGATATGATACTAATATGTTACTGACCATGACACTGACATGATACTAACCATAATTCTGATATGATACAGACATGTTTCAGACCATGATACAAACAATGATACTGTCCATGATACTAACATGAAACTGACCATGATACTAACATGATACTGACCATGATCCTAACATGATACTAACCATGATACTGACATGTGTCTGAATGTGATGCTAACATGATACTGACCAAGATCCTGACAGTGAGACTGACCACGAAACTGACATGATACTTAACATGATACTGACATGTTTCTGACCATGATACTGACCATGATACTGACATGTTACTGACCATGACACTAACATGATACTAACCATAATACTGATATGATACTGACATGTTACTGACCATGACACTAACATGACACCGACCACGATAAGGACATGATACTGACCACGACACTGACATGATACTAACCACTATACTGGAATGTTACTGACCATGATACTGGCATGGACTAAATCATTATACTGACCATGACACTGACATGTTACAGACATGTTTCAGACCATGATACAAACCATGTTACTGACTATGACACTAACATGTTACTGACCATGATACTAACATGATACTGACCATGATCCTGACAATGATATTGACCACCAATCTGACATGATACTAACCATGACCATAATTCTGACATTTTTCTGACCATGATACTAACATGATACTGACATGTTACTGACATGTTACTGACCCTGATACTAAAATGATGCTAACCATAATACTGATTTGATACTTACATGTAACTGACCATGAAACTTACATGTTACAAACCATGATAATGACATGATACTAACCATGATACTGAACAAGATACTAACGTGATACTATTCCTTTAACAGTGCCTTTAACATCAGTTGAAGGGATGGAGCGAAGATTCAACAAGCACCTTCGTAGATGGTTGGGAATACCCCCAAGCTTTACATCTGTGGGGCTCTACATAAGGTCGGGTCAGCTCCAGCTCCCCCTGTCCTCTGTTGTGGAGGAGTTTAAAGTCGCCAAGTGCAGGCTTTCCCTGACATATAGGGACTCCCAAGACCAACTCATCAGGGAAGCTGGAATCCGAACAAGATCCGGCAGGAAGTGGGCCACCAGCACCGCAGTTCACCAGGCAGAAGCTTCTCTCAGGACCAAGGAAACCATTGGTAACCCCTGCACTGGAAGACAGGGCTTAGGAACTTCACACTTCCAGCAGTGGTCAAAGTCCACTCCCCGGGAGAGGAGGACCATGATCCAGGACGAAGTTCGAAACCTTGAGGAGGAAGGAAGAAGAGCTAAAGCCATCGAGCTCGCATCTCAAGGTGCCTGGACAAGGTGGGACCTTCCCAAGAGGACCATCACGTGGAGTGAACTCTGGAGGCTGGAGCCTTTTCGGATCTCGTTTCTGCTCCGAGCAGTGTACGACACCTTACCGACCCCAGTCAATCTGCACAGGTGGGGAATGAGGGAAGACCCTCTGTGTGGGTTGTGTGGCGGTAAAGGAACCATGGCGCACATTCTTTCAGGGTGCAAAACAGCATTGACCCAGGGGAGATATAGGTGGCGCCATGACAAGGTGTTGGCACTGCTCGCAGTCATCTTGGAGCAAGAGAGGAGAAAGAAATATCCGGCCAAGAGAAGACCACAGCTGAGTAACATCGCCTTCGTAAAAGAGGGCAACAGACCTGTCGTCCAAGGCCAAACCAAGCAAAACCTCCTGCAGTCGGTCCAAGGATGGGAGATGGAGGTCGACCTGGGGAGGAAGCTCCACTTCCCAGAAGCGGTACTGTCCACCACTCTGAGACCAGATATAGTTATGTGGTCTCCAGAGGGAAAGAAGATCATCCTGGTGGAACTAACGGTCCCGTGGGAGGAGGGATGCGAGGAAGCGGCAGAGAGAAAGAAGACCAAGTACCAGCAGCTTGTCGAGGACTGCCGAGAAAAGGGGTGGACAACATGGCTGATGACAGTGGAAGTAGGATGTCGAGGTTTTCCAGCACAGTCAGTGTGGAATCTCCTGACTAAGGTGGGACTGAGAGGCCACTTGAGGAAAACAGCCGTTCGTAGGCTGGGAGAAGCGGCAGAGAGAGCCTCCTGTTGGCTCTGGCATAAGAGAGAGGACAATAGCTGGAAGCCTGGATGAGAGGCGCAGTGACCTGGCCAGTCACTGCGGACCCGCCAACTTGAGGGTGTTGTGGTTAAGGGTCGAAACACCCCATGATGGTTGGGGACCACCTGATGACCTCTTATCCGGGCCAAGGCTTTATCCATTAAGAAATGGATTAGAATCGCATAGTAGATGTATTTACGAACATGATACTGACATGTTACTGACATGATACTAAACATGATACTTAAATGATCCTGACATGTTACTGACCATGATACTAACATGATACTGACCATAATACTGATATAATACTGACATGGTACTGACCATGACACTGTCATGATACTGACCATGATCAGGACAATGATACAGACCACGACACTGACATGATACTGGCCATGATACTGACATGTTACTGACATGTTTCTGACCATGATACTTACATGATACTAACCACAATACTGATATGATACAGACATGTTTCTGACCATGATACAAACCATGATACTGTCCATGATACTAACATGATACTGACCATGACACTGACATGTTACTGACCATCACACTGACATGATACTGACCACGATAAGGACATGATACTGACCACGACACTGACATGATACTAACCATGATACTGACAATGATACTGACATGTTACTGACCATGACACTGATATGACACTGACCATGATAAGGACAATGATTCAGACCACGACACTAACATGATACTAACCATGATACTGATATGATGCTGACATGTTACTGACTATGACACTGGCATGTTACTGATCATGATACTAACATGATACTTACCATGATAAGGACAATGAAACTGACCACGACACTGACATTGTACTGACCATGATACTAACATGTAACTGACCATGAAACTAATATGATACAAACCATGATAATGACATGATACTAACCATTATACTGAACATGATACTAACACGATACTGACCATGATAGTGACATGTTTCTGACCATGATACTAACATGATACTGACCATGACACTGACTTGTCCCTGATCATGATACTAACATGATACTTACCATGATAAGGACAATGATACTGACCACGACACTGACTTGTCCCTGATCATGATACTAACATGATACTTACCATGATAAGGACAATGATACTGACCACGACACTGACATGATACTGACCATGATACTGACATGTTACTGACCATGACACTAACATGATAATAACCATGATTCTGATATGATACTGACTTGTTACTGACCATGACACTAACATGATACTAACCATAGTACTGATATGATAATCACATGTTACTGACCATGACACTGGCATGATACTGACCATGATAAGGACAATGATACTGACCACGACACTGACGTGATACTAACCATAATACTGATATAATACTGACATGTTACTGACCATAATACTGACCATGATAAGGACAATGATTCAGACCACGACACTAACATGATACTCACCTTGATACTGACATGTTACTGACATGTTTCTGACCATGATACTCACATGATGCCAACCCTTATACTGACATAATACTGACATGTTACTGACCATGACACTGAAATGATGCTGACCATGATAAGGACAATGATACAGACCACTACACTGACATGATACTAACCATAATACTGATATGATACAGACATGTTTCTGACCATGATACAAACCATGATACTGTCCATGATACTAAAATGATACTGACCATGATGCTAACATGATACTAACCATGATACTGACATGATACTGACATGTTACTTATATGATACTAACCCTAATACTGATATAATACTGACATGTTAATGACCATGACACTGAACATGATAAGGACAATAATACAGACCACGACACTGACATGATACTTACCACTATACTGACATGTTACTGACTATGACACTAACATGATACTAACCATAAAACTGATATGATACTTACATGTTAGTGACCATGATACAAACATGATTCTGGCCATGAAACTGAAATGTTACTGACCATGATAGTAGCAAGATGTTAATTATAATACTGATTTTATACAAACATGTAACTGACCATGAAACTAACATGATACAAACCATGATAATGACATGATACTAACCATGATACTTAACATGATACTAACATGATACTATCCATGATACTGACCATGACCATGACATGTTACTAACATGTTACTGACCATGATACTTACATGATCCTGACATGTTACTGACCATGATACTAACATGATACTAACCATGATACTGACATGATTCTGCTATGTTACTGACCATGATACTAACATGACACTGACCATAATACTGACATGATTCTAACCATTAAACTGAACATGATACTAACATGTAACTGACCATGAAACTAATATGATACAAACCATGATAATGACATGATACTAACCATGATACTGAACATGATACTAAAATGATACTGACCTTGATAATGACATGTTACCGACCATGATACTAACATGACACTGACCATGATACTGACATGATACTAACCATTATACTGAACATGATTCTAACATGTAACCGACCATGAAACTAATATGATACAAACCATGATAATGACATGATACTAACCATGATACTGAACATGATACTAACATGATACTGACCATGATAGTGACATGTTACTGACCATGATACTAACATGACACTGACCATAATACTGACATGATACCAACCATTATACTGAACATGATACTAACATGATACTGACCATGATAGTGACATGTTACTAACCTAGATACTAACATGATACTGACCATGACACTGACATGTTCCTGATCATGATACTAACATGATTCTTACCATGATAAGGACAATGATTCTGACCATGACACTGACATGATACTGACCATGATACTAACATGATACTAACCATGATACTGACATGATACTGACATGTTACTTATATGATACTAACCCTAATACTGATATAATACTGACATGTTAATGACCATGACACTGAACATGATAAGGACAATAATACAGACCACGACACTGACATGATACTTACCACTATACTGACATGTTACTGACTATGACACTTACATGATACTAACCATAATACTGATATGATACTTACATGTTACTGACCATGATACAAACATGATTCTGGCCATGAAACTGAAATGTTACTGACCATGATAGTAGCAAGATGTTAATTATAATACTGATTTTATACAAACATGTAACTGACCATGAAACTAACATGATACAAACCATGATAATGACATGATACTAACCATGATACTTTACATGATACTAACATGATACTATCCATGATACTGACCATGACCATGACATGTTACTAACATGTTACTGACCATGATACTTACATGATCCTGACATGTTACTGACCATGATACTAACATGATACTAACCATGATACTGACATGATTCTGATATGTTTCTGACCATGATACTAACATGACACTGACCATAATACTGACATGATTCTAACCATTAAACTGAACATGATACTAACATGTAACTGACCATGAAACTAATATGATACAAACCATGATAATGACATGATACTAACCATGATACTGAACATGATACTAAAATGATACTGACCTTGATAATGACATGTTACCGACCATGATACTAACATGACACTGACCATGATACTGACATGATACTAACCATTATACTGAACATGATTCTAACATGTAACCGACCATGAAACTAATATGATACAAACCATGATAATGACATGATACTAACCATGATACTGAACATGATACTAACATGATACTGACCATGATAGTGACATGTTACTGACCATGATACTAACATGACACTGACCATAATACTGACATGATACCAACCATTATACTGAACATGATACTAACATGATACTGACCATGATAGTGACATGTTACTGACCTAGATACTAACATGATACTGACCATGATACTGACATGTTCCTGATCATGATACTAACATGATTCTTACCATGATAAGGACAATGATTCTGACCATGACACTGACATGATACTGACCATGATACTAACATGATACTAACCATGATACTGATATGATACTGACTTGTTACTGACCATGACACTAACATGATACTAACCATAATACTGATATGATAATCACATGTTACTGACCATGACACTGGCATGATACTGACCATGATTTGGACAATGATACAGACCTTGATACTAACGTGATTAGGGCTGCAGCTATCGATTATTTTAGTAATCGAGTACTCTATCGATTAATCTGTCGATTAATCGAGTAATCGGATAAGAAATGTTTTGCTCTCACTGTAATACTTTGCATTGAATCACGTTTGCCTCAGAGCGGACTTAATGCATGGACCGGGTGTTTTCTTTTAAGGTGCTGCAGCATTGACGACGTGCTGTTGTGAAACGCCAACTCCGCCTTACAGTAAACGTACTGCACGGCGTTTTCTTTCCTTTTCAGTGTGTAATGGTCCCACACTTTAGACACTTTCTGCCGTTTCCTCTGCGTGTCATCTCTTTCTTCCTCTCTCTGTCTGTCCTCGTTTTCCTCCATGATTGAACCAAACGCGCCATAGACATAATAAAAGATAGACCCCGCATCGGCCGCTACCACGAATGGGCGCTGTCGAGAAATGCGGCCGCCATCTTGGTCCGGTCATCCGCCTCACTCTGCACCGCTGTTTAACCGGCGGAATGAAGTCTGAGCGCATTAATGAATCATAGTTCGCTCAATACTACGTAATTTTCTTCTCTGCAAACGCCATTCAAAGAGGCATGATAGAGGCCATTTTTTTTTTTTTTGCGTTTTCAAATACTCAGAATGAATAAAATGATATTTTAGAACATGGCAGCAGTGGCTGTATTATAGTATAACAATTAATCAAGGATATATTTAGGTTTAGAGCTAGGTTCCTGCTATGTCTCAATAATTATTAATAACTGGTGGTATTAATAGGCCAATTCAATATATATTGATTTGATTATAATTTTTTATATAGTTTAATTTTATTTATCCATTTGTAGACACACACAAATAATGTCATATAGAAGCACTATTTTAATAACTGGAAAATACACACAAATATATAGCCTACATATCAAAAAGATTTAAACACAAGAACAGCATGACAGGACAGCATCTAAACTACATATCAATTTGCTTGTTGGCTACACAGCACAGAGGAATCACTTGCTGCGAATTTCTCCCTCTAACAGCAATCTCCCACTTCTTCCTCAAGTTTTTGTCCTTAGGAAATCTTCAAAATGAAACAGGAGATCACCACAAAGAAATCTTTAATAAAACAGATAATAAAACAGAGCTCACTTTCTTCCTTTTTCTTTCTATTTTATTTCTTAACGTTTCTTAGAACCTCTCTCAAACAAAAGTTTTTCAATCTAATGCAAATCTGTTGATAATCGACCAAAGTTGCTATTATTGTGAATAAGCTAGCTGTTCGCAAATGCTGTTTCCTTTTTGGAGTTGACCGATAGTCTTCCTCTTTGGCCTACAAATGACTCTACAGTCAAGTGTAATGTTTAAAAAACGTTTAATCATAACTGTGAAAAGTTATTTCTTGAGCCCTGTTCTCTGCTGTCCGCCTGTTGGCACAGGAATACGCCGCACAGTGCTCCGGCATCGCTGTATGAATGAATATGATTGACCGGAGCGTATGGGAAGCTTGACCTGACCAAGATGGCGGCCGCATTTCTCGCTGCGCAGCACCCCCAGCGGGGTCTACCCTTTTATTATGTCTATGAAACGCGCGGCAGCGGAAAGAGCGGAAAGAGCACGCTGCTGCGCAACAGAAATAACCGTCCGTGTCAAACACCGTGCGCTGCACATGGTTCCGGATTTAAACGATTCCTCGAGGCATATAATTTGCCTCGAGGAATTTTATTAATCGAGTAACTCGAGTTACTCGAGTAATCGTTTCAGCCCTAAACGTGATACTTACGATAATACTGATATAATACTGACATGTTACTTACCATGACACTAACATTACGCTGACCATGATAAGGACAATGATATAGACCACGACACTGACATGATACTAACCATGATACTGACATGTAACTGACATGTTACTGGCCATGATTCTTACATGATACTAACCATAATACTGATATGATACAGACATGTTTCTGACCATGATACTGTCTATGATACTAACATGATACTGACCATGAGGCTGACATGATACTAAACATGATACTGACATGATACTGACATGTTACTTACATGATACTATCCCTAATACTGGTATATTACTGACATGTTACTGACCATGACACTGACCATGATAAGGACAATGATACAGACCACGACACTGACATGATACTGGCCATGATATTGACATGTTACTGACATGTTTCTGACCATGATACTTAGATGATACTAACCAAAATACTGATATGATACAGACATGTTTCTGACCATGATACAAACCATGATACTTTCCATGATACTAACATGATACTGACCATGATGCTAACATACTAACCAAGATACTGACATGTTACTGACCATGATACTAACATGATACTAACCATAATACTGATATGATACTGACATGTTACTGACCATAAAACTAACATGATACAAACCATGATAATGACATGATACTAACCATGGTACTGAACATGGTACTAACATGATACTGACCATGATACTGACCATGGTAGTGACATGTTTCTAACATGATACTAATCATAATACTTATATAATACTGACATGTAACTGACCAAGACACTGACATGATACTGACCATGATAAGGACAATAATACAGACCAGGACACTGACATGATACTGACATGTTACTGACATGTTACTTACCCTGATACTAACATGATGCTGGCCATGATACTGAAATGTTACTGACCATGATACTAAAATGATACTAAACATAATACTGATTCGATACTAACATGTAACTGACCATGAAACTAACATGATACAAACCATGATAATGACATGATACTAACCATGATACTGAACATGATACTAACCATGGTACTGAACATGATACTTTCCATGATACTGACCATGATAGTGACATGTTTCTAACATTATACTTACCATGATACTTACATGATACTGACATGTTACTGACCATGATACTAACATGATACTAACCATAATACTAATATCATAATGACATGTTACTGACCATGAAACTGGCATGATACTGACCATGCTCCTGACAATGATACGGACCATGATAAAGACATGATACCAACCATGATACTGACCATGATACTGAAGTGTTACTGACCATGATACTAACAGGATACTATCCATGATACTGACATGTTACCGACCATGATACTAACATGATACTAACCATAATACTGACATGTTACTGACCATGATACTAACATGATACTACCCATAATACTGATATGATAAAGACATGATACTGACCACGACACTGACATGATATTGACCATGATACTAACAAGATACTAACCATAATACTGATATGATACTGACAAGTGACTGACCATGACACTGACATGATACTGAGCACGATAAAGACATGATACTGACCATGACACTGATATGACACTAACCATTATACTGACCACGATACTGACATGTTACTGACCATGATACTTACATGATACTGAACATGATACTGGCATGGACTAAATCATTATACTGACCATGACACTGACATGTCACTGACCATGATACTTACATGATCCTAATCAAAATACTAATATGATACAGACATGTTCCAGACCATGATACAAAACCATGATACTGACATGATTCTGACATGTTACTGACCATGATACTAACATGATACTGACTATGATAAGGACCATGATACAGACAACGACACTGACATGTTACTGACCATGATATTAACATGATACTGGCATGGACTAAATCATTATACTGACCATGACACTGACATGTCACTGACCATGATACTTACATAATCCTAATCAAAATACTAATATGATACAGACATGTTTAAGACCATGATACAAAATCATGATACTGACATGATTCTGACCATGATGCTTACATGATACTAACCATGATACTGACATGTTCCTGACCATGATACTAACATGATACTGATACTGACCATGATCCTGACAATGATACGGACCATGATAAAGACATGATACCAACCATGATACTGACCATGATACTGACATGTTACTGACCATGATACTAACAGGATACTGACCATGATACTGACATGTTACTGACCATGATACTAACATGATACTAACCATAATACTGACATGTTACTGACCATGATACTAACATGATACTAACCATAATACTGATATGATAAAAACATGATAATGACCATGACACTGATATGACACTAACCATTATACTGACCATGATACTGACATGTTACTGACCATGATACTAACATGATACTGACCATGATACTGGCATGGACTAAATCATTATACTGACCATGACACTGACATGTCACTGACCATGATACTTACATAATCCTAATCAAAATACTAATATGATACAGACATGTTTCAGACCATGATACAAAATCATGATTCTGACATGTTGCTGACCATGATACAAACATGATGCTAACCATAATACTGATTTGACACTAACATGTACCTGAACATGAAACTTACATGATACAAACCTTGTAAATGACATGATACTTACCATGATATTGAACATCATACTTACATGATAATGACCATGATACTGACCATGATAGTGACATGTTACTAACATGATACTAACCATGATACTGAACATGATACTAACCATGGTACTGAACATGATACTTTCCATGTTCCTGACCATGATAGTGACGTGTTACTAACATGATACTAACCATGATACTTTCATGAGCCTAACATGTTACTGACCATGAAACTAACATGATACAAACCATGATAATGACATGATACTAAACATGATACTGAACATGATACTAACATGATACTGACCATGATGGTGACATGTTACTAACCATGATACATGATACTTACATGATACTGACATGATACTAACCATAATACTGATATGATGCTGACATGTTACTGACCATGACACTGACATGATACTGACCATGATAAGGACATGATACTGACCACGACACTTACATGATACTAAACATGATACTGACCATGATACTTACATGTTACTGACCATGATACTAACATGATACTGACCATGATCCTGGCGTGGACTAAATCATTATACTGACCATGACACTGACAAGTTACTGACCATGATACTAACATGATACTGGCCATGATACTGAAATGTTACTGACCATGATACTATCATGATGCTAACCATAATACCGATATGATAATGACCTGTTACTGACCATGACACTGGCATGATACTGACCATGAAACTGACATGTTACTGACCATGATACTAACATGATACTAACCATAATACTGATATGATACTGACATGTTATTGACAATGACACTGACATGATACTGACCACGATAAGGACATGATACTGGCATGTTGCTGACCATGATACTGGCATGGACTAAATCATTTTACTGACCATGAAACTGACATGTTACTGACACGTTACTGACCATGATACATACATGATACTAGCCATAATTCTGATATAATACAGACATGTTTCGGACCATGATACAAACCATGATACTGTCCATGATACAAACATGATAATGACCATGAAACTAACATGATACTTACCATGATACTAACATGATACTTGCCATGATACTGAAATGTGACTGACCATGATACTAACATGATCCTGACCATAATACTGATTTGATACTAACATGTAAATGACCATGAAACTAACATGATACAAACCATGATAATGACATGATACTAACCATGATACTGAACATGATACTAACATGATACTGACCATGATGCTAACATGATACTGACCATGATACTGAAAGGATAAAAGCCATGATACTGACCATAATACTGACATATTCCTGACCATTATACTGACCATGATACTAACATGTTGCTAACCATAATACTGATTTGATACTAACATGTAACTGACTATGAAATTAACATGATACAAACCATGATAATGACAAAATACTAACCATGATACTGAACATGATACTAACCATGGTACTGAACATGATACTTTCCATGTTCCTGACCATGATAGTGACGTGTTACTAACATGATACTAACCATGATACTTTCATGATCCTAACATGTTACTGACCATGATAACATGATACTAACCATGATACTGACATAATACTGACATGTTACTGACCATGATACTAATATGATACTTACCATAATCCTGACAATGATCCTGACCACGACACTGACATGATACTAAACATGACACTGACCATGATACTGACATGTTACTGACCATGAAACTAACATGATACAAACCATGATAATGACATGATACTAAACATGATACTGAACATGATACTAACATGATACTGACCATGATGGTGACATGTTACTAACCATGATACATGATACTTACATGATACTGACATGATACTAACCATAATACTGATATGATGCTGACATGTTACTGACCATGACACTGACATGATACTGACCATGATAAGGACATGATACTGACCACGACACTTACATGATACTAAACATGATACTGACCATGATACTTACATGTTACTGACCATGATACTAACATGATACTGACCATGATCCTGGCGTGGACTAAATCATTATACTGACCATGACACTGACAAGTTACTGACCATGATACTAACATGATACTGGCCATGATACTGAAATGTTACTGACCATGATACTATCATGATGCTAACCATAATACCGATATGATAATGACCTGTTACTGACCATGACACTGGCATGATACTGACCATGAAACTGACATGTTACTGACCATGATACTAACATGATACTAACCATAATACTGATATGATACTGACATGTTATTGACAATGACACTGACATGATACTGACCACGATAAGGACATGATACTGGCATGTTGCTGACCATGATACTGGCATGGACTAAATCATTTTACTGACCATGAAACTGACATGTTACTGACACGTTACTGACCATGATACATACATGATACTAGCCATAATTCTGATATAATACAGACATGTTTCGGACCATGATACAAACCATGATACTGTCCATGATACTAACATGATAATGACCATGAAACTAACATGATACTTACCATGATACTAACATGATACTTGCCATGATACTGAAATGTGACTGACCATGATACTAACATGATCCTGACCATAATACTGATTTGATACTAACATGTAAATGACCATGAAACTAACATGATACAAACCATGATAATGACATGATACTAACCATGATACTGAACATGATACTAACATGATACTGACCATGATGCTAACATGATACTGACCATGATACTGAAAGGATAAAAGCCATGATACTGACCATAATACTGACATATTCCTGACCATTATACTGACCATGATACTAACATGTTGCTAACCATAATACTGATTTGATACTAACATGTAACTGACTATGAAATTAACATGATACAAACCATGATAATGACAAAATACTAACCATGATACTGAACATGATACTAACCATGGTACTGAACATGATACTTTCCATGTTCCTGACCATGATAGTGACGTGTTACTAACATGATACTAACCATGATACTTTCATGATCCTAACATGTTACTGACCATGATAACATGATACTAACCATGATACTGACATAATACTGACATGTTACTGACCATGATACTAATATGATACTTACCATAATCCTGACAATGATCCTGACCACGACACTGACATGATACTAAACATGACACTGACCATGATACTGACATGTTACTGACCATGATACTAACATGATACTAATCATAATACTGACATGATACTAGCCAAAATACTGAACATGATACTAACGTGATACTGACCATGATAGCGACATGTTACTGACCACGATCCATACATGATACTTACCATAATTCTGATATGATACAGACATGTTTCGGACCATGATACAAACCATAATACTGTCCATGATACTAACATGATACTGACCATGAAACTAACATGATACTAACCATGATACTGACATGTGTCTGACCATGATACTAACATGATACTGACCAAGATCCTGACAGTGATACTGACCACGAAACTGACATGATACTAACCATAATACTGACCATGATACTGACATGATTCTGACCATGACACTAACATGATACTGACCATGATACTGACGTATTACTGACCATGATACTAACATGATACTAACCATAATACTGATATCATACTGACATGTTACTGACCAAGACACTGATATGATACTGACCACGACACTGACATGATACTAACCATGATACTAACATGATACTAACCATGATACTGGCATGTTACTGACCATGACACTAACATGATACTGACCACGATAAGGACATGATACTGACCACGACACTGACATGATACTAACTATGATACTGGCATGTTACTGACCATGATACAAACATGATACTGACCATGATACTGGCATGGACTAAATCATTATACTGACCATGACACTGACATGTTACAGACATGTTTCAGACCATAATACAGACCATGATACTGTCCATGAAACTAACATGTTACAAACCATTATAATGACATGATACTAACCATGATACAGAACATGATACTAACATGATACTATTCATGATAATGACCATGATACTGACAGGTTTCTGACATGATACTAAACATGATACTTACATGATCCTGACATGTAACTGACCATGATACTAACATGATACTAACCATAATACTGATATAATACTGGCATGTTACTGACCATGAGACTAACATGATACTAACCATAATACTGATATCATACTGACATGTTACTGACCATGACACTGACATGATACTGACCACGATAAGGACATGATACTGACCACGACACTGACATGATACTAACTATGATACTGGCATGTTACTGACATGTTTCTGACCATGATTCTTACATGATACTAAACATGATACTGACCATGATACTGACATGTTACTGACCATGATACAAATCATGATACTGGCCATGATACTGCCAAGTTACTGACCATGATACTAACATGATGCTTACCATCATATTGATTTGATACTAAAATGTAACTGACCATGAAACTAACATGATACAAACCATGATAATGACATGATACTAACCATGATACTGAACATGATACTAACATGATACTGACCATGATGGTGAAATGTTACTGACCATGATACTAACATGATACTAACCATTATACTGACATGATACTAACCATAATACTGATATGATACTGACATGTTACTGACCATGACACTGACATGATACTGACCACGATAAGGACATGATACTGACCATGACACTGACATGATACTAAACATGATACTGACAAATGATACTTACATGTTACTGACCATGATACTAACATGATACTGACCAAGATACTGGCATGGACCAAATCATTTTACTGACCATGACACTGACATGTTACTGACCATTATACTGACATGATACTGGCCATGATACTGAAATGTTACTGACCATGATACTATCATGATACTAACCATAATACTGATATAATACTGGCATGTTACTGACCATGTCACTGGCATGATACTAACCATAATACTGATATGATACTGACATGTTATTGACCATGACACTGACATGATACTGACCACGATAAGGACATGATACTGACCACGACACTGACATGTTACTGACCATGATACTAACATGATACTGACCATGATACTGGCATGGACTAAATCATTATACTGACCATGAAACTGACATGTTACTGACACGTTGCCGACCATGATACATACATGATACTAACCATAATTCTGATATGATACAGACATGTT
Source organism: Xyrichtys novacula (assembly GCA_962446985.1). NCBI lineage: Eukaryota > Metazoa > Chordata > Actinopteri > Labriformes > Labridae > Xyrichtys > Xyrichtys novacula. Next base: position 6,417,551 of record OY660871.1, on the reverse strand, counting down.
TCGGACCATGATACAAACCATAATACTGTCCATGATACTAACATGATACTGACCATGATACTAACATGATACTAACCATGATACTGACATGTGTCTGACCATGATGCTAACATGATACTGACCAAGATCCTGACATTATACTAACCATGATACTGACCATGATACAGACATGTTTCTGACCATGATACTAACATGATACTGACCATGATACTGACATGTTACTGACCATGAAACTTACATGATACTAACCATAATACTGATATGATACTGACATGTTACTGACCATGACACTGACATGATACTGACCACGATAAGGATATGATACTGACCACGACACTTACATGATACTAAACATGATACTGACCATGATACTGACATGTTACTGACCATGATCCTAACATGATACTGGCCATGATACTAAAATGTTACTTACCATGATACTAGCATGATGTTAACCATAATACTGATTTAATACAAACATGTAACTGACCATGAAACTAACATGATACAAACCATGATACTGACATGTTTCTATTCAGGATACTAACATGATACTTACCATAATACTGATATGATACTTACATGTTACTGACCATGATACTTACATGATACCAACCATAATACTGATATGATACTGACATGTTACTGACCATGACACTGACATGATACTGACCACGATAAGGACATGATACTGACCACGACACTGACATGATACTTAACATGATACTGACCATGATACTGACATGTTTCTGACCATGATCCTAACATGATAGTGGCCATGATACTAAAATGTTACTGACCATGATACTAGCATGATGTTAACCATAATACTGATTTAATACAAACATGTAACTGACCATGAAACTAACATGATACAAACCATGATACTGACATGTTTCTATTCAGGATACTAACATGATACTTACCATAATACTGATATGATACTTACATGTTACTGACCATGATACTTACATGATCCTGACATGTTACTGACCATGATACTAACATGATACTAGTCATGATACTGACATGATACTGCCATGTTACTGACCATGATACTGACCATGATACTGACGTAATAAAAACCATGATACTGACCATAATACTGACATGTTTCTGACCATTATACTAACATGATTCTGGCCATGGTACTGACATGTTACTGACCATGATACTAACATGATGCTTACCATCATATTGATTTTATACTAACATGTAACTGACTATGAAACTAATATGATACAAACCATGATAATGACATGATACTAACCATGATACTGAACATGATACTAACATGATACTGACCATGATAGTGAAATGTTACTGACCATGATACTAACATGACACTGACCATGATACTGGCATGGACTAAATCATTATACTGACCATGAAACTGACATGTTACTGACACGTTACTGACCATGATACATAGATGATACTAACCATAATTCTTAACGATACAGACATGTTTCAGACCATGATACAAACCATGATACTGTCCATGATACTAACCATGATACTGACATGTGTCTGACCATGATACTAACATGATACTGACCAAGATCTTGACAGTGATACTGACCACGAAACTTACATGATGCTAACCATGATACTGACCATGATACTAACCATATTACTGATATGATACTAATATGTTACTGACCATGACACTGACATGATACTAACCATAATTCTGATATGATACAGACATGTTTCAGACCATGATACAAACAATGATACTGTCCATGATACTAACATGAAACTGACCATGATACTAACATGATACTGACCATGATCCTAACATGATACTAACCATGATACTGACATGTGTCTGAATGTGATGCTAACATGATACTGACCAAGATCCTGACAGTGAGACTGACCACGAAACTGACATGATACTTAACATGATACTGACATGTTTCTGACCATGATACTGACCATGATACTGACATGTTACTGACCATGACACTAACATGATACTAACCATAATACTGATATGATACTGACATGTTACTGACCATGACACTAACATGACACCGACCACGATAAGGACATGATACTGACCACGACACTGACATGATACTAACCACTATACTGGAATGTTACTGACCATGATACTGGCATGGACTAAATCATTATACTGACCATGACACTGACATGTTACAGACATGTTTCAGACCATGATACAAACCATGTTACTGACTATGACACTAACATGTTACTGACCATGATACTAACATGATACTGACCATGATCCTGACAATGATATTGACCACCAATCTGACATGATACTAACCATGACCATAATTCTGACATTTTTCTGACCATGATACTAACATGATACTGACATGTTACTGACATGTTACTGACCCTGATACTAAAATGATGCTAACCATAATACTGATTTGATACTTACATGTAACTGACCATGAAACTTACATGTTACAAACCATGATAATGACATGATACTAACCATGATACTGAACAAGATACTAACGTGATACTATTCCTTTAACAGTGCCTTTAACATCAGTTGAAGGGATGGAGCGAAGATTCAACAAGCACCTTCGTAGATGGTTGGGAATACCCCCAAGCTTTACATCTGTGGGGCTCTACATAAGGTCGGGTCAGCTCCAGCTCCCCCTGTCCTCTGTTGTGGAGGAGTTTAAAGTCGCCAAGTGCAGGCTTTCCCTGACATATAGGGACTCCCAAGACCAACTCATCAGGGAAGCTGGAATCCGAACAAGATCCGGCAGGAAGTGGGCCACCAGCACCGCAGTTCACCAGGCAGAAGCTTCTCTCAGGACCAAGGAAACCATTGGTAACCCCTGCACTGGAAGACAGGGCTTAGGAACTTCACACTTCCAGCAGTGGTCAAAGTCCACTCCCCGGGAGAGGAGGACCATGATCCAGGACGAAGTTCGAAACCTTGAGGAGGAAGGAAGAAGAGCTAAAGCCATCGAGCTCGCATCTCAAGGTGCCTGGACAAGGTGGGACCTTCCCAAGAGGACCATCACGTGGAGTGAACTCTGGAGGCTGGAGCCTTTTCGGATCTCGTTTCTGCTCCGAGCAGTGTACGACACCTTACCGACCCCAGTCAATCTGCACAGGTGGGGAATGAGGGAAGACCCTCTGTGTGGGTTGTGTGGCGGTAAAGGAACCATGGCGCACATTCTTTCAGGGTGCAAAACAGCATTGACCCAGGGGAGATATAGGTGGCGCCATGACAAGGTGTTGGCACTGCTCGCAGTCATCTTGGAGCAAGAGAGGAGAAAGAAATATCCGGCCAAGAGAAGACCACAGCTGAGTAACATCGCCTTCGTAAAAGAGGGCAACAGACCTGTCGTCCAAGGCCAAACCAAGCAAAACCTCCTGCAGTCGGTCCAAGGATGGGAGATGGAGGTCGACCTGGGGAGGAAGCTCCACTTCCCAGAAGCGGTACTGTCCACCACTCTGAGACCAGATATAGTTATGTGGTCTCCAGAGGGAAAGAAGATCATCCTGGTGGAACTAACGGTCCCGTGGGAGGAGGGATGCGAGGAAGCGGCAGAGAGAAAGAAGACCAAGTACCAGCAGCTTGTCGAGGACTGCCGAGAAAAGGGGTGGACAACATGGCTGATGACAGTGGAAGTAGGATGTCGAGGTTTTCCAGCACAGTCAGTGTGGAATCTCCTGACTAAGGTGGGACTGAGAGGCCACTTGAGGAAAACAGCCGTTCGTAGGCTGGGAGAAGCGGCAGAGAGAGCCTCCTGTTGGCTCTGGCATAAGAGAGAGGACAATAGCTGGAAGCCTGGATGAGAGGCGCAGTGACCTGGCCAGTCACTGCGGACCCGCCAACTTGAGGGTGTTGTGGTTAAGGGTCGAAACACCCCATGATGGTTGGGGACCACCTGATGACCTCTTATCCGGGCCAAGGCTTTATCCATTAAGAAATGGATTAGAATCGCATAGTAGATGTATTTACGAACATGATACTGACATGTTACTGACATGATACTAAACATGATACTTAAATGATCCTGACATGTTACTGACCATGATACTAACATGATACTGACCATAATACTGATATAATACTGACATGGTACTGACCATGACACTGTCATGATACTGACCATGATCAGGACAATGATACAGACCACGACACTGACATGATACTGGCCATGATACTGACATGTTACTGACATGTTTCTGACCATGATACTTACATGATACTAACCACAATACTGATATGATACAGACATGTTTCTGACCATGATACAAACCATGATACTGTCCATGATACTAACATGATACTGACCATGACACTGACATGTTACTGACCATCACACTGACATGATACTGACCACGATAAGGACATGATACTGACCACGACACTGACATGATACTAACCATGATACTGACAATGATACTGACATGTTACTGACCATGACACTGATATGACACTGACCATGATAAGGACAATGATTCAGACCACGACACTAACATGATACTAACCATGATACTGATATGATGCTGACATGTTACTGACTATGACACTGGCATGTTACTGATCATGATACTAACATGATACTTACCATGATAAGGACAATGAAACTGACCACGACACTGACATTGTACTGACCATGATACTAACATGTAACTGACCATGAAACTAATATGATACAAACCATGATAATGACATGATACTAACCATTATACTGAACATGATACTAACACGATACTGACCATGATAGTGACATGTTTCTGACCATGATACTAACATGATACTGACCATGACACTGACTTGTCCCTGATCATGATACTAACATGATACTTACCATGATAAGGACAATGATACTGACCACGACACTGACTTGTCCCTGATCATGATACTAACATGATACTTACCATGATAAGGACAATGATACTGACCACGACACTGACATGATACTGACCATGATACTGACATGTTACTGACCATGACACTAACATGATAATAACCATGATTCTGATATGATACTGACTTGTTACTGACCATGACACTAACATGATACTAACCATAGTACTGATATGATAATCACATGTTACTGACCATGACACTGGCATGATACTGACCATGATAAGGACAATGATACTGACCACGACACTGACGTGATACTAACCATAATACTGATATAATACTGACATGTTACTGACCATAATACTGACCATGATAAGGACAATGATTCAGACCACGACACTAACATGATACTCACCTTGATACTGACATGTTACTGACATGTTTCTGACCATGATACTCACATGATGCCAACCCTTATACTGACATAATACTGACATGTTACTGACCATGACACTGAAATGATGCTGACCATGATAAGGACAATGATACAGACCACTACACTGACATGATACTAACCATAATACTGATATGATACAGACATGTTTCTGACCATGATACAAACCATGATACTGTCCATGATACTAAAATGATACTGACCATGATGCTAACATGATACTAACCATGATACTGACATGATACTGACATGTTACTTATATGATACTAACCCTAATACTGATATAATACTGACATGTTAATGACCATGACACTGAACATGATAAGGACAATAATACAGACCACGACACTGACATGATACTTACCACTATACTGACATGTTACTGACTATGACACTAACATGATACTAACCATAAAACTGATATGATACTTACATGTTAGTGACCATGATACAAACATGATTCTGGCCATGAAACTGAAATGTTACTGACCATGATAGTAGCAAGATGTTAATTATAATACTGATTTTATACAAACATGTAACTGACCATGAAACTAACATGATACAAACCATGATAATGACATGATACTAACCATGATACTTAACATGATACTAACATGATACTATCCATGATACTGACCATGACCATGACATGTTACTAACATGTTACTGACCATGATACTTACATGATCCTGACATGTTACTGACCATGATACTAACATGATACTAACCATGATACTGACATGATTCTGCTATGTTACTGACCATGATACTAACATGACACTGACCATAATACTGACATGATTCTAACCATTAAACTGAACATGATACTAACATGTAACTGACCATGAAACTAATATGATACAAACCATGATAATGACATGATACTAACCATGATACTGAACATGATACTAAAATGATACTGACCTTGATAATGACATGTTACCGACCATGATACTAACATGACACTGACCATGATACTGACATGATACTAACCATTATACTGAACATGATTCTAACATGTAACCGACCATGAAACTAATATGATACAAACCATGATAATGACATGATACTAACCATGATACTGAACATGATACTAACATGATACTGACCATGATAGTGACATGTTACTGACCATGATACTAACATGACACTGACCATAATACTGACATGATACCAACCATTATACTGAACATGATACTAACATGATACTGACCATGATAGTGACATGTTACTAACCTAGATACTAACATGATACTGACCATGACACTGACATGTTCCTGATCATGATACTAACATGATTCTTACCATGATAAGGACAATGATTCTGACCATGACACTGACATGATACTGACCATGATACTAACATGATACTAACCATGATACTGACATGATACTGACATGTTACTTATATGATACTAACCCTAATACTGATATAATACTGACATGTTAATGACCATGACACTGAACATGATAAGGACAATAATACAGACCACGACACTGACATGATACTTACCACTATACTGACATGTTACTGACTATGACACTTACATGATACTAACCATAATACTGATATGATACTTACATGTTACTGACCATGATACAAACATGATTCTGGCCATGAAACTGAAATGTTACTGACCATGATAGTAGCAAGATGTTAATTATAATACTGATTTTATACAAACATGTAACTGACCATGAAACTAACATGATACAAACCATGATAATGACATGATACTAACCATGATACTTTACATGATACTAACATGATACTATCCATGATACTGACCATGACCATGACATGTTACTAACATGTTACTGACCATGATACTTACATGATCCTGACATGTTACTGACCATGATACTAACATGATACTAACCATGATACTGACATGATTCTGATATGTTTCTGACCATGATACTAACATGACACTGACCATAATACTGACATGATTCTAACCATTAAACTGAACATGATACTAACATGTAACTGACCATGAAACTAATATGATACAAACCATGATAATGACATGATACTAACCATGATACTGAACATGATACTAAAATGATACTGACCTTGATAATGACATGTTACCGACCATGATACTAACATGACACTGACCATGATACTGACATGATACTAACCATTATACTGAACATGATTCTAACATGTAACCGACCATGAAACTAATATGATACAAACCATGATAATGACATGATACTAACCATGATACTGAACATGATACTAACATGATACTGACCATGATAGTGACATGTTACTGACCATGATACTAACATGACACTGACCATAATACTGACATGATACCAACCATTATACTGAACATGATACTAACATGATACTGACCATGATAGTGACATGTTACTGACCTAGATACTAACATGATACTGACCATGATACTGACATGTTCCTGATCATGATACTAACATGATTCTTACCATGATAAGGACAATGATTCTGACCATGACACTGACATGATACTGACCATGATACTAACATGATACTAACCATGATACTGATATGATACTGACTTGTTACTGACCATGACACTAACATGATACTAACCATAATACTGATATGATAATCACATGTTACTGACCATGACACTGGCATGATACTGACCATGATTTGGACAATGATACAGACCTTGATACTAACGTGATTAGGGCTGCAGCTATCGATTATTTTAGTAATCGAGTACTCTATCGATTAATCTGTCGATTAATCGAGTAATCGGATAAGAAATGTTTTGCTCTCACTGTAATACTTTGCATTGAATCACGTTTGCCTCAGAGCGGACTTAACCCTCTGATGCATGAATTATGAAAGCCCTGATCAAGATTTTTTTCACAAGTGTTTTTATCATTCTCAGGACATAAAAGAACATGTTAAACTGTTTTTTTCCAAAACTGTTATTTTTTCACAAAACTACATAAGTGTCCATTCAAGTGGACTATATGCGCCTGAGCACTCAACACAAAACATTATGAACTTACAGTAAAATGTACAGTACACCAAAATATGCCAAACTATCTCCAACATTGGAAACAATATTGTAAGTCCCCACAGTACTATAAAGATTCAGGACTGACATTACCATGCCCTTATACGGGCATGTTGTTTTCAACAACAAAAACTGACATTTTAGTCCCTGCATCTCCAAACATGTCTCTGCTCATCACACCTAGGATGTATGAAAGTTGGCAAAGCATCCAGGGCACAATGGCACACAGGCTTTATATGAGCACAGGATTTGCTCATATCTGTTTACAGACATGGCATTTGCAATCATCCCTAGACGAAGGCCATCCTCACTAGACCAGTACATTTGTGCCCTGGGATAACGAATGTACCCCATGATCATGTTGATCCCTAAAAAAGTCTGCATTTCTTCTCCTGTCACTGCCACATTTTCTTTCCCTTTCTGGGGAGCATACAAGTTTGTGTTTTTTTTATATCATCAATGAGATCTGCTGGAAACAGATGTCTGGAGAAGTCTATAGGCTCTCTTCCCTCCACATTGAATTTCCACTGTCCTAGAAAAGGAGGCAAATCTCTATCAAAGTGATTGTCTTGGACTTTCCAGATATTTTTGCGAGCTTGAGAATGGTCAGGTGTCATGTGCCCATTTTCCACAGCTCCCTGATCATGCTGACCTTCCCCTGCATCCTGCCTCTCATCATCCTGGTCCTCATCCACTTGACTATAGGCATCTACCCTTTCTGCACCCTGACTGTCTGTATCTCCATCATCCTCAGCTCCTACATGTCTATTCTTCTCTGGCAGCCACTCTTGGTCACTGTTACACACTAATTACACTGTATACACTGATTTATAACCAAAACAGCCACAAGTAACAGAGGAGCAATTACATGACTCCTGTTAAAAAAAATACTGGGTGATGCATGATGTCCACTCAGTTGGACACATGGTTAATTGTAATTTTCTACAAATTGGACATGAAATTTTCAATTCCAAATGGATAATATCCTTCCTTAGATGTTACAGGATATCATCATATTTTTTTTACAGCTGGGGTTCTTCTACTATAGAAGTATTGACAGGACATGCCAGCTGTAGTCAGCAGGGGTGGCTGTTTCTCGGCCATCTTGGATTTGTAGGAAATTTACTTGCAGTTACACTGATTGCTCACTAAATGTAACTCAATGGAGTAGGGCAGTAGAGAGCACCCTAGAGGCTGATCTTCACTTCCACCATAGAAACCATTGCATTTAAGAGAAAAAGAGTTTTTGGTAGCTGTCCACTGTAGTGACCACTATGAACCAGAGGGTTAATGCATGGACCGGGTGTTTTCTTTTAAGGTGCTGCAGCATTGACGACGTGCTGTTGTGAAACGCCAACTCCGCCTTACAGTAAACGTACTGCACGGCGTTTTCTTTCCTTTTCAGTGTGTAATGGTCCCACACTTTAGACACTTTCTGCCGTTTCCTCTGCGTGTCATCTCTTTCTTCCTCTCTCTGTCTGTCCTCGTTTTCCTCCATGATTGAACCAAACGCGCCATAGACATAATAAAAGATAGACCCCGCATCGGCCGCTACCACGAATGGGCGCTGTCGAGAAATGCGGCCGCCATCTTGGTCCGGTCATCCGCCTCACTCTGCACCGCTGTTTAACCGGCGGAATGAAGTCTGAGCGCATTAATGAATCATAGTTCGCTCAATACTACGTAATTTTCTTCTCTGCAAACGCCATTCAAAGAGGCATGATAGAGGCCATTTTTTTTTTTTTGCGTTTTCAAATACTCAGAATGAATAAAATGATATTTTAGAACATGGCAGCAGTGGCTGTATTATAGTATAACAATTAATCAAGGATATATTTAGGTTTAGAGCTAGGTTCCTGCTATGTCTCAATAATTATTAATAACTGGTGGTATTAATAGGCCAATTCAATATATATTGATTTGATTATAATTTTTTATATAGTTTAATTTTATTTATCCATTTGTAGACACACACAAATAATGTCATATAGAAGCACTATTTTAATAACTGGAAAATACACACAAATATATAGCCTACATATCAAAAAGATTTAAACACAAGAACAGCATGACAGGACAGCATCTAAACTACATATCAATTTGCTTGTTGGCTACACAGCACAGAGGAATCACTTGCTGCGAATTTCTCCCTCTAACAGCAATCTCCCACTTCTTCCTCAAGTTTTTGTCCTTAGGAAATCTTCAAAATGAAACAGGAGATCACCACAAAGAAATCTTTAATAAAACAGATAATAAAACAGAGCTCACTTTCTTCCTTTTTCTTTCTATTTTATTTCTTAACGTTTCTTAGAACCTCTCTCAAACAAAAGTTTTTCAATCTAATGCAAATCTGTTGATAATCGACCAAAGTTGCTATTATTGTGAATAAGCTAGCTGTTCGCAAATGCTGTTTCCTTTTTGGAGTTGACCGATAGTCTTCCTCTTTGGCCTACAAATGACTCTACAGTCAAGTGTAATGTTTAAAAAACGTTTAATCATAACTGTGAAAAGTTATTTCTTGAGCCCTGTTCTCTGCTGTCCGCCTGTTGGCACAGGAATACGCCGCACAGTGCTCCGGCATCGCTGTATGAATGAATATGATTGACCGGAGCGTATGGGAAGCTTGACCTGACCAAGATGGCGGCCGCATTTCTCGCTGCGCAGCACCCCCAGCGGGGTCTACCCTTTTATTATGTCTATGAAACGCGCGGCAGCGGAAAGAGCGGAAAGAGCACGCTGCTGCGCAACAGAAATAACCGTCCGTGTCAAACACCGTGCGCTGCACATGGTTCCGGATTTAAACGATTCCTCGAGGCATATAATTTGCCTCGAGGAATTTTATTAATCGAGTAACTCGAGTTACTCGAGTAATCGTTTCAGCCCTAAACGTGATACTTACGATAATACTGATATAATACTGACATGTTACTTACCATGACACTAACATTACGCTGACCATGATAAGGACAATGATATAGACCACGACACTGACATGATACTAACCATGATACTGACATGTAACTGACATGTTACTGGCCATGATTCTTACATGATACTAACCATAATACTGATATGATACAGACATGTTTCTGACCATGATACTGTCTATGATACTAACATGATACTGACCATGAGGCTGACATGATACTAAACATGATACTGACATGATACTGACATGTTACTTACATGATACTATCCCTAATACTGGTATATTACTGACATGTTACTGACCATGACACTGACCATGATAAGGACAATGATACAGACCACGACACTGACATGATACTGGCCATGATATTGACATGTTACTGACATGTTTCTGACCATGATACTTAGATGATACTAACCAAAATACTGATATGATACAGACATGTTTCTGACCATGATACAAACCATGATACTTTCCATGATACTAACATGATACTGACCATGATGCTAACATACTAACCAAGATACTGACATGTTACTGACCATGATACTAACATGATACTAACCATAATACTGATATGATACTGACATGTTACTGACCATGACCCTGACATGATACTGACCAAAATACTGACATGTTACTGACCATGATACTAATATGATACTGGCCATGATACTGAAATGTTACTGACCATGATACTAGCATGATGTTAACCATAATACTGATTTGATACGAACATGTAACTGACCATGAAACTAACATGATACAAACCATGATAATGACATGATACTGACATGTTACTGAAATGATACTAAACATGATACTTACATGATCCTGACATGTTACTGACCATGACACTAACATGATACTAACCATAATACTGATACGATTCTGACATGTTACTGACCATGACACTGACATGATACTGACCACGATAAGGACATGATACTGACCAGGACACTGACATGATACGAATCATGATACTGGCATGTTACTGATCATGATACTAACATGATACTGACCATGATACTGGCATGGACTAAATCATTATACTGACCAAGACACTGACATGTTACAGACATGTTTCAGACCATGATACAAACCATGATACTGTCCATGATACTTACATGTTAATGACCATGATACTAACATGATACTGACCATGATCCTGACAATGATATTGACCACCAAACTGTCATGATACTGACCATGATCATAATTCTGACATTTTTCTGATCATGATACTAACATGATACTGGCCATGATACTGACATGTTACTGACCCTGATACTAAAATGATGCTAACCATAATACTGATTTGATCCTTACATGTTACTGACCATGATACTAACATGATGCTAACCATAATACTGATTTGATACTATCATGTAACTGACCATGAAACAAACATGTTACAAACCATGATAATGACATGATACTAACCATGACACTAACATGATACTAACCATAATATTGATATAATACTGACATGTTACTGACCATGACACTGTCATGATACTGACCATGATAAGGACAATGATACAGACCACGACACTGACATGATACTGGCCATGATATTGACATGTTACTGACATGTTTCTGACCATGATACTTACATGATACCTACCAAAATACTGAAATGATACAGACATGTTTCTGACCATGATACAAACCATGATACTGTCCATGATACTAACATGATACTGACCATGATGCTAACATGATACTAACCATGATACTGACATGTTACTGACCATGATACTAACATGATACTAACCATAATACTGATATGATACTGACATGTTACTGACCATGACCCTGACATGATACTGACCAAAATACTGACATGTTACTGACCATGATACTAATATGATACTGGCCATGATACTGAAATGTTACTGACCATGATACTAGCATGATGTTAACCATAATACTATTTTGATACGAACATGTAACTGACCATGAAACTAACATGATACAAACCATGATAATGACATGATACTGACATGTTACTGACATGATACTAAACATGATACCTACATGATCCTGACATGTTTCTGACCATGATACAAACCATGATACTGTCCATGATACTAAAATGATACTGACCATGATGCTAACATGATACTAACCATGATACTGACATGATACTGACATGTTACTTATATGATACTAACCCTAATACTGATATAATACTGACATGTTAATGACCATGACACTGAACATGATAAGGACAATAATACAGACCACGACACTGACATGATACTTACCACTATACTGACATGTTACTGACTATGACACTAACATGATACTAACCATAAAACTGATATGATACTTACATGTTAGTGACCATGATACAAACATGATTCTGGCCATGAAACTGAAATGTTACTGACCATGATAGTAGCAAGATGTTAATTATAATACTGATTTTATACAAACATGTAACTGACCATGAAACTAACATGATACAAACCATGATAATGACATGATACTAACCATGATACTTAACATGATACTAACATGATACTATCCATGATACTGACCATGACCATGACATGTTACTAACATGTTACTGACCATGATACTTACATGATCCTGACATGTTACTGACCATGATACTAACATGATACTAACCATGATACTGACATGATTCTGCTATGTTACTGACCATGATACTAACATGACACTGACCATAATACTGACATGATTCTAACCATTAAACTGAACATGATACTAACATGTAACTGACCATGAAACTAATATGATACAAACCATGATAATGACATGATACTAACCATGATACTGAACATGATACTAAAATGATACTGACCTTGATAATGACATGTTACCGACCATGATACTAACATGACACTGACCATGATACTGACATGATACTAACCATTATACTGAACATGATTCTAACATGTAACCGACCATGAAACTAATATGATACAAACCATGATAATGACATGATACTAACCATGATACTGAACATGATACTAACATGATACTGACCATGATAGTGACATGTTACTGACCATGATACTAACATGACACTGACCATAATACTGACATGATACCAACCATTATACTGAACATGATACTAACATGATACTGACCATGATAGTGACATGTTACTGACCTAGATACTAACATGATACTGACCATGATACTGACATGTTCCTGATCATGATACTAACATGATTCTTACCATGATAAGGACAATGATTCTGACCATGACACTGACATGATACTGACCATGATACTAACATGATACTAACCATGATACTGATATGATACTGACTTGTTACTGACCATGACACTAACATGATACTAACCATAATACTGATATGATAATCACATGTTACTGACCATGACACTGGCATGATACTGACCATGATTTGGACAATGATACAGACCTTGATACTAACGTGATTAGGGCTGCAGCTATCGATTATTTTAGTAATCGAGTACTCTATCGATTAATCTGTCGATTAATCGAGTAATCGGATAAGAAATGTTTTGCTCTCACTGTAATACTTTGCATTGAATCACGTTTGCCTCAGAGCGGACTTAATGCATGGACCGGGTGTTTTCTTTTAAGGTGCTGCAGCATTGACGACGTGCTGTTGTGAAACGCCAACTCCGCCTTACAGTAAACGTACTGCACGGCGTTTTCTTTCCTTTTCAGTGTGTAATGGTCCCACACTTTAGACACTTTCTGCCGTTTCCTCTGCGTGTCATCTCTTTCTTCCTCTCTCTGTCTGTCCTCGTTTTCCTCCATGATTGAACCAAACGCGCCATAGACATAATAAAAGATAGACCCCGCATCGGCCGCTACCACGAATGGGCGCTGTCGAGAAATGCGGCCGCCATCTTGGTCCGGTCATCCGCCTCACTCTGCACCGCTGTTTAACCGGCGGAATGAAGTCTGAGCGCATTAATGAATCATAGTTCGCTCAATACTACGTAATTTTCTTCTCTGCAAACGCCATTCAAAGAGGCATGATAGAGGCCATTTTTTTTTTTTTGCGTTTTCAAATACTCAGAATGAATAAAATGATATTTTAGAACATGGCAGCAGTGGCTGTATTATAGTATAACAATTAATCAAGGATATATTTAGGTTTAGAGCTAGGTTCCTGCTATGTCTCAATAATTATTAATAACTGGTGGTATTAATAGGCCAATTCAATATATATTGATTTGATTATAATTTTTTATATAGTTTAATTTTATTTATCCATTTGTAGACACACACAAATAATGTCATATAGAAGCACTATTTTAATAACTGGAAAATACACACAAATATATAGCCTACATATCAAAAAGATTTAAACACAAGAACAGCATGACAGGACAGCATCTAAACTACATATCAATTTGCTTGTTGGCTACACAGCACAGAGGAATCACTTGCTGCGAATTTCTCCCTCTAACAGCAATCTCCCACTTCTTCCTCAAGTTTTTGTCCTTAGGAAATCTTCAAAATGAAACAGGAGATCACCACAAAGAAATCTTTAATAAAACAGATAATAAAACAGAGCTCACTTTCTTCCTTTTTCTTTCTATTTTATTTCTTAACGTTTCTTAGAACCTCTCTCAAACAAAAGTTTTTCAATCTAATGCAAATCTGTTGATAATCGACCAAAGTTGCTATTATTGTGAATAAGCTAGCTGTTCGCAAATGCTGTTTCCTTTTTGGAGTTGACCGATAGTCTTCCTCTTTGGCCTACAAATGACTCTACAGTCAAGTGTAATGTTTAAAAAACGTTTAATCATAACTGTGAAAAGTTATTTCTTGAGCCCTGTTCTCTGCTGTCCGCCTGTTGGCACAGGAATACGCCGCACAGTGCTCCGGCATCGCTGTATGAATGAATATGATTGACCGGAGCGTATGGGAAGCTTGACCTGACCAAGATGGCGGCCGCATTTCTCGCTGCGCAGCACCCCCAGCGGGGTCTACCCTTTTATTATGTCTATGAAACGCGCGGCAGCGGAAAGAGCGGAAAGAGCACGCTGCTGCGCAACAGAAATAACCGTCCGTGTCAAACACCGTGCGCTGCACATGGTTCCGGATTTAAACGATTCCTCGAGGCATATAATTTGCCTCGAGGAATTTTATTAATCGAGTAACTCGAGTTACTCGAGTAATCGTTTCAGCCCTAAACGTGATACTTACGATAATACTGATATAATACTGACATGTTACTTACCATGACACTA
This sequence comes from Xyrichtys novacula, assembly GCA_962446985.1. Classification (NCBI taxonomy): domain Eukaryota; kingdom Metazoa; phylum Chordata; class Actinopteri; order Labriformes; family Labridae; genus Xyrichtys; species Xyrichtys novacula. The sequence goes on along the minus strand of OY660871.1, from coordinate 6,401,085 downwards.
ACATTACGCTGACCATGATAAGGACAATGATATAGACCACGACACTGACATGATACTAACCATGATACTGACATGTAACTGACATGTTACTGGCCATGATTCTTACATGATACTAACCATAATACTGATATGATACAGACATGTTTCTGACCATGATACTGTCTATGATACTAACATGATACTGACCATGAGGCTGACATGATACTAAACATGATACTGACATGATACTGACATGTTACTTACATGATACTATCCCTAATACTGGTATATTACTGACATGTTACTGACCATGACACTGACCATGATAAGGACAATGATACAGACCACGACACTGACATGATACTGGCCATGATATTGACATGTTACTGACATGTTTCTGACCATGATACTTAGATGATACTAACCAAAATACTGATATGATACAGACATGTTTCTGACCATGATACAAACCATGATACTTTCCATGATACTAACATGATACTGACCATGATGCTAACATACTAACCAAGATACTGACATGTTACTGACCATGATACTAACATGATACTAACCATAATACTGATATGATACTGACATGTTACTGACCATGACCCTGACATGATACTGACCAAAATACTGACATGTTACTGACCATGATACTAATATGATACTGGCCATGATACTGAAATGTTACTGACCATGATACTAGCATGATGTTAACCATAATACTGATTTGATACGAACATGTAACTGACCATGAAACTAACATGATACAAACCATGATAATGACATGATACTGACATGTTACTGAAATGATACTAAACATGATACTTACATGATCCTGACATGTTACTGACCATGACACTAACATGATACTAACCATAATACTGATACGATTCTGACATGTTACTGACCATGACACTGACATGATACTGACCACGATAAGGACATGATACTGACCAGGACACTGACATGATACGAATCATGATACTGGCATGTTACTGATCATGATACTAACATGATACTGACCATGATACTGGCATGGACTAAATCATTATACTGACCAAGACACTGACATGTTACAGACATGTTTCAGACCATGATACAAACCATGATACTGTCCATGATACTTACATGTTAATGACCATGATACTAACATGATACTGACCATGATCCTGACAATGATATTGACCACCAAACTGTCATGATACTGACCATGATCATAATTCTGACATTTTTCTGATCATGATACTAACATGATACTGGCCATGATACTGACATGTTACTGACCCTGATACTAAAATGATGCTAACCATAATACTGATTTGATCCTTACATGTTACTGACCATGATACTAACATGATGCTAACCATAATACTGATTTGATACTATCATGTAACTGACCATGAAACAAACATGTTACAAACCATGATAATGACATGATACTAACCATGACACTAACATGATACTAACCATAATATTGATATAATACTGACATGTTACTGACCATGACACTGTCATGATACTGACCATGATAAGGACAATGATACAGACCACGACACTGACATGATACTGGCCATGATATTGACATGTTACTGACATGTTTCTGACCATGATACTTACATGATACCTACCAAAATACTGAAATGATACAGACATGTTTCTGACCATGATACAAACCATGATACTGTCCATGATACTAACATGATACTGACCATGATGCTAACATGATACTAACCATGATACTGACATGTTACTGACCATGATACTAACATGATACTAACCATAATACTGATATGATACTGACATGTTACTGACCATGACCCTGACATGATACTGACCAAAATACTGACATGTTACTGACCATGATACTAATATGATACTGGCCATGATACTGAAATGTTACTGACCATGATACTAGCATGATGTTAACCATAATACTATTTTGATACGAACATGTAACTGACCATGAAACTAACATGATACAAACCATGATAATGACATGATACTGACATGTTACTGACATGATACTAAACATGATACCTACATGATCCTGACATGTTACTAACCATGATACTTAACATGATACTAACATGATACTATCCATGATACTGACCATGATCGTGACATGTTACTAACATGTTACTGACCATGATACTAACCATGATACTGACATGATTCTGATATGTTACTGACCATGATCCTAACATGACACCGACCATAATACGGACATGATTCTAACCATTAAACTGAACATGATACTAACATGTAACTGACCATGAAACTAATGTGATACAAACCATGATAATGACATGATTCTAACCATGATACTGAACATGATACTAACATGATACTGACCATGATAGTGACATGTTTCTGACCATGATACTAACATGACACTGACCATAATACTGACATGATACCAACCATTATACTGAACATGATTCTAACATGTAACTGACCATGAAACTAATATGATACAAACCATGATAATGACAATATACTAACCATGATACTTAACATGATACTAACATGATACGGACCATGATAGGGAAATGTTACTGACCATGATACTAACATGACACTGACCATAATACTGACATGATACCAACCATTATACTGAACATGATACTAACATGATACTGACCATGATACTAACATGTTACTGACCTTGATACTAACATGATACTGACCATGACACTGACATGTTCCTGAACATGATACTTACCATGATAAGGAAAATGATACTGACCACGACACTGACATGATACTGACCATGATACTGACATGTTACTGACCATGACACTAACATGATACTAACCATGATACTGATATGATACTGACTTGTTACTGACCATGACACTAACATGATACTAACCATAATACTGATATGATAATCACATGTTACTGACCATGACACTGGCATGATACTGACCATGATAAGGACAATGATACAGACCATGATACTAACGTGATACTTACCATAATACTGATATAATACTGACATGTTACTGACCATGACACTGACATGATGCTGACCATGACAAGGACAATGATATAGACCACGACACTGACATGATACTTACCATGATACTGATATGTAACTGACATGTTACTGGCCATGATTCTTACATGATACTAACCATAATACTGATATGATACAGACATGTTTCTGACCATGATACAAACCATGATACTGTCTATGATACTAACATGATACTGACCATGATGCTGACATGATACTAAACATGATACTGACATGATACTGACATGTTACTTACATGATACTATCCCTAATACTGATATATTACTGACATGTTACTGACCATGACACTGACCATGATAAGGACAATGATACAGACCACGACACTGACATGATACTTACCATGATTCTGACATGTTACTGACATGTTACTGACCATGACACTAACATGATACTGACCATAATACTGATATGATACTGACATGTTACTGACCATGACCCTGATATGAAACTGACCAAAATACTGACATGTTACTGACCATGATACTAACATGATACTGGCCATGATACTGAAATGTTACTGACCATGATAATAGCATGATTTTAACCATAATACTGATTTAAAACTTACATGTTACTGACATGATACTAAACATGATACTTACATGATCCTAACATGTTACTGACCATGACACTAACATGATACTAACCATAATACTGATTTGATACTGACATGTTACTGACCATGACACTGACATGATACTGACCACGATAAGGACATGATACTGACCACGACACTGACATGAAACTAACCATGATACTGGCATGTTACTGACTATGATACTTACATGATACTGACCGTGATACTGGAATGGACTAAATCATTATACTGACCATGACACTGACATGTTACAGACATGTTTCAGACCATGATACAAACCATGATACTGACCATGATACTAACATGTTACTGACCATGATACTAACATGATACTGACCATGACCCTGACAATGATATTGACCACCAAACTGACATGATAATAACCATGACCATAATTCTGACATTTTTCTGACCATGATACTAACATGATACTGGCCATGATACTGACATGTTACTGACCCTGATACTAAAATGATGCTAACCATAATACTGATTTGATACTTACATGTTACTGACCATGATACTAACATGATGCTAACCATAATACTGATTTGATACTGTCATGTAACTGACCATGAAACTAACATGTTACAAACCATGATAATGACATGATACTAACCATGATACTGAACATGATACTAACATGATTCTATTCATGATACTGACCATGATACTGATATGTTACTTACATGATACTAAACATGATACTTACATGATCCTGACATGTTACAGACCATGATACTAACATGATACTAACCATAATACTTATTTAATACTGACATGTTACTGACCATGACACTGTCATGATACTGAACATGATAAGGACAATGATACAGACCACGACACTGACATGATACTGCCCATGATACTGACATGTTACTGACATGTTTCTGACCATGATACTTACATGATACTAACCATAATACTGATATGATACAGACATGTTTCTGACCATGATACAAACCATGATACTGTCCATGATACTAACATGATACTGACCATGATGCTAACATGATACTAACCATGATACTGACATGTTACTGACCATGATACTAACATGATACTGACCATGATACTGACATGTTACAGACCATCACACTGACATGATACTGACCACGATAAGGACATGATACTGACCGCGACACTGACATGATACTAACCATGATACTGACAATGATACTGACATGTTACTGACCATGATACTAACATAATACTGACCATGTTACTGGCATGGAATAAATCATTATACTGACTATGACACTGACATGTTACTGACCATGATACTAACATGCTTCTGACCATGATACCGACATGGTAAAAACCATGATACTGACCATATTTCTGACATGTTACCGACCATGACCCTAACATGATACTAACCATAATACTGATATGATAATGACATGTTACTGACCATGACACTAACATGATACTAACCATGTTACTGATATGATACTGACTTGTTACTGACCATGACACTAACATGATACTAACCAAAATACTGATATGATAATCACATGTTACTGACCATGACACTGGCATGATACTGACCATGATAAGGACAATGATACAGACCATGATACTAACATGATACTAACCATAATACTGACATGTTACTGACATGTTTCTGACCATGATACTTACATGATACTAACCCTTGAACTTATATAATACTGAAATGTTTCTGACCATGACACTGACCATGACACTGACCATGATAAGGAATATGATACAGACCACGACACTGACATGATACTAACAATGATACTGACATGTTTCTGACATGTTACTCACCATAATTCTTACATGATACTAACCATAAAACTAATATGATACAGACATGTTTCTGACCGTGATACAAACCACGATACTGTCAATGATACTAACATGATACTGACCATCATGCTGACATGATCCTAATCATGATACTGACATGATACTGACATGTTATTTACATGATACTAACCCTAATACTGACATAATTCTGACATGTTCCCTGACCATGACACTGACATGACACTGACCATGATACGGACAATGATACAGACCACGACACTGACATGATACTTACCATGATACTGACATGTTAATGACATGTTACTGACCATGATACTTACATAATACTAACCATAATACTGATACGATACTGACATGTTTCTGACCATGATACAAACCATGATACTGTCCATGATACTAACATGATACTGACCATGATACTCACATGATACTAACCATGATACTGACATGTTACTGACCATGATACTAACATGATACTGACATGTTACTGACCATCACACTGACATGATACTGACAACAATAAGGACATGATACTGACCATGACACTGACATGATACTAACCATGATACTGACAAAGATACTGACATGTTACTGACCATAATACTAACATGATACTGATATTTTACTGACATGATACTAAACATGATACTTACATGATCCTGACATGTTACTGACCATGACACTAACCATAATACTGATATAATACTGACATGTTACTGACCATGACACTGTCATGATACTGACCATGAAAAGGACAATGATACAGACCACGACACTGACATGATACTGGCCATGATATCGACATGTTTCTGACCATGATACTTACATGATACTAACCATAATACTGATTTGATCCTTACATGTTACTTACCATGATACTAACATGATGCTTACCATAATACTGATTTGATACTATCATGTAACTGACCATGAAACTAACATGTTACAAACCATGATAATGACATGATACTAACCATGATACTGAACATGATACTAACATGATACTGATATTTTACTGACATGATAGTAAACATGATACTTACATGATCCTGACATGTTACTGACCATGACACTAACCATAATACTGATATAATACTGACATGTTACTGTCCATGACACTGTCATGATCCTGACCATGATAAGGAAAATGATACAGACCACGACACTGACATGATACTGGCCATGATATCGACATGTTACTGACATGTTTCTGACCATGATACTTACATGATACTAACCAAAATACTGATATGATACAGACATGTTTCTGACCATGATACAAACCATGATACTGTCCATGATACTAACATGATACTGACCATGATGCTTACATGATACTAACCATGATACTGTCATGTTACTGACCATGATACAAACATGATACTGACCATGATACTGACATGTTACTGACCATGACACTGACATGATAATAACCATGATTCTGATATGATACTGACTTGTTACTGACCATGACACTAACATGATACTAACCATAGTACTGATATGATAATAACATGTTACTGACCATGACACTGGCATGATACTGACCATGATAAGGACAATGATACAGACCATGATACTAACGTGATACTAACCATAATACTGATATAATACTGACATGTTACTGACCATGATACTGACCATGATAAGGACAATGATTCAGACAACGACACAAACATGATACTAACCTTGATACTGACATGTTACTGACATGTTTCTGACCATGATACTCACATGATACTAACCTTTATACTGATATAATACTGACATGTTATTGACCATGACACTGACATGACGCTGACCATGATAAGGACAATGACACAGACCACGACACTGACATGATACTAACCATGATACTGACATGTTACTGACCATGATTCTTACATGATACTAACCATAATACCGATATGATACAAACATGTTTCTGACCATGATACAAACCATGATACTGTCCATGATACTATACATGATACTGACATGATACTGACATGTTACTTACATGATACTAAACCTAATACTGATATATTACTGACATGTTACTGACTATGACACTGATGACAACGATAAGGACATGATACTGACCACGACACTGACATGATACTAACCATGATACTGACAATGATACTGACATGTTACTGACCATGATACTAACATGTTACTGACCATGATACTGGCATGGTATAAATCATTATACCGACTATGACACTGACATGTTACTGACCATGATACTGACATGATAAAAACCATGATACTGACAATAATACTGACATGTTACCAACCATGACCCTAACATGATACTGGCATGATACTAACCATAATACTGATATGATAATCACATGTTACTTACCATGACACTGGCATAATACTGACCATGATAAGAACAATGATACAGACCATGATACTAACATGATACTAACCATAATACTGATATAATACTGACATGTTCCTGACCATGACACTGACATGATACTGACCATGATAAGGACAATGATAAAGACCACGACACTAACATGATACTGGCCATGATATCGACATGTTACTGACATGTTTCTGACCATGATACTTACATGATACTAACCAAAATACTGATATGATACAGACATGTTTCTGACCATGATACAAACCATGATACTGTCCATGATACTAACATGATACTGACCATGATGCTTACATGATACTAACCATGATACTGACATGTTACTGACCATGATACTAACATGATACTGACCATGATACTGACATGTTACTGACCATGATAAGGACAATGATTCAGACAACGAAACAAACATGATACTAACCTTGATACTGACATGTTACTGACATGTTTCTGACCATGATACTCACATGATACTAACCTTTATACTGATATAATACTGACATGTTATTGACCATGACACTGACATGACGCTGACCATGATAAGGACAATGACACAGACCACGACACTGACATGATACTAACCATGATACTGACATGTTACTGACCATGATTCTTACATGATATTAACCATAATACCGATATGATACAAACATGTTTCTGACCATGATACAAACCATGATACTGTCCATGATACTATACATGATACTGACATGATACTGACATGTTACTTACATGATACTAAACCTAATACTGATATATTACTGACATGTTACTGACTATGACACTGATGACAACGATAAGGACATGATACTGACCACGACACTGACATGATACTAACCATGATACTGACAATGATACTGACATGTTACTGACCATGATACTAACATGTTACTGACCATGATACTGGCATGGTATAAATCATTATACCGACTATGACACTGACATGTTACTGACCATGATACTGACATGATAAAAACCATGATACTGACAATAATACTGACATGTTACCAACCATGACCCTAACATGATACTGGCATGATACTAACCATAATACTGATATGATAATCACATGTTACTTACCATGACACTGGCATAATACTGACCATGATAAGAACAAGGATACAGACCATGATACTAACATGATACTAACCATAATACTGATATAATACTGACATGTTCCTGACCATGACACTGACATGATACTGACCATGATAAGGACAATGATAACGACCACGACACTAACATGATACTGGCCATGATATCGACATGTTACTGACATGTTTCTGACCATGATACTTACATGATACTAACCAAAATACTGATATGATACAGACATGTTTCTGACCATGATACAAACCATGATACTGTCCATGATACTAACATGATACTGACCATGATGCTTACATGATACTAACCATGATACTGACATGTTACTGACCATGATACTAACATGATACTGACCATGATACTGACATGTTACTGACCATGACACTAACATGATAATAACCATGATTCTGATATGATACTGACTTGTTACTGACCATGACACTAACATGATACTAACCATAGTACTGATATGATAATAGCATGTTACTGACCATGACACTGGCATGATACTGACCATGATAAGGACAATGATACAGACCATGATACTAACGTGATACTAACCATAATACTGATATAATACTGACATGTTACTGACCATGATACTGACCATGATAAGGACAATGATTCAGACAACGACACAAACATGATACTAACCTTGATACTGACATGTTACTGACATGTTTCTGACCATGATACTCACATGATACTAACCTTTATACTGATATAATACTGACATGTTATTGACCATGACACTGACATGACGCTGACCATGAGAAGGACAATGACACAGACCACGACACTGACATGATACTAACCATGATACTGACATGTTACTGACCATGATTATTACATGATACTAACCATAATACCGATATGATACAAACATGTTTCTGACCATGATACAAACCAATATACTGACATGATCCTGACTATGATCATGGTCAGTACCATGTCAGTATCATGGTCAGTATCATGGTTAGTATCATGTCAGTGTCATTGTCATGAAAAATCCGTTTTTACGTTATGCGCTCCTTTTTTTTTTACGGTATGAGCTTATTATTACATTATGAGTTTTTATTACATTTTTTTATTACACTATGAGCCCTTATCACATTATGAACCATTATTACACTATGAGTTGCTACAGTCCTTTTGGGGGTCACGCTGGGCCGTAGATTTTAAGATAATTAAGATAATCTTAGTGTGGTGAGTTGCCTCCTCATCCTGTTTTATTTTGGCTGGACTTCCTGTGTTTCCCTGTTTGCCTTGTCTGGCTTTACTCTTTTCCAGAGCTTCCTCCCCTCCTACGGCGCTGAGGCTGAGTGAGACGACACACCTGCTCCACATCTCCAATCAAGACACTTTAAGAAGTCTGGAGACTGTGCTGGCTACTCCATGTTTTCAAGGTTACCATCTTGTTCTTTTTGCTTAAGGTAGTTCTGGCATAGCTAGGACTTATGTTTTGGGTCATTATCTAGCTGTAGAATGAACCCTTGACCAACTAGGCCCATCCCAGAGGGTACTGCATGGTGCTGCAGAATGCTGTGGTACCATCACACTTCCTCCTCCATGTTTGACAGTGAGGAACCATCCTTTCGCCTACTTGATGGTGTACAAAAATCCTGTGTGATGAACCAAAGATTTCAAGTTTTAATTCATCAGTCCATTACACCTTCTTCCAGTCATAAGTAGCCCACTAGCGGTGTTTCATGGCCCAGGCAAGCCTTTTTTCTTATTCTCAAGTCTCAGCAATGGCTTTCTTGTTGCAACTCGACCCATCAAACCTGCAACTGGAAGTCTTCTCTTTACAGTTGAAACTGGGACTTGCTTACTGCAACCACTATTAAGTTGTGCTTGAAGCACAACTTATCGAAACCTATCACGAAACCTGTTGACTCTCAGAAACTTGTCTTCTGATGCTGTTGTGGCTTTGGGTCTGCTGTTAGGATGTAATGTAAATATAGAGATGGTTTGACTGAGTTGCATAAAGAATTAACAATTGTGTTTTTTTGCAGTCATGTACTGATAGATAACAGGAAGAAGGATAAAAGCTCCAGGGAGGCTATAGATCCCCCTGTACAGAGGAAAAGATCAGTATCCATAATATGGAGGTTTCAGCTTTGTCTTTTCTTGATAGTTGGTAAGTAAGAGGTCTTGTACTGGATAGAGATGTTCGTGTGCTGTTTTTGAAGGAAGTCGATGAAAAAGGACGTGGGTAGAATGTGCTCTGCGGTTAGAGCATCTAAAAAAGAAGGGTGATAGAACTTAGGGGGGTGTTAGTGATTTGCGTCTATGATAAATGCTTTTTTTTTTTTTTAGCTTAATTAGATCATCTTTCCAGCAACAGCTAAACTGTATGATTGAATGGGTGTGTGTTAGAGATGAGTGTAGAATGCATAACACAACTCCTTATTAGGTAAACACCTGGACCCATCTATGTGAGAGATGAAGAAGAAACATGAACCAGCCTACACGCGAAGACAACATCAAGTGTAGGAAACTCAGGTGGATCCTCGACTATAAAGGGTTCAAGGGAAAGTTAGTCGGGGCTCTGAAGTGCTCAGACCTCTAAGTTGTCTGTTTGGTAGGATGAGCTAATTTTCAGCCCAAAGATCTTTGTTTGCACATTCTTGACTCATGTGTAATTAATGAAATAGAGCTTCAACTGAGAACTCTTCTGAATCCTCGTCTTCTCTTCTTCCCATCAATGACCACGCGGGAAAAGGGTAAGGGATAATTAAGGAATTAGACTCAGAAAGTTAACATGATTCAGCATTTTTTGTGTGTGTTTTGGAAATTAAATTTAAGTGTACGCATTAAGGTGACAGGAAAACCACCCTTTTTCCAACAACTGCCTGTAGCTTATCTCATGATATTTTCCTGTTATTTGAAGTTACTAATTAGAAAAGGCACTGTAATTAACTTTTAATGTCAAGAAATAACATTGACTGGAAAAACAATAATTTGCCAGTAGCAGATCTAGTACAAATAAATAAAATGTGAATTAAAAACATTTTTGTCTCTTCAAGGTAGGACACACATTATGAATTAAAAGACATGTAAATCCTTATCACACACATAGTTTGTGCACAGATTTATGCAATTTCTGCCTTCCCCAGTAAACACGAGGTCGTTAGTGACAAATTATTATTTTTTTACTTCCTTAGAAGAAAAGTGATACATCGTTCGAAACCTGGTGAGTGTGATAGACAGTTTGGAAGCAAGGAAACATCAGAAACTGGTGCAAGGACTTCATTCAGGTGAGATCTTAAAATATTTATATTTTTCTCTCTCCTTGTGAATAAATTAATGTTTTTTTCTGATTTGTAGTCACTGAATGGTGTCTCATGAGGAGTGTTCATGAAGATCTTTCGTTAATTTAGCTAACAATAATAGCCGAGGCATGAAAATAATTTTGTGGGTTTGTGATTATTGATAACACTCCTCCTGCAGGCTAGAGTTATCTAAGACAGATAACAGTTAAAAAAAAAATGATGCTATTATAGGAAAAAAAAAAAAAACATAATTAAACAGCCTTTTTTTTTGTTAATAAATTGTCCATTTAATCTTAAGTTGTCGTCTCTTAGTGGTCTTTCAGAAAGTAGAGTCCCTGAATGAAGAATTCCGGCCTCAGATGATTTAAATCTGTTTAAGACTGATTCAACGTTTAATTAGGGCCCGAGCCAGCTGCAGAGCAGCCGGGCGTAGAGCCCTATTATTCCTGTATGGGTTCTTCTTTCTTCTTTCTTTCTTTCTTCTTATTTTTCCTCCCCTTTGAAGGGCAAAATGGCCCACTTCCCACTGGCGAAAACTCATGAAATTTGGCAGGACGACCGGGCCTGGTGAAAAATTCGATATTCTGAAGTCGCCGAAAAAATAATATGCAAAATGGCTCCATAGCGCCCCCTAAGGTGAAAATTCACACTATCGAGTGTCACGCCTGTACGCTTTGTCATATTGACACAAAAATTGACACACACATGTATCTCAATAAGATCTACAAAAAAGTCAGTGCGGGCGTATCTGTCAAATGTACGGTTAAAGGGCTATTTCGCATTTTTTGCCGATCCGCACACATTGGAATTTCGCTAACTCCTCCGAAGGCTTTCGTTCCACCGGCACCACATTTGCTCAGGCCAATCTACACCCCATGGCCATTAAAAGTTGTACAAATCATGACGCTGCACCCCACGGTTTAGGTTCTAGGGGGCGCCAAAAATAACGCAAAAATCCACATTCTTAAAAGTCTTATAACTTTTTATTTTTGTCCTCACTGGCCTCCAAGTTTTCTAGGATGATGCAATGTCCAGCCATCAACACATATGTGAAGGAATTTTTACTCCCCAAAAGAGCGCCCCCCCATGGCAGGAGAAAAAAGTCAATTTTTTCTTGTCCCCTAAGGTGAAAATTCACACTATTGAGTGTCACGCCTGTACGCTTCGTCATATTGACACATAATTTGACAATCACGTGTATCTCAATAAGATCTACGAAAAAGTCAGTGCGGGCATATCTGTCAAATGTACGGTTAAAGGGTTATTTCGCATTTTTTGCCGATCCGCACACATTGGAATTACGCTAACTCCTCCTAAGGCTTTCGTTCCACCGGCACCAAATTTGCTCAGGCCAATCTACACCCTATGGCCATTAAAAGTTGTACAAATCATGACGCTGCACCCCACGGTTTAGGTTCTAGGGGGCGCCAAAGATTACCCAAATATCCATATTCTTAAAAGTCTTATAACTTTTTATTTTTGTCCTCACTGGCCTCCAAGTTTTCTAGGATGATGCAATGTCCAGCCATCAACACATTTGTGAAGGAATTTTTTCTCCCCAAAAGAGCGCCCCCCCATGGCAGGTGAAAAAGTCAAGTTTTTCCTGCCCATTGATCAATGGCTCAAACATCGCTCTCTCGGCAAAACCGAAAGGAGGAGCAACTTGCCATTTGGATATATACTAGCTGTGTTTCTGCCCTCACTCATGGTTCAGACTTTTTTCAAATAGGACATGGAGTTTTTCTGCAGCGAGCATTTTGGTAGAAACTGCGCCTCCCATTCATTATAACGGTAAATGACCACAGACAAGTGCACACACCATCTTTCGACCTTGAGTGTGACGCGATCAGGAGGGGGAGGCGGTCGCGCTGGGGGCGGTGCGACATGGCTCGGGCCCGCCAGTGCCCCAACGGGGCCCTAGTTAGGGCCCGAGCCAGCTGCAGAGCAGCCGGGCGTAGAGCCCTATTATTTCTGTAGTGGTTTTTCTTTGTTTCTTTCTTTCTTCTTTCTTCTTTTTCCTCCCCTTTGAACTGGAAAATGGCCCACTTCCCACTGGCGAAAACTCATGAAATTTGGCAGGACGACCGGGCCTGGTGAAAAATTCGATATTCTGAAGTCGCCCAAACAATAAAGTGCAAAATGCCTCCATAGCGCCCCCTAAGATGGAAATTCACACTATTGACTGTCACACCCGTACGCTTTGTCATATTGACACAAAAATTGACACACATATGTATCTCAATAAGATCTACAAAAAAGTCAGTGCGGGCGTATCTGTCAAATGTACGGTTAAAGGGTTATTTCGCATTTTTTGCCGATCCGCACACATTGGAATTTCGCTAACTCCTCATAAGGCTTTCGTTCCACCGGTACCACATTTGCTCAGGCCAATCTACACCCCATGGCCATTAAAAGTTATTCAAATCATGACGCTGCACCCCACGGTTTAGGTTCTAGGGGGCGCCAAAGAGAACCCTAAAATCCACATATTTAAAAGTCTTATAACTTTTTTTTTTTCGCCTCACTGGCCTCCAAGTTTTCTAGGATGATGCAATGTCCAGCCATCAACACATTTGTGAAGGAATTTTTACTCCCCAAAAGAGCGCCCCCCCATGGCAGGGGAAAAAGTCCATTTTTTCTTGTCCCCTAAGGTGAAAATACACATTGTTGAATGTCACGCCTGTAAGCTTTGTCAAAATGACACAAAAATTGACACACACATGTATCTCAATAAGATCTACGAAAAAGTCAATGCGCGCGTATCTGTCAAATGTATGGTTAAAGGGTTATTCCGCATTTTTTGCCGATCCGCACACATTGGAATGTGGCTAACTCCTCAAAAGGCTTTCTTTCCACCGGCACCACATTTGCTCAGGCCAAACTACACCCCATGGCCATTAAAAGTTATTCAAATCATGACGCTGCACCCCACGGTTTAGGTTCTAGGGGCGCCAAAGATAACCCTAAAATCCACATATTTAAAAGTCTTATAACTTTTTATTTTTGTCCTCACTGGCCTCCAAGTTTTCTAGGATGATGCAATGTCCAGCCATCAACACATTTGTGAAGGAATTTTTACTCCCCAAAAGAGCGCCCCCCCCATGGCAGGAGAAAAAAGTCCATTTTTTCTTGTCCCCTAAGGTGAAAATACATATTGTTGAGTGTCACGCCTATACGCTTTGTCATATTGACACAAAATTTGACAATCACGTGTATCTCAATAAGATCTACGAAAAAGTCAATGGGCACGTATCTGTAAAATGTACGGTTAAAGGGCTATTTTGCATTTTTTGCAGATCCGCACACATTGGAATGTGGCTAACTCCTCCGAAGGCTTTCGTTCCACCGGCACCACATTTGCTCAGGCCAATCTACACCCCATGGCCATTCAAAGTTGTACAAATCATGATGCTGCACCCCGCGGTTTAGGTTCTAGGGGGCGCCAAAGATAACCCAAAAATCCACAGTTTTAAAAGTCTTATAACTTCTTATTTTTGTCCTCACTGGCCTCCAAGTTTTCTAGGATGATGCAATGTTCAGCCATCAACACATTTGTGAAGGAATTTTTCTCCCCAAAAGAGCGCCCCCCATGGCAGGAGAAAAAGTCAAGTTTTTCCTGCCCATCGCCCAATGGCTCAAACGCATCGCTCTCTCGGCAAAACCGAAAGGAGGAGCAACTTGCCATTTGGATATATCCTAGCTGTGTTTGTGCCCTCACTCATGGTCCAGACTTTTTTCAAATAGGACATGGAATTTTTCTGCAGCGAGCGTTTTGGTAGAAACTGCGCCTCCCATTCATTATAATGGTAAATGACCACAGACAAGTGCGCACACCATCTTTGGACCTTGAGTGTGACGCGATCGGGAGGGGGAGGAGGTCGTGCTGGGGGCGGCGCGACACGGCTCGGGCCCGCCAGTGCCCCATCGGGGCCCTAGTTATTTTTCTGCCCCTTTGAACTGGAAAATGGCCCACTTCCCACTGGCGAAAACTCATGAAATTTGGCAGGACGACCGGGCCTGGTGAAAAATTCGATATTCTGAAGTCGCCCAAACAATCAAATGCAAAATGGCTCCATAGCGCCCCCTAATGTGAAAAATTCACATGATTGAGTGTCACGCCTGTACGCTTTGTCATATTGACACAAAATTTGACACACACATGTATCTCAATAAGATCTACAAAAAAGTCAGCGCGGGCGTATCTGTCAAATGTACGGTTAAAGGGCTATTTCGCATTTTTTGCCGATCCGCACACATTGGAATTTCGCTAACTCCTCCGAAGGCTTTCGTTCCACCGGCACCACATTTGCTCAGGCCAATCTACACCCTATGGCCATTAAAAGTTGTACAAATCATGACGCTGCACCCCACGGTTTAGGTTCTAGGGGGCGCCAAAGATTACCCAAATATCCATATTCTTAAAAGTCTTATAACTTTTTATTTTTGTCCTCACTGGCCTCCAAGTTTTCTAGGATGATGCAATGTCCAGCCATCAACACATTTGTGAAGGAATTTTTTCTCCCCAAAAGAGCGCCCCCCCATGGCAGGTGAAAAAGTCAAGTTTTTCCTGCCCATTGATCAATGGCTCAAACATCGCTCTCTCGGCAAAACCGAAAGGAGGAGCAACTTGCCATTTGGATATATACTAGCTGTGTTTCTGCCCTCACTCATGGTTCAGACTTTTTTCAAATAGGACATGGAGTTTTTCTGCAGCGAGCATTTTGGTAGAAACTGCGCCTCCCATTCATTATAACGGTAAATGACCACAGACAAGTGCACACACCATCTTTCGACCTTGAGTGTGACGCGATCAGGAGGGGGAGGCGGTCGCGCTGGGGGCGGTGCGACATGGCTCGGGCCCGCCAGTGCCCCAACGGGGCCCTAGTTAGGGCCCGAGCCAGCTGCAGAGCAGCCGGGCGTAGAGCCCTATTATTTCTGTAGTGGTTTTTCTTTGTTTCTTTCTTTCTTCTTAGGGCCCGAGCCAGCTGCAGAGCAGCCGGGCGTAGGCCCTATTATTCCCCAAGTGGTTTTTCTTTGTTTCTTTCTTTCTTTCTTTCTTTCTTTCTTCTTTTTCCTCCCCTTTGAACTGGAAAATGGCCCACTTCCCACTGGCGAAAACTCATGAAATTTGGCAGGACGACCGGGCCTGGTGAAAAATTCGATATTCTGAAGTCGCCCAAACAATAAAATGCAAAATGGCTCCATAGCGCCCCCTAAGGTGGAAATTCACACTATTGACTGTCACGCCTGTACGCTTTGTCATATTGACACAAAAATTGACACACATATGTAACTCAATAAGATCTACAAAAAAGTCAGTGCGGCCGTATCTGTCAAAATTACGGTTAAAGGGTTATTTCGCATTTTTTGCCGATCCGCACACATTGGAATTTCGCTAACTCCTCCGAAGGCTTTCGTTCCACCGGCACCACGTTTGCTCAGGCCAATCTACACCCCGTGGCCATTAAAAGTTATCAAAATCATGACGCTGCACCCCAAGGTTTAGGTTCTAGGGGGCGCCAAAGATAACACTAAAATCCACATATTTAAAAGTCTTATAACTTTTTATTTTTGTCCTCACTGGCCTCCAAGTTTTCTAGGATGATGCAATGTCCAGCCATCAACACATTTGTGAAGGAATTTTTACTCCCCAAAAGAGCGCCCCCCCATGGCAGGAGAAAAAAGTCCATTTTTTCTTGTCCCCTAAGGTGAAAATACACATTGTTGAGTGTCACGCCTATACGCTTTGTCAAAATGACACAAAAATTGACACACACATGTAACTCAATAAGATCTACAAAAAAGTCCATGCGGCCGTATCTGTCAAAATTACGGTTAAGGGGTTATTTCGCATTTTTTGCCGATCCGCACACATTGGAATGTGGCTAACTCCTCCTAAGGCTTTCGTTCCACCGGCACCACATTTGCTCAGGCCAATCTACACCCCGTGGCCATTAAAAGTTATTCAAATCATGATGCTGCACCCCATGGTTTAGGTTCTGGGGGGCGCCAAAAATAACCCAAAAATCCACATTCTTAAATGTTTTATAACTTTTTATTTTTGTCCTCACTGGCCTCCAAGTTTTCTAGGATGATGCAATGTCCAGCCATCAACACATTTGTGAAGGAATTTTTACTCCCCAAAAGAGCGCCCCCCCCATGGTAGGAGAAAAAAGTCAATTTTTTCTTGTCCCCTTACATAAAAATACACATTGTTGAGTGTCACGCCTGAACGCTTTGTCATATTGACACAAAAATTGACAATCATGTGTATCTCAATTAGATCTACGAAAAAGTCAAAGAGCGCGTATCTGTATAATGTACGGTTAAAGGGCTATTTAGGGCCCGAGCCAGCTGCAGAGCAGCCGGGCGTAGGCCCTATTATTCCCCAAGTGGTTTTTCTTTGTTTCTTTCTTTCTTTCTTTCTTTCTTTCTTTCTTCTTTTTCCTCCCCTTTGAACTGGAAAATGGCCCACTTCCCACTGGCGAAAACTCATGAAATTTGGCAGGACGACCGGGCCTGGTGAAAAATTCGATATTCTGAAGTCGCCCAAACAATAAAATGCAAAATGGCTCCATAGCGCCCCCTAAGGTGGAAATTCACACTATTGACTGTCACGCCTGTACGCTTTGTCATATTGACACAAAAATTGACACACATATGTATCTCAATAAGATCTACAAAAAAGTCAGTGCGGCCGTATCTGTCAAAATTACGGTTAAAGGGTTATTTCGCATTTTTTGCCGATCCGCACACATTGGAATTTCGCTAACTCCTCCGAAGGCTTTCGTTCCACCGGCACCACATTTGCTCAGGCCAATCTACACCCCGTGGCCATTAAAAGTTATCAAAATCATGACGCTGCACCCCAAGGTTTAGGTTCTAGGGGGCGCCAAAGATAACACTAAAATCCACATATTTAAAAGTCTTATAACTTTTTATTTTTGTCCTCACTGGCCTCCAAGTTTTCTAGGATGATGCAATGTCCAGCCATCAACACATTTGTGAAGGAATTTTTACTCCCCAAAAGAGCGCCCCCCATGGCAGGAGAAAAAAGTCCATTTTTTCTTGTCCCCTAAGGTGAAAATACACATTGTTGAGTGTCACACCTATACGCTTTGTCAAAATGACACAAAAATTGACACACACATGTAACTCAATAAGATCTACAAAAAAGTCCATGCGCGCGTATCTGTCAAATGTACAGTTAAAGGGTTATTCCGCATTTTTTGCCGATCCGCACACATTGGAATTTCGCTAACTCCTCCGAAGGCTTTCGTTCCACCGGCACCACATTTGCTCAGGCCAATCTACACCCCATGGCCATTAAAAGTTATTCAAATCATGATGCTGCACCCCATGGTTTAGGTTCTAGGGGGCGCCAAAAATAACCCAAAAATCCACATTCTTAAATGTTTTATAACTTTTTATTTTTGTCCTCACTGGCCTCCAAGTTTTCTAGGATGATGCAATGTCCAGCCATCAACACATTTGTGAAGGAATTTTTACTCCCCAAAAGAGCGCCCCCCATGGTAGGAGAAAAAAGTCAATTTTTTCTTGTCCCCTTACATAAAAATACACATTGTTGAGTGTCACGCCTGAACGCTTTGTCATATTGACACAAAAATTGACAATCATGTGTATCTCAATTAGATCTACAAAAAAGTCAAAGAGCGCGTATCTGTATAATGTACGGTTAAAGGGCTATTTTGCATTTTTTGCTGATTCGCACACATTGGAATGTGGCTATCTCCTCCTAAGGCTTTCGTCCCACCGATACCAAATTTGCTCAGGGCAATCTACACCCCATGCCCATTCAAAGTTGTAAAAATCATGACGCTGCACCCCACGGTTTACGTTCTAGGGGGCGCCAAAGATGACCCAAAAATCCACATTCTTAAAAGTCATTTTGGCCACTGCAGGAGTACAGAGTACTGCAGTTCTAGGGGGCGCCAAAGATGACCCAAAAATCCACATTCTTAAAAGTCTTTTTGGCCACTGCAGGAGTACAGAGTACTGCAGGATACACACACATATACACACACGCCAACATACACACACACACACACACACACACACACACAGACACACACACACACTCAGAGTCTGTTTTTTAGCACCTGCAAAAACATGCTGTTTACATATTTGACAAGAATGCAGAGGCTTCCTTTTGCCCCTGAAAAAAATCAAATTTCAAACACAACTTGACTGTTCATTTCTCCAAAAGACAACCATGAAGCTCCATTTCAAACCTGAAGCAGATAGTTGGTGCATGTGTACAGTAACCTGAGGGGAGTGAGGTGACTATTTCTGAGGAGAACATGAGCAGTGAAGATTCACCTTGGAGCTAGAACAGGGACGTGCACATGATTATACAGGGGCAGGGGCTCAAGTTTTTTCCAGTCATTTATACAATATGGAAATTAATGTGAAATTAAACCACAAATATGTGTGATGAACTGTTTTTAAAACTTAAACTTCAAATAAAAATTGTTAACTTCAAAACATATGCAAATTTTTAACAAAGAACATAGTAATTTACCTCTATTTACATCAAAATGCAGGCAATGGCCCAGGCGTTCTTTGTAAAATTATTTACAAAACACTGTATAGTCTCACAAATGTCACTTTTTATTTATGCCACTACAAAAAAACATGATGTAAATGATGCATGATGTAAAACATGATGTAAAAAACTTGTGTAGATCCTCCTCTATGTCAGTCCATGTGTAATTTTTCCATAATTCTTTGTTTTTTGCAGCATTTTTGTTAGTGTAACTGCAGATTGTGCTGACAGTGTCTATGGCACAAAAAAAAAAAAAAATTAAAATGCCTCAACATGAACCCCTGGTGGTCTCTGAGGGTGAAACCTGCTAACTGCTGCAGCTCTGTCAGCTTCAGTCTCCCATGCAGAGCTCTGAGCGCATGTGTGGCTCTGCACCCTTAGCAGCGTTGCTAACTCCTCAGTAAGGAAAGCCTGCTTCATGTCAGAGTCTCTAAACTCCAGAAGAAGTCGATAAAAGTCCCTTTCTTTCTAAAAAAAGTCGTTAGGGGGTCTGAAAAGTCATTGAATCTAACAACAAAGTCGCTAGGTTTGCAACTACGTGTCCCAGACTGCATCCCTGCTGAGAGTCCCTCCCTCCCTTCTCATGTTGCAGGAAGAACGTAAGCGCCCGCCCCTTGTCAATCAGTCACCATATAATTTTGGATTGGTTGTTGTGGTGAAGTTTCCCACCAATAGGAGAGATGTTGTGGTGTGTTTTTTTTTCTTTTGGCAAGCCTTTTCCGCCTGTAAGACCTGTCGCTAATGTCTGCATGCTATGTTTTCCTGTCTCATACAGCGCGATCGAGCGCCGAACGTGATCAAAATAAGCAGAAAAAAAGTATCGCGGACATAATTTATCATAACTCTGGTTTTATTTGGCCTATCAACACAATTTAAAAACTGGTATATAGGTTGAGGTCCTCACTTTTGAGATAAGTTGAAACGGAGAGTCAACGAGGCTCCGTCTTGCAGCTACATCCGGTTAAATATGTCATGTGACTTGAACGCACACACAGACACACACACACGCACACACACACACACACACACACACACTCAGAGTCTGGTTTTTAGCACCTGCAAAAACATGCTATTTACATATTTGACAAGAATGCAGAGGCTCCTTTTGCCCCTGAAAAAAATCAAATTTCAAACACAACTTGACTGGTCATTTCTCCAAAAGACAACCATGAAGCTCCATCCAAACCTGAAGCAGGCAGTTGGTGCATGTGTACAGTAACCTGAGGGGAGTGAGGTGAGTGCTTCTGAGGAGAACATGAGCAGTGAAGATTCACCTTGGAGCTAGAACAGAGACATGCACATGATTATACAGGGGCAGGGGCTCAAGTTTTTTCCAGTCGTTTATACAATATGGAAATTAATGTGAAATTAAAACACAAAGTATTAATAGAAAGGTAATGACTGTCCTGTGTAGGTGACAGTGATATCCAATAGGCTAGGCACTCACAAGGCTGGCTGTGGCAAGTGTAAGTGAAAGCAACACGCACTGGCAGGAAGAACAGCAAACGCCGATGAAGGAAAAGGGTCTTTGCAGTGATGGGCGTTACCAGAGAGGGCGATGGCCAGAGGACACAAATGGGACGGGAAGGCAGCACGTTGGGGAGGGGGACGCGACACGGCTCGGGCCCGCCAGTGCCCCAACGGGGTCCTAGTTTCTTCTTTTTCCTCCCCTTTGAACTGGAAAATGGCCCACTTCCCACTGGCGAAAACTCATGAAATTTGGCAGGACGACCGGGCCTGGTGAAAAATTCGATATTCTGAAGTCGCCCAAACAATAAAGTGCAAAATGCCTCCATAGCGCCCCCTAAGATGGAAATTCACACTATTGACTGTCACACCCGTACGCTTTGTCATATTGACACAAAAATTGACACACATATGTATCTCAATAAGATCTACAAAAAAGTCAGTGCGGGCGTATCTGTCAAATGTACGGTTAAAGGGTTATTTCGCATTTTTTGCCGATCCGCACACATTGGAATTTCGCTAACTCCTCATAAGGCTTTCGTTCCACCGGTACCACATTTGCTCAGGCCAATCTACACCCCATGGCCATTAAAAGTTATTCAAATCATGACGCTGCACCCCACGGTTTAGGTTCTAGGGGGCGCCAAAGAGAACCCTAAAATCCACATATTTAAAAGTCTTATAACTTTTTTTTTTTCGCCTCACTGGCCTCCAAGTTTTCTAGGATGATGCAATGTCCAGCCATCAACACATTTGTTAAGGAATTTTTACTCCCCAAAAGAGCGCCCCCCCATGGCAGGGGAAAAAGTCCATTTTTTCTTGTCCCCTAAGGTGAAAATACACATTGTTGAATGTCACGCCTGTAAGCTTTGTCAAAATGACACAAAAATTGACACACACATGTATCTCAATAAGATCTACGAAAAAGTCAATGCGCGCGTATCTGTCAAATGTATGGTTAAAGGGTTATTCCGCATTTTTTGCCGATCCGCACACATTGGAATGTGGCTAACTCCTCAAAAGGCTTTCTTTCCACCGGCACCACATTTGCTCAGGCCAAACTACACCCCATGGCCATTAAAAGTTATTCAAATCATGACGCTGCACCCCACGGTTTAGGTTCTAGGGGCGCCAAAGATAACCCTAAAATCCACATATTTAAAAGTCTTATAACTTTTTATTTTTGTCCTCACTGGCCTCCAAGTTTTCTAGGATGATGCAATGTCCAGCCATCAACACATTTGTGAAGGAATTTTTACTCCCCAAAAGAGCGCCCCCCCCCCATGGCAGGAGAAAAAAGTCCATTTTTTCTTGTCCCCTAAGGTGAAAATACATATTGTTGAGTGTCACGCCTATACGCTTTGTCATATTGACACAAAATTTGACAATCACGTGTATCTCAATAAGATCTACGAAAAAGTCAATGGGCACGTATCTGTAAAATGTACGGTTAAAGGGCTATTTTGCATTTTTTGCAGATCCGCACACATTGGAATGTGGCTAACTCCTCCGAAGGCTTTCGTTCCACCGGCACCACATTTGCTCAGGCCAATCTACACCCCATGGCCATTCAAAGTTGTACAAATCATGATGCTGCACCCCGCGGTTTAGGTTCTAGG
This sequence comes from Xyrichtys novacula, assembly GCA_962446985.1. Taxonomy (NCBI): domain Eukaryota; kingdom Metazoa; phylum Chordata; class Actinopteri; order Labriformes; family Labridae; genus Xyrichtys; species Xyrichtys novacula. The sequence goes on along the minus strand of OY660871.1, from coordinate 6,377,254 downwards.
GGGCGCCAAAGATAACCCAAAAATCCACAGTTTTAAAAGTCTTATAACTTCTTATTTTTGTCCTCACTGGCCTCCAAGTTTTCTAGGATGATGCAATGTTCAGCCATCAACACATTTGTGAAGGAATTTTTCTCCCCAAAAGAGCGCCCCCCATGGCAGGAGAAAAAGTCAAGTTTTTCCTGCCCATCGCCCAATGGCTCAAACGCATCGCTCTCTCGGCAAAACCGAAAGGAGGAGCAACTTGCCATTTGGATATATCCTAGCTGTGTTTGTGCCCTCACTCATGGTCCAGACTTTTTTCAAATAGGACATGGAATTTTTCTGCAGCGAGCGTTTTGGTAGAAACTGCGCCTCCCATTCATTATAATGGTAAATGACCACAGACAAGTGCGCACACCATCTTTGGACCTTGAGTGTGACGCGATCGGGAGGGGAGGAGGTCGTGCTGGGGGCGGCGCGACACGGCTCGGGCCCGCCAGTGCCCCATCGGGGCCCTAGTTATTTTTCTGCCCCTTTGAACTGGAAAATGGCCCACTTCCCACTGGCGAAAACTCATGAAATTTGGCAGGACGACCGGGCCTGGTGAAAAATTCGATATTCTGAAGTCGCCCAAACAATCAAATGCAAAATGGCTCCATAGCGCCCCCTAATGTGAAAAATTCACATGATTGAGTGTCACGCCTGTACGCTTTGTCATATTGACACAAAATTTGACACACACATGTATCTCAATAAGATCTACAAAAAAGTCAGCGCGGGCGTATCTGTCAAATGTACGGTTAAAGGGCTATTTCGCATTTTTTGCCGATCCGCACACATTGGAATTTCGCTAACTCCTCCGAAGGCTTTCGTTCCACCGGCACCACATTTGCTCAGGCCAATCTACACCCTATGGCCATTAAAAGTTGTACAAATCATGACGCTGCACCCCACGGTTTAGGTTCTAGGGGGCGCCAAAGATTACCCAAATATCCATATTCTTAAAAGTCTTATAACTTTTTATTTTTGTCCTCACTGGCCTCCAAGTTTTCTAGGATGATGCAATGTCCAGCCATCAACACATTTGTGAAGGAATTTTTTCTCCCCAAAAGAGCGCCCCCCCATGGCAGGTGAAAAAGTCAAGTTTTTCCTGCCCATTGATCAATGGCTCAAACATCGCTCTCTCGGCAAAACCGAAAGGAGGAGCAACTTGCCATTTGGATATATACTAGCTGTGTTTCTGCCCTCACTCATGGTTCAGACTTTTTTCAAATAGGACATGGAGTTTTTCTGCAGCGAGCATTTTGGTAGAAACTGCGCCTCCCATTCATTATAACGGTAAATGACCACAGACAAGTGCACACACCATCTTTCGACCTTGAGTGTGACGCGATCAGGAGGGGGAGGCGGTCGCGCTGGGGGCGGTGCGACATGGCTCGGGCCCGCCAGTGCCCCAACGGGGCCCTAGTTAGGGCCCGAGCCAGCTGCAGAGCAGCCGGGCGTAGAGCCCTATTATTTCTGTAGTGGTTTTTCTTTGTTTCTTTCTTTCTTCTTAGGGCCCGAGCCAGCTGCAGAGCAGCCGGGCGTAGGCCCTATTATTCCCCAAGTGGTTTTTCTTTGTTTCTTTCTTTCTTTAGGGCCCGAGCGTAGCTGCTAAGCAGCTGCGAGAGCCCTCTTGTTCCTGTAGTTTCCTTCTTTTGTTATTATTATTTTTCCTCCCCTTTGAACTGGAAAATGGCCCACTTCCCACTGGCGAAAACTCAGGAAATTTGGCAGGACGACCGGGCCTGGTGAAAAATTTGATATTCCGAAGTCGCCCAAACAAGAAAATGCAAAATGGCTCCATAGCGCCCCCTAAGGTGAAAATTCACACTATTGACTGTCACGCCTGTACGCTTTGTCAAAATGACACAAAAATTGACACACACATGTATCTCAATAAGATCTACAAAAAAGTCAGTGCGGGCGTATCTGTCAAATGTACGGTTAAAGGGTTATTTCGCATTTTTTGCCGATCCGCACACATTGGAATTTCGCTAACTCCTCCGAAGGCTTTCGTTCCACCGGCACCACATTTGCTCAGGCCAATCTACACCCCATGGCCATTAAAAGTTATTCAAATCATGACGCTGCACCCCACGGTTTAGGTTCTAGGGGGCGCCAAAGATAACCCTAAGATCCACATATTTAAAAGTCTTATAACTTTTTATTTTTGCCCTCACTGGCCTCCAAGTTTTCTAGGATGATGCAATGTCCAGCCATCAACACATTTGTGAAGGAATTTTTACTCCCCAAAAGAGCGCCCCCCCATGGCAGGAGAAAAAAGTCCATTTTTTCTTGTCCCCTAAGGTGAAAATACACATTGTTGAGTGTAACACCTGTACGCTTTGGCAAAATGACACAAAAATTGACACACACATGTATCTCAATAAGATCTACGAAAAAGTCAATGCGCGCGTATCTGTCAAATGTACGGTTAAAGGGTTATTCCGCATTTTTTGCCGATCCGCACACATTGGAATTTCGCTAACTCCTCCGAAGGCTTTCGTTCCACCGGCACCACATTTGCTCAGGCCAATCTACACCCCATGGCCATTAAAAGTTATTCAAATCATGACGCTGCACCCCACGGTTTAGGTTCTAGGGGGCGCCAAAGATAACCCTAAAATCCACATATTTAAAAGTCTTATAACTTTTTATTTTTGTCCTCACTGGCCTCCAAGTTTTCTAGGATGATGCAATGTCCAGCCATCAACACATTTGTGAAGGAATTTTTACTCCCCAAAAGAGCGCCCCCCCATGGCAGGAGAAAAAAGTCCATTTTTTCTTGTCCCCTAAGGTGGAAATTCACACTATTGACTGTCACGCCTGTACGCTTTATCATATTGACACAAAAATTGACACACATATGTATCTCAATAAGATCTACAAAAAAGTCAATGCGCGCGTATCTGTCAAATATACGGTTAAAGGGCTATTTTGCATTTTTTGCCGATTCGCACACATTGGAATGTGGCTAACTCCTCCTAAGGCTTTCGTCCCACTGACACCAAATTTGCTCAGGCCAATCTACACCCCATGGCCATTCAAAGTTGTAAAAATCATGACGCTGCACCCCACGGTTTACGTTCTAGGGGGCGCCAAAGATGACCCAAAAATCCACATTCTTAAAGGAATCCACATCCCCCCCCAAGGCAGGAGAAAAAGTCAAGTTAACCCTGCCCATCGCTCAATGGCTCAATCGCATCGCTCTCCAGGCAACACCGTAAGGAGGAGCAACCTGCCATTTCGATATATCATAGCTGTGTTTGTGCCCTCACTCATGGTCCAGACTTTTTCAAATAGGACATGAAGTTTGTCTGCAGCGAGTGTTTTGGTAGAAACTGCGCCTCCCATTCATTATAATGGGAAATGACCACAGACAAGTGCGCACACCATCTTTGGACCTTGAGTGTGACGCGATCGGGAGGGGGAGGCGGTCGCGCTAGGGGCGGCGCGACGCGGCTCGGGCCCGACAGTGCCCCACCGGGGCCCTAGTTCTTTCTTTCTTTCTTCTTTTTCCTCCCCTTTGAACTGGAAAATGGCCCACTTCCCACTGGCGAAAACTCATGAAATTTGGCAGGACGACCGGGCCTGGTGAAAAATTCGATATTCTGAAGTCGCCCAAACAATAAAATGCAAAATGGCTCCATAGCGCCCCCTAAGGTGGAAATTCACACTATTGACTGTCACGCCTGTACGCTTTGTCATATTGACACAAAAATTGACACACATATGTAACTCAATAAGATCTACAAAAAAGTCAGTGCGGCCGTATCTGTCAAAATTACGGTTAAAGGGTTATTTCGCATTTTTTGCCGATCCGCACACATTGGAATTTCGCTAACTCCTCCGAAGGCTTTCGTTCCACCGGCACCACGTTTGCTCAGGCCAATCTACACCCCGTGGCCATTAAAAGTTATCAAAATCATGACGCTGCACCCCAAGGTTTAGGTTCTAGGGGGCGCCAAAGATAACACTAAAATCCACATATTTAAAAGTCTTATAACTTTTTATTTTTGTCCTCACTGGCCTCCAAGTTTTCTAGGATGATGCAATGTCCAGCCATCAACACATTTGTGAAGGAATTTTTACTCCCCAAAAGAGCGCCCCCCATGGCAGGAGAAAAAAGTCCATTTTTTCTTGTCCCCTAAGGTGAAAATACACATTGTTGAGTGTCACGCCTATACGCTTTGTCAAAATGACACAAAAATTGACACACACATGTAACTCAATAAGATCTACAAAAAAGTCCATGCGGCCGTATCTGTCAAAATTACGGTTAAGGGGTTATTTCGCATTTTTTGCCGATCCGCACACATTGGAATGTGGCTAACTCCTCCTAAGGCTTTCGTTCCACCGGCACCACATTTGCTCAGGCCAATCTACACCCCGTGGCCATTAAAAGTTATTCAAATCATGATGCTGCACCCCATGGTTTAGGTTCTGGGGGGCGCCAAAAATAACCCAAAAATCCACATTCTTAAATGTTTTATAACTTTTTATTTTTGTCCTCACTGGCCTCCAAGTTTTCTAGGATGATGCAATGTCCAGCCATCAACACATTTGTGAAGGAATTTTTACTCCCCAAAAGAGCGCCCCCCCCATGGTAGGAGAAAAAAGTCAATTTTTTCTTGTCCCCTTACATAAAAATACACATTGTTGAGTGTCACGCCTGAACGCTTTGTCATATTGACACAAAAATTGACAATCATGTGTATCTCAATTAGATCTACGAAAAAGTCAAAGAGCGCGTATCTGTATAATGTACGGTTAAAGGGCTATTTTGCATTTTTTGCCGATTCGCACACATTGGAATGTGGCTATCTCCTCCTAAGGGTTTCGTCCCACCGATACCAAATTTGCTCAGGGCAATCTACACCCCATGCCCATTCAAAGTTGTAAAAATCATGACGCTGCACCCCACGGTTTAGGTTCTAGGGGGCGCCAAAGATGACCCGAAAATCCACATTCTTAAAAGTCATTTTGGCCACTGCAGGAGTACAGAGTACTGCAGTTCTAGGGGGCGCCAAAGATGACCCAAAAATCCACATTCTTAAAAGTCTTTTTGGCCACTGCAGGAGTACAGAGTACTGCAGGATACACACACATATACACACACGCCAACATACACACACACACACACACACACACACACACACAGACACACACCCACACTCAGAGTCTGTTTTTTAGCACCTGCAAAAACATGCTGTTTACATATTTGACAAGAATGCAGAGGCTTCCTTTTGCCCCTGAAAAAAATCAAATTTCAAACACAACTTGACTGTTCATTTCTCCAAAAGACAACCATGAAGCTCCATTTCAAACCTGAAGCAGATAGTTGGTGCATGTGTACAGTAACCTGAGGGGAGTGAGGTGACTATTTCTGAGGAGAACATGAGCAGTGAAGATTCACCTTGGAGCTAGAACAGGGACGTGCACATGATTATACAGGGGCAGGGGCTCAAGTTTTTTCCAGTCATTTATACAATATGGAAATTAATGTGAAATTAAACCACAAATATGTGTGATGAACTGTTTTTAAAACTTAAACTTCAAATAAAAATTGTAAACTTCAAAACATATGCAAATTTTTAACAAAGAACATAGTAATTTACCTCTATTTACATCAAAATGCAGGCAATGGCCCAGGCGTTCTTTGTAAAATTATTTACAAAACACTGTATAGTCTCACAAATGTCACTTTTTATTTATGCCACTACAAAAAAACATGATGTAAATGATGCATGATGTAAAACATGATGTAAAAAACTTGTGTAGATCCTCCTCTATGTCAGTCCATGTGTAATTTTTCCATAATTCTTTGTTTTTTGCAGCATTTTTGTTAGTGTAACTGCAGATTGTGCTGACAGTGTCTATGGCACAAAAAAAAAAAAAAAATTAAAATGCCTCAACATGAACCCCTGGTGGTCTCTGAGGGTGAAACCTGCTAACTGCTGCAGCTCTGTCAGCTTCAGTCTCCCATGCAGAGCTCTGAGCGCATGTGTGGCTCTGCACCCTTAGCAGCGTTGCTAACTCCTCAGTAAGGAAAGCCTGCTTCATGTCAGAGTCTCTAAACTCCAGAAGAAGTCGATAAAAGTCCCTTTCTTTCTAAAAAAAAGTCGTTAGGGGGTCTGAAAAGTCATTGAATCTAACAACAAAGTCGCTAGGTTTGCAACTACGTGTCCCAGACTGCATCCCTGCTGAGAGTCCCTCCCTCCCTTCTCATGTTGCAGGAAGAACGTAAGCGCCCGCCCCTTGTCAATCAGTCACCATATAATTTTGGATTGGTTGTTGTGGTGAAGTTTCCCACCAATAGGAGAGATGTTGTGGTGTGTTTTTTTTTTCTTTTGGCAAGCCTTTTCCGCCTGTAAGACCTGTCGCTAATGTCTGCATGCTATGTTTTCCTGTCTCATACAGCGCGATCGAGCGCCGAACGTGATCAAAATAAGCAGAAAAAAAGTATCGCGGACATAATTTATCATAACTCTGGTTTTATTTGGCCTATCAACACAATTTAAAAACTGGTATATAGGTTGAGGTCCTCACTTTTGAGATAAGTTGAAACGGAGAGTCAACGAGGCTCCGTCTTGCAGCTACATCCGGTTAAATATGTCATGTGACTTGAACGCACACACAGACACACACACACGCACACACACACACACACACACACACACTCAGAGTCTGGTTTTTAGCACCTGCAAAAACATGCTATTTACATATTTGACAAGAATGCAGAGGCTCCTTTTGCCCCTGAAAAAAATCAAATTTCAAACACAACTTGACTGGTCATTTCTCCAAAAGACAACCATGAAGCTCCATCCAAACCTGAAGCAGGCAGTTGGTGCATGTGTACAGTAACCTGAGGGGAGTGAGGTGAGTGCTTCTGAGGAGAACATGAGCAGTGAAGATTCACCTTGGAGCTAGAACAGAGACATGCACATGATTATACAGGGGCAGGGGCTCAAGTTTTTTCCAGTCGTTTATACAATATGGAAATTAATGTGAAATTAAAACACAAAGTATTAATAGAAAGGTAATGACTGTCCTGTGTAGGTGACAGTGATATCCAATAGGCTAGGCACTCACAAGGCTGGCTGTGGCAAGTGTAAGTGAAAGCAACACGCACTGGCAGGAAGAACAGCAAACGCCGATGAAGGAAAAGGGTCTTTGCAGTGATGGGCGTTACCAGAGAGGGCGATGGCCAGAGGACACAAATGGGACGGGAAGGCAGCACGTTGGGGAGGGGGGACGCGACACGGCTCGGGCCCGCCAGTGCCCCAACGGGGTCCTAGTTTCTTCTTTTTTTCCTCCCCTTTGAACTGGAAAATGGCCCACTTCCCACTGGCGAAAACTCATGAAATTTGGCAGGACGACCGGGCCTGGTGAAAAATTCGATATTCTGAAGTCGCCCAAACAATAAAGTGCAAAATGCCTCCATAGCGCCCCCTAAGATGGAAATTCACACTATTGACTGTCACACCCGTACGCTTTGTCATATTGACACAAAAATTGACACACATATGTATCTCAATAAGATCTACAAAAAAGTCAGTGCGGGCGTATCTGTCAAATGTACGGTTAAAGGGTTATTTCGCATTTTTTGCCGATCCGCACACATTGGAATTTCGCTAACTCCTCATAAGGCTTTCGTTCCACCGGTACCACATTTGCTCAGGCCAATCTACACCCCATGGCCATTAAAAGTTATTCAAATCATGACGCTGCACCCCACGGTTTAGGTTCTAGGGGGCGCCAAAGAGAACCCTAAAATCCACATATTTAAAAGTCTTATAACTTTTTTTTTTCGCCTCACTGGCCTCCAAGTTTTCTAGGATGATGCAATGTCCAGCCATCAACACATTTGTGAAGGAATTTTTACTCCCCAAAAGAGCGCCCCCCCATGGCAGGGGAAAAAGTCCATTTTTTCTTGTCCCCTAAGGTGAAAATACACATTGTTGAATGTCACGCCTGTAAGCTTTGTCAAAATGACACAAAAATTGACACACACATGTATCTCAATAAGATCTACGAAAAAGTCAATGCGCGCGTATCTGTCAAATGTATGGTTAAAGGGTTATTCCGCATTTTTTGCCGATCCGCACACATTGGAATTTCGCTAACTCCTCCGAAGGCTTTCTTTCCACCGGCACCACATTTGCTCAGGCCAATCTACACCCCATGGCCATTAAAAGTTATTCAAATCATGACGCTGCACCCCACGGTTTAGGTTCTAGGGGCGCCAAAGATAACCCAAAAATCCACATTCTTAAAAGTCTTATAACTTTTTATTTTTGTCCTCACTGGCCTCCAAGTTTTCTAGGATGATGCAATGTCCAGCCATCAACACATTTGTGAAGGAATTTTTACTCCCCAAAAGAGCGCCCCCCCATGGCAGGAGAAAAAAGTCCATTTTTTCTTGTCCCCTAAGGTGAAAATACACATTGTTGAGTGTCACGCCTGAACGCTTTGTCATATTGACACAAAATTTGACAATCATGTGTATCTCAATAAGATCTACGAAAAAGTCAATGGGCACGTATCTGTAAAATGTACGGTTAAAGGGCTATTTTGCATTTTTTGCAGATCCGCACACATTGGAATGTGGCTAACTCCTCCGAAGGCTTTCGTTCCACCGGCACCACATTTGCTCAGGCCAATCTACACCCCATGGCCATTCAAAGTTGTACAAATCATGATGCTGCACCCCACGGTTTAGGTTCTAGGGGGCGCCAAAGATAACCCAAAAATCCACAGTTTTAAAAGTCTTATAACTTCTTATTTTTGTCCTCACTGGCCTCCAAGTTTTCTAGGATGATGCAATGTTCAGCCATCAACACATTTGTGAAGGAATTTTTTCTCCCCAAAAGAGCGCCCCCCCATGGCAGGAGAAAAAGTCAAGTTTTTCCTGCCCATCGCCCAATGGCTCAAACGCATCGCTCTCTCGGCAAAACCGAAAGGAGGAGCAACTTGCCATTTGGATATATCCTAGCTGTGTTTGTGCCCTCACTCATGGTCCAGACTTTTTTCAAATAGGACATGGAATTTTTCTGCAGCGAGCGTTTTGGTAGAAACTGCGCCTCCCATTCATTATAATGGTAAATGACCACAGACAAGTGCGCACACCATCTTTGGACCTTGAGTGTGACGCGATCGGGAGGGGGAGGAGGTCGTGCTGGGGGCGGCGCGACACGGCTCGGGCCCGCCAGTGCCCCATCGGGGCCCTAGTTATTTTTCTGCCCCTTTGAACTGGAAAATGGCCCACTTCCCACTGGCGAAAACTCATGAAATTTGGCAGGACGACCGGGCCTGGTGAAAAATTCGATATTCTGAAGTCGCCCAAACAATCAAATGCAAAATGGCTCCATAGCGCCCCCTAATGTGAAAAATTCACATGATTGAGTGTCACGCCTGTACGCTTTGTCATATTGACACAAAATTTGACACACACATGTATCTCAATAAGATCTACAAAAAAGTCAGCGCGGGCGTATCTGTCAAATGTACGGTTAAAGGGCTATTTCGCATTTTTTGCCGATCCGCACACATTGGAATTTCGCTAACTCCTCCGAAGGCTTTCGTTCCACCGGCACCACATTTGCTCAGGCCAATCTACACCCCATGGCCATTAAAAGTTGTACAAATCATGATGCTGCACCCCACGGTTTAGGTTCTAGGGGGCGCCAAAGATAACCCAAAAATCCACATTCTTAAAAGTCTTATAACTTTTTATTTTTCTCCTCACTGGCCTCCAAGTTCTCTAGGATGATGCAATGTCCAGCCATCAACACATTTGTGAAGGAATTTTTTCTCCCCAAAAGAGCGCCCCCCCATGGCAGGAGAAAAAAGTCCATTTTTTCTTGTCCCCTAAGGCGAAAATACACATTGTTGAATGTCACGCCTGTACGCTTTGTCATATTGACACAAAATTTTATAATCACGTGTATCTCAATAAGATCTACGAAAAAGTCAATGCGCGCGTATCTGTAAAATGTACGGTTAAAGGGCTATTTCGCATTTTTTGCCGATTCGCACACATTGGAATGTGGCTAACTCCTCCTAAGGCTTTCGTCCCACTGACACCAAATTTGCTCAGACCAATCTACACCCCATGGCCATTAAAAGTTGTAAAAATCATGACGCTGCACCCCACGGTCTACGTTCTAGGGGGCGCCAAAGAGGACCCAAATATCCACATTTTTAAAAGTCTTATAACTTTTTATTTTTGTCCTCACTGGCCTCCAAGTTTTCTAGGATGATGCAATGTCCAGCCATCAACACATTTGTGAAGGAATTTTTTCTCCCCAAAAGAGCGCCCCCCCCCCCCCCATGGCAGGAGAAAAAAGTCCATTTTTTTCTTGTCCCCTAAGGTGAAAATACATATTGTTGAGTGTCACGCCTATACGCTTTGTCATATTGACACAAAATTTGACAATCACGTGTATCTCAATAAGATCTACGAAAAGGTCAATGCGCGCTCAATGGCTCAAACGCATCGCTCTCTCGGCAAAACCGAAAGGAGGAGCAACTTGCCATTTGGATATGTACTAGCTGTGTTTGTGCCCTCACTCATGGTCCAGACTTTTTTCAAAAAGGACATGGAGTTTGTCTGCAGCGAGCAATTTGGTAGAAACTGCGCCTCCCATTCATTATAATGGTAAATGACCACAGACAAGTGCGCACACCATCTTTGGACCTTGAGTGTGACGCGATCGGTAGGGGTAGGCGGTCGCGCTGGGGGCGGCGCGACACGGCTCGGGCCCGCCAGTGCCCCACCGGGGCCCTAGCTTGATATTGTTATTGTAAATGTACAATGAAATGGGAGGCATTCCTATCAGGTGCAAACAAAACACAGCAAAATATAAAAGTTATACAAATAAATAGGCGAAGTTCTGAACAGAAAGGAAAATCAAAACAAACCATTTGAGACAGTTGCTGTATGTTGGTATAGCAGCAGTAGCACTAACGAGAGTACCGACATCCTGATGAAAAGCGATTAAAGGAGACGAAACAGCAGATGAATATGGTCTCTTATTTAGGGGGTGAGAGGGGTAAAATTCAACCTGCCTGATGATTAAGTCGCAATGCTTCGTGTGGTGGTTCTTTCCTTTTCTTTGGTTGGTTCGTGTTTATTTAGGATAACAATCTCGCATTTTTCAGTGAAATGACAGAGCATTACCTGCACCAGCACCATGCTCCAGCCACAATGAGTAGATTTGAAATTTAACACCTTACACGGTTGGAAATAATGACGTAACAGCCGCCGTCCAAAATGAATATATCCAATCATAGAAGCTGATGGGAAGCGCCAACAGCAGAGGGGACCAATCCTGTTCCGGTATGGGCGGGACTTCAGCATGTACTGTAAACTGAATGAGATTGTGTGGCGTAACCATAGAACAGTGGTTCTCAACTGGTGGGTCCCGACCCAAAAGTGGGTCCCAGACACGTTCTGGATGGGTCGTGAACAGCTGATCAAAAAAGTAAATATTTAATACGCATCTGATGTTTGACATGTTTTTTTATTTTGAAAAATAGCTTATTTTGAAAGGCACGCATCATGTCATGGTCCTCCTCGGTTTCTTATTAATGTGGCCTGAATGCAGTAAAATTACACGTTTTTCATGGTCTTTATTTTGTGCAATTTGATATTTATTCACTTTTGTCAATGCTGTTGCTCGGTCCTCCTCGTGTTCTTCTGAATATGCTCTGAACGCAGAGATGCAAATAAGTCAAATATTTCATTTTGCTTGTCTCCATTGTGTGCAATTTGATATTTGATATTTTCTGTATACGAAACTTAAGTAGTTGTCGCCCTCAGTTCATGTGCTCTGAAATGCACTTTATTCAACAAAATAGGAGTATTTATGTCAAAGATTTGAGTCTGTAAAGGTTCGTTTTTTATAAAAAATAAATTTGCCTGGTTTGAATTTTATAAAAGTGGGTTGCCACATAAGGACCATAAAAAAGTGTGGGTCCCAGAGTGAGACCAGTTGAGAACCACTGCCATAGACTGTAGGCCTATATATATATACTATCTATGAGTGTAGAGTAAGAATATATGCCCTCTTTTTTTATTTTTTATTTTTGCTGAAAACGTTATGTTGAGCGAAACTGAAAGTCAAATGGTGGAAATGTGAATAACTACAGCTGTGATGAAACAGCTGAAGGGGAGATGCTGCCCTCCCTTGGAAGGCCAGAGTAGTGTCAGCCTGCCAGCTAAGGAGTTCAAATTGGATTCAGTCCTTTTCAAAAGAGCAAAAAGTATGACCCTCTCTTCGCTAAAAAATGAGTTTGTGTTTTGAAAGATCACACATTTTTACCTGTCCCAAATAACTGCAAACACTTTTCAATATGACAAGGTTTCTATTGTTCCTGTACTCTGCTACCATTCAATATCAATTCTGACAAAAATAGCTGTCTTAAATCCATAACAATGCCTTATTATATAAATTAATATAAATTTCTCCACCATGGGATGAACAGAGGTTTATTTCCCGGTGTTACCTCATATTCTTCCATAACTGCAGGACAGAAATCCAAAAGTCTCGTGATAATGTTTTTCTGCCCTAAAAATGTTTCTGTTCACATTTATTTGATTAAACGCTCATTCCAGTCATATTGTTCTTTTTTTTTTTTTAACAAATGTTGAACTTGCAACTGACTTCACCTTAATCCATGTCATCTCCATTCTGTGATAGATAGATAGATATGACTAAAAAAAGAACAAAAAACAGTCTATTATATAGGCCACATTAAAATCCAAATAATAATACCATATCATTATCAAAATAAAGAACATTTATTTCACATTAATTCATACTTATTCTAAATTGTTATAAACTCATCATTCCTCAGTTTTCACTCCAGACAAAATAAGAGCTTTGGTTTCACAAATGTAGTGCCGCTGGCCTCGACAGACAATATCATCCCAGGAGTTCAGCCAGCCTTTCTGTCCAACAGTCTTTGGAGGGACAATGACAACACAGTCCTGTCCTGCACGGTCTTTGTCCCATTGAGCCACAGCATTGTTTGGCTCTCCAGGCATCCAGAACTTCAAATCTGACTTGGACTTGATACCATTTACCCACACAAATCTGTTATCCTGCACCATGTCCTGCAACCCGATCCATGCTGAATGGAACAGTACATTTGGATGCTGCTGTGTAAACTGGAAAGTCATGTTGGTCAGAAATGCCTGGTCTGCAGCATTCAAGACAACAGCCAGGTCAGCACCTTCATTAAAACACTCCCTACGAGCATCTTCCCACTTCATTGGTTGTGATGCCAAATGGAAGCAGCGTGTGGCGTGCTCAGCCCAACCAGGAAGGCAGCGTGAACATTGCAGGGTGCCTTTATCACAGAATCTCCAGAGGAAAGATAGTTTCTCCGACATCAGAATTGATTGTTGACGTTGATTTTCAGCTTTTAGTTGAGTTGAGGTCTGCCTTTCATTGATCAAAAGCTGTTGATATTTGATTTTGTCTTTTCTGAAAGAGTCACGGTTTTCCATAGTAGAATTCAATATGATTTTCATCTCCTCAATCTGCACTTGAAGCTGTGACTTTTCTGCCATGGTGTGGTTTAGTCTTCGGCTCAGTCTCTGATTTTCTTCCATGGAGTAGCTCAGACTCAGGCTCAGTTTTTGATTTTCTTCCTTGGTGCTGTTCAGACTCAGGCTCAGGTTCAGATTCTCTTCCATGGTGTAGTTCAGACTCAGCCTCAGTTTTTGATTTTCTTCCTTGGTGTGGTTTAATCTTTGGCTCAGATTCAGATTCTCTTCCATGGTGTAGTTTAGCCTTCTGCTCAATTTCTGATTTTCTTCCATGGTGTTGTTCAGACTCAGGCTCAGGTTCAGATTCTCCTCCATGGTGTAGTTCAGACTCAGCCTCAGTTTTTGATTTTCTTCCACGGTGAAGTTCAGACTCTGGCTCAATTTCTGATTATCTTCCATGGTGTGGTTTAGTCTTCGGCTCAGTCTCTGATTTTCTTCCATGGAGTAGCTCAGACTCAGGCTCAGTTTTTGATTTTCTTCCTTGGTGTGGTTGAGTCTTCGGCTCAGTTTCAGATTATCTTCCATGGTGTAGTTCAGACTCAGGCTCAATTTCTGATTATCTTCCATGGTGTAGTTTAGTCTTCTGCTCAATTTCTGATTTTCTTCCATGGTGTTGTTCAGACTCAGGCTCAGGTTCAGATTCTCTTCCATGGTGTAGTTCAGACTCAGCCTCAGTTTTTGATTTTCTTCCAAGGTGTTGTTCAGACCCAGGCTTAGGTTCAGATTCTCTTCCATGGTGTAGTTCAGACTCAGGCTCAATTTCTGATTTTCTTCCATGGTGTAGTTTAGTCTTCTGCTCAATTTCTGATTTTCTTCCATGGTGTTGTTCAGTCAGGCTCAGGTTCAGATTTCTCCATGGTGTAGTTCAGACTCAGCCTCAGTTTTTGATTTTCTTCCACGGTGAAGTTCAGACTCTTCTGCTCAATTTTTGATTTTCTTCCATGGTGTTGGTTTAGTCTTCGGCTCAGTCTCTGATTTTCTTCCATGGAGTAGCTCAGACTCAGGCTCAGTTTTTGATTTTCTTCCTTGGTGTGGTTTAGTCTTCGGCTCAGTTTCAGATTATCTTCCATGGTGTAGTTCAGACTCAGGCTCAATTTCTGATTATCTTCCATGGTGTAGTTTAGTCTTCTGCTCAATTTCTGATTTTCTTCCATGGTGTTGTTCAGACTCAGGCTCAGGTTCAGATTCTCTTCCATGGTGTAGTTCAGACACAGCCTGAGTTTTTGATTTTCTTCCATGATGTTGTTCAGACTCAGGCTCAGGTTCAGATTCTCTTCCATGGTGTAGTTCAGACTCAGGCTCAATTTCTGATTTTCTTCCATGGTGTAGTTTAGTCTTCTGCTCAATTTCTGATTTTCTTCCATGGTGTTGTTCAGACTCAGGCTCAGGTTCAGATTCTCCTCCATGGTGTAGTTCAGACTCAGCCTCAGTTTTTGATTTTCTTCCACAGTGAAGTTCAGACTCTGGCTCACTTTTTGATTTACTTCCATGGTGTGGTTCAGTCCCATGTGTGTTGATTCTAGAAGCTGTCTCAGCTGACTCCTTTCTTTCTGTAACTGCTTAACATTGATGCTCAGGCCAACAATGACAGTGATTAGGACTAAAAGCAGCACCAGGAAAACGACATGAAGAGTGCCTATCCAGCCAGATTGAAGTCTCTGTATGATGCGGTTATCAATCTCCGTTTTCTCTGTCTCATCTTGATCTGGTCTGTCTTGAAGTCTCTGTATGATGCTGTTATCAATCTCTGTTTTCTCTGTCTCATCTTGATCTGGTCTGTCTTGAGCCATTTCCTCCACAGAGCTTTCAGATGGGAAGCTAAAAGAAAAAGATGAGAAGCACTGAAGATCTTGTTGTAAAGGGTCTGAAAGCTAAGTCTTTCTATACAATATCTGTCATTCACAAACTGATGTGCACAAATCTGAGACATGATAAATATTGGAAAATTCCAAATACTCTCATTCTCTGAGTCGTCTGAATGAGCTGTATGAATGTCAGCAGTTCTGACCCGACCCAAACTGTTGGTATCTACACAAACAGAGCCTTAACCTCCAAACACATGACTTCATTTCAATAAAGTTAGGGCGCTGTGTACATACTTTATTTCAGTCTGTTAGTATATGACACATTCAATACAAACAAGGAAAAATTTTCATGTGAATGAAAAGGAGCAGAAAGAAACCTTGAACCGTTAAAGAAAAAGGTTGAGGCGCGGTTTTATAGAAACACCTTCACACAGGGACCCCTTGAACCGTTTTTTCTCCTTACCTTAGGTGGACGTGCTGTGGATCCGTCATTTCGCCGTGGGTTTCCTCGGACATGTTTTCCATCTTTGCTTTTCGCTTTCTTCCACGTTTTTACCAGTAGGTCTATGTTTCACTTTGAAGATTTCGATTGTCTCTTTCTTTAAGTGTAGCTACTCGCTGAAAGGTTCAAACGATACCCTGGACAGCTGCTCTACTTCCAGTTAGTAACACGAGATGAAAGCCGTGATGATGTCATAATGATGTCATCACGGAATTGTTCCTTTGATGCCATATTCTCTTGTTGTTTGTTTACATTTGAATTTTTCACATTTAAATGTAAAAAAAACCACACCCTATAACAATCATGTATTTTTCAAACCTGCTGTTAACCCACATTGATTTGAGCTGTTTTTGTAATAGATGCTTTATGAATTGATATGTATTGATGGGTTAAATAAGAAAACTTAGTATGACACACCAGCTGTTAAACTGAACTTTACAGACGCCATCTTGCCTGTCTACTTCTGTCCATTGTTGAACCAAAATTAAAAAATAGTTCTCTTTAAATGTACAAATCATATTTACTCATGAAGATAAAGTCATTATTGATTATACATTGCAGATATACTTTCCCCTGAACTCTATATTAATCAGTTATCCAAAAGCTTTTCCTCTGCTGATGAAAAGTGAAAACAAGAGTCCTGCAAGGATTAAAACTGACATGGGCCTACTTAACATGCGAAATTCAGAGAAATTTTAGCACTTTTTGACAACAGCAAGAGTAAATCAGAATTAACTCTCATTGGGACACACAAACCCCTCCACCACGGTAAGGTGGTAGCTCGAGGAGGGGGATAAAAACCCTCCCATGGGACGGAAAACCGCAAGGTTTATTTTATCTTTTGTGTGAAAAACACCGGATTATGGGTGCTTTTGTTTGTTGTTTTTTAATTTTCTTTCCAGTAGTTTTTTTTTTTTATTTTTTTTAGAATTATTATTTTTTTTTCCCATGTTGATGTTTTTTTTTTTCTTTTTTGTTTTTTCATCAGTTGTCTTAATTTATTTTTGTTTTTGGAGATTTCTTTTTGAAGATTTTTTTTTTTTTAAGTACTTCCTTACTTCGGGGAAGTTACTTCTTCCACTTCTCAGGCTTTCTTAACCCCAAGAATCAGAAATATTTCTTTTTTGTTTTTTAGTTTTCTTAGGGTGTTTTTTTGTTGTTGTTTTTTTTTTTGTTTTCAGAAATACTCTTCTTTTTCTTTTTTTTAGTTTTCTCTTTTTTCTGCCTGTTTTAAGGGTTTTCGACCTAGGCTCCCTCTCACCCTACCTTAAAGAGGTCGTCACTAAT
Organism: Xyrichtys novacula; assembly: GCA_962446985.1. Classification (NCBI taxonomy): domain Eukaryota; kingdom Metazoa; phylum Chordata; class Actinopteri; order Labriformes; family Labridae; genus Xyrichtys; species Xyrichtys novacula. Next base: position 6,360,081 of record OY660871.1, on the reverse strand, counting down.
CTAATCTAATCTTTTAGTACATTGTAGTGTTAATTTGTTTTTTATCATCTTAGCACTTGCCGTGAGCCTCCTTATTTATACACTTATTTATTCTTTTGCATTACTGTATTTCTGCTTGCTTTATCTTGTTCTTTGATTGTTTTATTTGTTTTTATGTGTCACTGTACAGCACTTTGGCTACCCTTGTGGTTCTTTTAAATGTGCTATAGAAATAAAGTTGATTGATTGATTGATTTTTTTTTTTTTTGGTTTTCTTTCTTTATTTATTTATTTTTTTGAGATCTCTTTTTGAAGAGTTTTTTTTTTTTTTTTAAAGTACTTCCTTACTTCGAGGAAGTTACTTCTTCTTCCACTTCTCAGGCTTTCTTAACCCCAAGAAGTGTCTTGTTTGTTTCCAGACTGAAGAAGGTGGTTTGGTGGCATTAGAGGTTGGTGTCTCTGCTGGTCCTGCTGTTCCAACTAGTTCTGGAGATCCAGCAGTCACTTCGATTTCTAAAGCTCCTGCCAGTTCTTCAGCTCCAGAAGTTTCTGCAGTTTTCTCCAACTCCATGCAAAACTGCTCGATGTCCATGTCCATGAAGTCCTGCTCCTGAAGCGTCATCTCACTTTGCCTGATGCCTGTCTCTCGAAGTTGAAGCTCAGTTGAGAGTTCATTTGTTTTTTTGTTTTTTTCATTGTTAAAGCTGGTTTCTTGGGCCACTTTAAGCTCCTTGTTGTCCATCATACCGGCTGTCTGGATGTAGAGCTGTTGTTTCAGCTCCTCCAGCTCAGCCCAGTGCCTCCTCTCTGTTTCAAAAGCTGCCTGCTGCAGAACAGCAATCTTCTCCGTCATGGAGTCCTGTTCGGCTCTCAGGATCTGGATGGTCTGTTCCTGTAAGAGTCCATCATGGTGAGCCTGATTTTGCAGCTCACGCTGAAGGGTCTCAACTTCCTGTTTCGCAGCAGTGAGATCAGTTGCATACTGGAATTTCAGTGCTTGGTATGAGGTTCTTGTCTTCTCCTGTTCTTCATGGAGGACCGTGTTTCTTTCAGTCAGTTCCTGGACTTGTGTTGTGAGCCTCTCATTTTCCACAATATGTGCCACCTTCAGCTCCTCGTAATCGACATGAAGATCCTTCTTCTTCTTCTGCCGGCTCGTGTCCCTCACCTTAAGAGCAATTCTGTGTTTGGAGAGGGTCTCCTGTGAGCTGTACTTTTGAAGCATCTGCAGCTCCTTTTTGAGCTCCTTCCCTTTGTTAATGTACACTTCCTTGAGAGCCCTTTGCCTGGTCAGCTTCTGATGAATCACCTCCAACTCCTGGCTGAGCAAGAGTGTTCGGTTCTTCTCTCTCTCCAGCTGTCCAGTGAGCTTCTGTTGAGTCACCTCCAACTCCTGGCTGAGCAAGAGTGTTCGGTTCTTCTCACTCTCCAGCTGTCCAGTGAGCTGAGCCACAGTCCTGCGGAGTGTCTCCATCTCTCTGTCCCTCAAGTAGAAGGGCCTGTTAATCCTGGGTCGGTTTGTTGGTCGCTGCATTGTCTTTGACTGTTTGTAGTCTCAGAGTTCCGCTGCTAAAAGATTTCGATTGTCTCTTTCTTTAAGTGTAGCTACTCGCTGAAAGGTTCAAACGATACCCTGGACAGCTGCTCTACTTCCAGTTAGTAACACGAGATGAAAGCCGTGATGATGTCATAATGATGTCATCACGGAATTGTTCCTTTGATGCCATATTCTCTTGTTGTTTGTTTACATCATGTATTTTTCAAACCTGCTGTTAACCCACATTGATTTGAGCTGTTTTTGTAATCTTAGTTTATTCCTCTGTTACATAGCCCGCGTCGATTTAGCTGAAGTGAGTAATTCGCTTGGGGACGTCGTTAAGGTACATTTACGTTGCTTTAAATGGGTATTAAAGGTATTTTGCTGATGTTACAGCACGGAAAGTGACTTTTAAGCTAAGCTGCTAATGTAAACACAGTATACTCCAAATTTTCACTGCATATTTTTCTGTAGAAGTAGTTTTCCTTGAAGCTTTTGTAATTGCACCATCTTTAAAAAACTAAATAAGTATTGGATACCAAAACGCATGCTTCTTTATGGAAGTAAATCTGTGCCATCTGATTTTGAAATTGAATTTCTAAAGCTGATTTTTTTTGCATCAAAATCAGACTTTGAATTTCAAAACTATTGAATTTCAAGCATGCATTTTTATTTCTGACGCTTTTTTTTCACAATGATGATATGCATTCAGTGTAAAAAAAATCAGTCTCTCAAAAAATTTGTTGAGTAAAAATTTGACTTAAAAAAACGTGTAAAAAAAAATTCTGTGTCAAAAAATTTAGTGTAAAACAGACTGACTCAACATCCAGGTAACCAGGGAGAGCAATTGATTCCTGGCTCAATCATCCATCGTCCAGCTAATCAATTAAAGCTAGATTGGTCATGTGGCACCGACCCCAGTGGAAGATTGAGAAATCGATTGCTTCTCCCTGATTACGCGGATGTTGAGTCAGTTTGTTTTACACAAAATTTTTTGACACTGAAAAATTTTTTATGTTGAATTTTTTTTTTTACACAGTTTTATTTTAGGTCGAATTTTTACTACACGAATAATTTGAGAGACTGTTTTTTTTAAACCGAATTTATCATCATTGTGGAAAAAAAATAATGCGTGCTTTGAAATTCAAAGTCTGATTTTGATGCAAAAAAAAATCATTAGATAACCGTCAGCATTGTGAACTCATCCTCTGAACATTCTTTCTCCCTTTTTATGTTATAGTTCAGTCAAAAGAAAAACTGGACCAGCTTTGCTGATTTATGAGTATAACCAGACATTTATGTTTTAGGGTTTTTCATCTCCACTCAGCCATGCCATATCTTAAAACAGCTGCAAAAAACCAGACACGATCATCATTGTTGGATATCAAGTCACGGAAATGTGGACTACGGCACACTGTGTTCTTTGTGAATGGAAATGAATATACAGGAGAGTGGAAAGACAACCAGAAGCATGGTGAGCGGCTTCTTCCACCACAACTCCTTTGGTCACCTAGTTATAACATGTGAAGTACTTGCTATGTAATGGATGACATTTACACTTTTAATGTGTCTTTTAGGAAAGGGAACTCAGGTTTGGAAGGAGTCTGGAATGATTTATGATGGAGAGTGGAAATTCGGAAAACGTGATGGATATGGTACCTACAGTGTGCTTCTCCCTCAAAGGAAGGAGTACTTGAGAAAGTACTGTGGGGAATGGAAGAATGGAAAGAAGCATGTATTGAAATACTATTATTTATATACACTGTAACATCAATAATGCCTGTTGTCTGAGCTTACATTGCCTGTGTCATATATCGCTAATCATTACCTTTCTCTCTAGGGGTATGGGACATACTTCTTCAGTCACTCATCAGTTTATGAGGGGGAGTGGAGTGAGGACGAACGGAGTGGCTGGGGAAGAATGTTCTATGAGAATGGAGACATCTATGAGGGAGAGTGGATGAAGGATAAGAATCATGGAAAAGGCATCATTCAATTTTGTAAGCAGACTTTGCTATCATACATTTTCAGTTAAAATGGATTAGAAATTGAGTGTGACAATGTTTGTAGATCTAACATTTGACTTTTCTCCTTTCTTGAGTGAATGGAAACTGGTATGAAGGCACCTGGAAAAATGGCTTGAAAAATGGAAACGGGAAATTCTATCATTCTGACAAAGGTCAACTTTATGAAGGTTTTTGGGTGGATGGGGTTGCAAAATGTGGAACTCTGTCTGATTTTGGAAGAGATGACGCACCTGCACCGACAAGATACCCAATCCCACAGGTACAACATTTTCCTTATGACACAGTCACAGATCCATTTACAATTCAGCCCTTGTGTGACAAATCAAATAAACATTTGTAATAAAGCTCTTTCTCTTGGCGTAACTGTGAAGAAATGAAGCTTTTCTTTGTTTTTCAAGGTTCAACTGGTCGACATGCAATTGGTTCTAAGGGAAGGCCAGTCAGCCTACCTTACCAGAGTTGAAGAGGGACAAGAGGAAGACCGATAGCAAGTTTCCACTCTGCCGTACATTTACTGCCAAATAATAAAATTGGCATAATTTCATTTTGTGTGTTCATATTTGAATATTTTCAGCTAAATCACTTGTTTGTTATTAGTGAAAAAAAAAATCAGAGAAATACTTGAAATGGACTGAAAAACAAAGATAAGTGAAATAACACACTGATTTAGTTTACTGCCAAAAAGATGGTTAAATACAATACCTTGCATGACAATAAAAGGTTTACACTAAATTTCATTATCATTGAATAGTTTGCCAAAGCTCTTAGTGAAGCTTCTTGAATATTAGATTATGTTTATAAGGAAAAACCTGATGAAAATGACACTGCTTTGTTACATTACAAACAGAGCAAGGGTACAAAAGCTCATCATGTTACACGCCAGTATAAATGGATCATGCAGCTAAGTTTTAAGTTCCTGTGATTCAATTTCAAGTATGTCTATTTCAACAGAACAAAATTTATAGTGATGCCTAAACCAAAACAAACGAGTTCATTCGCAAAAGGTCAGAAATTTTCTATAATTAAAATGCTGTAACTGCTTGGTAGGGGTCAGTAGGTGTAATTTACAGGATGGTATAGAAAAACCCTTCACAGTGAGTGCCATTCAGGGATGACTTTTTACACAAACCAGTAATGGTTACTCTTTTTGTTTCATTATGAAATCCAAGAGATTTAACCCTGTTTTTTTTAAATAGTTATAATGCCATATCTGCCCCACAACTTCCCATTACTTTGACTGAAAACCACTCCTGGACATCATCTACATACAGTCTACATGCACCTCCAGCACAGGCTACTAACCCAGACTGACTCGTCTCTCTAAATATGTGAGAACAAAACATCCTACTATGTAACGGTAATCTTGAAGAAATATCACTGTTACTTAAGTGCACTTCATGTGTCAAGAGTGACTGATAAAAACGACATGCTAACTTAGTGCTTGAAAAACAAAGGGGGTACCAAGGCTTTACAGAATAAAGCACGAGAGCACTGGTGTAGATTATTAACAAGTACAAGCAGTCTCATGTGCTCATGAGACAAAAAATTTCACATTTACTGAATATTCCAGGTGTGATTTGCCCAACCTGTGTCAAAAATTAAAAATATATAGCACAAATAGAGAATACATTTACATATTTCAGGATGCTTTACAAAATGAAAAGTGTTCATTCTTGGAACAAAGCTTGTGCTACAGATGTCAGCATGTATCCTTTAATAATACTGGAGTTTTGGCAATCAGTCTACACAAATGGCAGTCCTTACATTCATGAAGTGAACTTTACAATAAACCAGGTATATAGTCAACAAAAAGAGGTTAAATACTTTCTGTTTGCACAGCCAGGTAATTTATGTGTCAACAGAAAAACTATAGTAGACAAACAGGTTAATAAATAGCAGGCAACAGACAGGATTCAAGTTATTGTTCAGATGTTTTTTTTTTGTGAGTGCTATAAATTAAGTGAGAAATCAAACAGCTGTCACAGTTAAGACTTCAAATTTAAGTTACATGCGTAATGGCAAATTTGTGAGTTCACAGTTTATCAAACGTGTTCTAAAAATACAACTCTTTACATAAAAGAACAATTTCACAACAAAAAGGTGATACATCTGTAAAAACAGAAGCCAAAATGCCGCTTCTAACTTGAGAGAAATCTCAGGAAATCAGAGTTCCACCATGAGTCCAACATACTTGTTGTCTAAGGGAAATTTGAGCTAGGAGACTGCAGGATAGAAGATTCGCCCCTGTTGTCCAGCTCATTCTGTAGCCTGGTGAGATTAGAAAGCTCCTCCAGCTCCTGAAACTGTCTGTCCGTCTTGTGGCTGACCAGTGAGCGGTAGAAATGCACAGCAAAGACTATGAAGACTAAACCAAAGGGAACCATGATGGAGGTGGACGTGATCGCAGCAGCCACACCGGACGAAACTGTGCTGTTGCTGGACTTGTTAGGGCCCGAGCCAGCTGCAGAGCAGCCGGGCGTAGAGCCCTATTATTCCTGTATGGGTTCTTCTTTCTTCTTTCTTTCTTTCTTCTAATTTTCCTCCCCTTTGAAGGGGAAAATGGCCCACTTCCCACTGGGGAAAACTCATGAAATTTGGCAGGACGACCGGGCCTGGTGAAAAATTCGATATTCTGAAGTCGCCGAAAAATGGCTCCATAGCGCCCCCTAAGGTGAAAATTCACACTATCGAGTGTCACGCCTGTACGCTTTGTCATATTGACACAAAAATTGACACACACATGTATCTCAATAAGATCTACAAAAAAGTCAGTGCGGGCGTATCTGTCAAATGTACGGTTAAAGGGCTATTTCGCATTTTTTGCCGATCCGCACACATTGGAATTTCGCTAACTCCTCCGAAGGCTTTCGTTCCACCGGCACCACATTTGCTCAGGCCAATCTACACCCCATGGCCATTAAAAGTTGTACAAATCATGACGCTGCACCCCACGGTTTAGGTTCTAGGGGGCGCCAAAAATAACGCAAAAATCCACATTCTTAAAAGTCTTATAACTTTTTATTTTTGTCCTCACTGGCCTCCAAGTTTTCTAGGATGATGCAATGTCTAGCCATCAACACATTTGTGAAGGAATTTTTACTCCCCAAAAGAGCGCCCCCCCATGGCAGGAGAAAAAAGTCCATTTTTTCTTGTCCCCTAAGGTTAAAATACATATTGTTGAGTGTCACGCCTATACGCTTTGTCATATTGAAACAAAATTTGACAATCACGTGTATCTCAATAAGATCTACGAAAAAGTCAATGCGCACATATCTGTAAAATGTACGGTTAAAGGGCTATTACGCATTTTTTGCCGATTCGCACACATTGGAATGTGGCTAACTCCTCCTTAAGCTTTCGTTCCACCGGCACCAAATTTGCTCAGGCCAATCTACATCCCATGGCCATTAAAAGTTGTACAAATCATGACGCTGCACCCCACGGTTTACGTTCTAGGGGGCGCCAAAGATAACCCAAAAATCCACATTCTTAAAAGTCTTATAACTTTTTATTTTTGTCCTCACTGGCCTCCAAGTTTTCTAGGATGATGCAATGTCTAGCCATCAACACATTTGTGAAGGAATTTTTACTCCCCAAAAGAGCGCCCCCCCCATGGCAGGAGAAAAAAGTCCATTTTTTCTTGTCCCCTAAGGTGAAAATACATATTGTTGAGTGTCACGCCTATACGCTTTGTCATATTGAAACAAAATTTGACAATCACGTGTATCTCAATAAGATCTACGAAAAAGTCAATGCGCACGTATCTGTAAAATGTACGGTTAAAGGGCTATTACGCATTTTTTGCCGATTCGCACACATTGGAATGTGGCTAACTCCTCCTTAAGCTTTCGTTCCACCGGCACCAAATTTGCTCAGGCCAATCTACATCCCATGGCCATTAAAAGTTGTACAAATCATGACGCTGCACCCCACGGTTTACGTTCTAGGGGGCGCCAAAGATAACCCAAAAATCCACATTCTTAAAAGTCTTATAACTTTTTATTTTTGTCCTCACTGGCCTCCAAGTTTTCTAGGATGATGCAATGTCTAGCCATCAACACATTTGTGAAGGAATTTTTACTCCCTAAAAGAGTGCTCCCCTGCATTAATCTCATCAGTCAAATCACCCAGATATGGCCCCAGTGGGGGCACCCACTCCCCACTTTTTGCTGTAAAAACAATGCTGTCTGTGTCATAGTACAGCACATGCTCCTGCAGTTTGTCTAACAAATCATACAGCATCATTCTGGCATAGGCTGTTGTCATGGCACTGACAAAGAAATTGACATCCTTGGTTCTAGATCCATGCGCATCAGCATGACGCCACTGGACCATAGCTACCTTCTCACTGATGAAGCAGAACTGTCTCACATCATAGTGATTGCTAAACATGAATCTAGCTGTGTGAATCTAGCAGGATCAGTGATCAGCTCGCATGAAGGCGTGTTATTCCGCATACAGAACCTGCCCCGCAAAGAGTTGAGGAGAAGTTTGTTACAGCTCCTAACTGCTTTGTTTACCTTGATCTTGTCCGGGTCAAGCCTGAACCCCTCCTTTTCAAAGTAGTCATCAATGTATTTCTGCTGATCAGCCTCTGTTTTGACGTGAGAGGGGTAACCAGAAGCCTCCTGCTTACATTTCAGAAATGTCTTGACATACTCACGAAACAATGTGTCTGACTTGTTGGGGAAATGCCACACTTCGTCAATAACCACCACCTGGTACCCTTTTTCAACTGTCTTTTGGAGCTCAAATGAGACCCATACACCTGAAAGTTGCCTCTCACCATCACGGTTTGTGCACTCAGTGGCTTGGTTTAACTCTTCAGCACAAGTGCGGCATAGCGGGAACATGAGTTTTTTATGACACCTGTAGGGGAGGACCGGGTGAAGAAGACGTCTGGGTGGGAGCACAGTGGATTTTACAAGCCCGAAATACTTATCCAAAGATTCAAAATCAGGTGTGCCAGCCACTGCATGGAGACCGCAGAGTACGTTTATGTTCTGGCTTACATACGCCCCCTCGTACATGAGCGCCAGAGTGTCTTTGGGTAGAAAAAGCGTCTTGGACACACCCATACAGCTAGACGCAAGAGTGGTGAAGGAGAAGGGATCGTGTGTACAACCCAGAAATGTTTTGCAGTAAAATGAAAATCAAAAGTCTCATCACGAACCGTGTTATACCAGCGCATGAATACCTCCTTCTCTTCACTGCTCTTGGTGTCGTAGCCATAGTAGGATGGCTCAGGGTACGGCCCGACATAGTGCTCATTTTCCCTGGTGTTGAACCTGTGCAGGACATGGCCTTTCTCGAGATCTGCAAATCCCATAGCAGCTGGTGTTTTAGACAATCTCATAGGCAGGAAGCTGAATGCATCAAGCCATCGCTGTTTGTATGCCTCGTTGTACATCAGGATAATCCTACTACCCCTCATTGTCAGCTTAGGGATGAGACCACTCTGTGCAAAGTACTCCAACACAAGGTTCCTGAGGCGTTGTGCGCAATAAATGTGTAGGAGCTGTATTTTGGTCTTCTGAAGTGTTTAACAAACCCAGCTACACAATTTTTGCCATTAAAGCAAAACTTCTGTCCCTCCATGTCTATAGAATAGACAAGGTTAGCCTCATGCTCTCCATCATGATACCATGTCTCAAAGTCATAAAATATATACTTTGTTCCAGGTTCTTGTCTTTTAAGGGGCTGAATGAAGCAAGTGTGTGTGACTCATCCCCATGCAATGTGTGTTCACCGCAATGTGTGCATGTGGCTCCGCGGCACTGATGCAGTTTGAAAGCTTTTTTTTGGTAAATTCTTGAGCATGCATAACAGTACTTTTAGGTGTCGCATGGCACAAGACCGTGTTTAATGTTTTTCAGCTTGTGATTGTAAAAACAGCGTCTGGATTTACAGATCCACTTGCATGTTTGACACTTTACACTTACATCTTTTGTGGTTTGGCACTGAGTAAAGGATCACAGATCTGGATCACAGAATCACTGTAGTGGAAAGACACTGAGTGGATTGGAGGACACCGTACGGATGGGTGCGGGTCTTGCAACAGAAGTCAACTGGCTGAACGAGCCCCTCCCTTGCCCCCATTAGTGTAAATGTGCTTCTTGGTTCCTGAAATTCTTTGATGACTGCTAGCGTGGGCTTGGCGTGGCTCAGCAGCAATGCGGAAGGTCGGTGCGTGCAGTCAGGATGGCCGAGCGGTCCAAGGCGCTGCGTTCAGTCTCCTCTTGAGGCGTGGGTTCGAATCCCACTTCTGACAGGCTGTGCTTTTCGCTGGCACCCTTGTCTGCCGCTAGACGTGGAGACAGACCTCTCATCAAGTACGTATGTATGTCAGGTCACGTAAGACGAAGAAAACACAGTGAGAGCGGTGTGACTGAGACTGATTGAAAGCAGTACAGTGCCTCTGGCCTCCAGCCTCTGGCACATGTTCCTGTGAGCAGAAAATGGAGGTGCTGTTCTGCCACAGAGCACAATCTTTGATGGTTTCAATGACCACTCTTTGTCAAGTCGCCATTCAAGGTTGCTTTTTTTTATTCTACCGTCTGTTTGGCATGCACATGGAAGTCCCTTCTGTGGCCTTTTGTGCGTGCAGCAGCAAGTGTACACGGCGATGGTGTGTGGAAATACTCTTTGACAACTCTTTCAGGGAGCTCTCCAGTGGTTCCATGGTGTAATGGTGAGCACTCTGGACTCTGAATCCAGCTATCCGAGTTCAAATCTCAGTGGGACCTGCATTTGAGTGTCTGGTACTAAGTATACTCACGAGGCCCTCAAGACACGCGCCCGCCTCCACTGAGAGCCTTTCCAAGGTGGCCCAATCATCTGGCCCTCCTCAACGATCCCCCCTCGCATTAGCCTTTGATTCTCTTAGCACTGCCCTGGTTTTGAGTACTCTTAGCATTCTGGCTAAAAGTCATCATGGAAATGTTAAACCTGTAGAGGTTAGATGCCTGTAGAGTGGGCTGCACTCATGGGAATATAGCAAGAAGGGCCATGGTGGGGACGGGTTTTCAGCTGCACAGACCCATTCTGGAAACCATGGGCGAAGCAAAGCCTTTCACCACAAGCGTGACAGACAAGGAGCAACACAGAAGGAGACAACCAGACAAGGCTGTGGCACATGAGAGACTAGTGTCTCCTAAACTCCACACGAGGTCCCACCGAGATTTGAACTCGGATCACTGGATTCAGAGTCCAGAGTGCTGACCATTACACCATGGAACCGCCATGAAAGTGCAGCAGAACATGTTTCTTGATTGACCTCAGTGTACGTGCCGCTGTAAAGGATACGCTTCTTTCACAGGACTAAGCTTAATTGCAGGCATCCAGGCACCAAGCACAGCCAGCTATTGCTACCTTGACAAACTAGAGAGGCAGTAATACTACAAGATCAATACATTTTCAAGACCAGCACATGAGCTCGGGCCCGAGCATTTGTCAAAGCTGGAGTGACCTGACTGGTTTGGCCTTGTATTTGACTTCCTCACCCCTGAAAGAAGCTCTGTCATTGTCCTATGACCCAAAATATTTGACTTGGTGGTACCTTGATTTGAACAGTAGCGGTGGGGACTCTGAATCCAGCATTGAGGGCAGGGCTCAATAAGGGCTGGACTCTGGGGACAGGATCACTGGATCACAGAATCACTGTAGTGGAAAGACACTGAGTGGATTGGAAGACACCGTACGGATGGGTGATGGTCTTGCAACAGAAGTCAACTGGCTGAACGAGCCCCTCCCTTGCCCCCATTAGTGTAAATGTGCTTCTTGGTTCCTGAAATTCTTTGATGACTGCTAGCGTGGGCTTGGCGTGGCTCAGCAGCGATGCGGAAGGTCGGTGCGTGCAGTCAGGATGGCCGAGCGGTCCAAGGCGCTGCGTTCAGGTCGCAGTCTCCTCTGGAGGCGTGGGTTCGAATCCCACTTCTGACAGGCTGTGCTTTTCGCTGGCACCCTTGTCTGCCGCTGGACGTGGAGACAGACCTCTCATCAAGTACGTATGTACAGGTGCTGGCCAGTAAATTAGAATACCATCAAAAACTTGATTTATCTCAGTAATTCCATTCAAAAAGTCAAACTTGTACATTATATTCATGCAATGCACACAGACCGATGTATTTCCAATGTTTATTTCTTTTAATTTTGATATTTATAAGTGACAACTAATGAAAACTCCAAATTTGGTATCTCAAAAAATTAGAATATTGAAAAGGCCAATGAAAAAAAATGTTTTTTTTGAAATGTTGGCCAACTGAAAAGAATGAACATGAAAAGAATGCCCATGTATAGCACTCAATACTTAGTCGGGGCTCCTTTTGCCTCAATCACTGCATTAATGCGGCGTGGCATGGACTCGATTAGTCTGTGGCACTGCTCAGGTGTTATGAGAGCCCAGGTCGCTCTGATAGTCGTCTTCAGCTCTTCTGCATTGTTGGGTCTAGCGTATTGCATCTTCCGCTTCACAATACCCCATAGATTTTCTATGGGGTTAAGGTCAGGCGAGTTTGCTGGCCAATCAAGGACAGGGATACCATGGTCCTTGAACCAGGTACTGGTGGTTTTGGCACTGTGTGCAGGTGCCAAGTCCTGTTGAAAAGTGAAATCTGCATCTCCATAAAGTTGGTCAGCAGCAGGAAGCATGAAGTGCTCTAAAACTTCCTGGTAGACGGCTGCATTGACCTTGGACCTCAGGAAACAGAGTGGGCCAACACCGGCAGATGACATGGCTCCCCACACCATCACTGACGGTGGAAACTTTACACTGGACCTCATGCAACGGGGATTCTGTGCTTCTCCGCTCTTCCTCCAGACTCTGGGTCCTTGATTTCCAAAGGAAATGCAAAATTTGCTTTCATCAGAAAACATAACTTTGGACCACTCAGCAGCAGTCCAGTCCTTTTTGTCCTTGGCCCAGGCGAGACGCTTCTTACGCTGTTTCTTGTTCAAGAGTGGCTTGACACACGGAATGCGACAGCTGAATCCCATGTCTTTCATGCGTCTCTTCGTGGTGGTTCTTGAAGCGCTGACTCCAGCTGCAGTCCACTCTTTGTGGATCTCCCCCACATTTTTGAATGGGTTTGTCGTCACAATTCTCTGCAGGGTGCGGTTATCCCTAGAGCTTGTACACTTTTTTCTACCACATTTTTTCCGCCCCTTCGCCTGTCTGTTAATGTGCTTGGACACAGAGCTCTGCGAACAGCCAGCTTCTGTAGCAATCACCTTTTGTGTCTTGCCCTCCTTGTACAAGGTGTCAATGGTCGTCTTTTGGACAACTGTTAAGTCAGAAGTCTTCCCCATGATTGTGGAGCCTTCAGAACAAGACTGAGGTACCTTTTAAAGGCCTTTGCAGGTGTTTTGAGTTAATCAGCTGATTAGTGTGGCACCAGGTGTCTTCTATATTGAGCCTTTTCAGAATATTCTAATTTTCTGAGATACTGAATTTGGTGTTTTCATTAGCTGTCAGTTGTAATAATAAAAATGAAAATTAATAAACACTTGAAATATATCACTATGTGTGGAAGGAAAGTATACAGTATACAAGTTTCACGTTTTGAATGGAATTACTGAAATAATTCAACTTTTTGATGATATTCTAATTTACTGGCCAGCACCTGTATGTCAGGTCACGTAAGACGAAGAAAACACAGTGAGAGCGGTGTGACTGAGACTGATTGAAAGCAGTACAGTGCCTCTGGCCTCCAGCCTCTGGCACATGTTCCTGTGAGCAGCAGATGGAGGTGCTGTTCTGGCACAGAGCACAATCTTTGATGATTTCAATGGCCATTCTTTGTCAAGTTGCCATTCAAGGTTGCTTTTTTTTATTCTACCGTCTGTTTGGCTTGCACATGGAAGTCCCTTCTGTGGCCTTTTGTGCGTGCAGCAGCAAGTGTACACGGCGACGGTGTGTGGAAATAGTCTTTGACAACTCTTTCAGGGAGCTCTCCAGTGGTTCCATGGTGTAATGGTGAGCACTCTGGACTCTGAATCCAGCGATCCGAGTTCAAATCTCGGTGGGACCTGCATTTAGAGTGTCTGGTACTAACTATACTCACGAGGCCCTCAAGACACGCGCCCGCCTCCACTGAGAGCCTTTCCAAGGTGGCCCAATCATCTGGCCCTCCTCAACGATCCCCCCTCGCATTATCCTTTGATTCTCTTAGCACTGCCCTGGTTTTGAGTGCTCTTAGCATTCTGGCTAAAAGTCATCATGGAAATGTTAAACCTGTAGAGGTTAGCTGCCTGTAGAGTGGGCTGCACTCATGGGAATATAGCAAGAAGGGCCATGGTGGGGACGGGTTTTCAGCTGCACAGACCCATTCTGGAAACCATGGGCCAAGCAAAGCCTTTCACCACAAGCGTGACAGACAAGGAGCAACACAGCAGGAGACAACCAGACAAGGCTGTGGCACATGAGAGACTAGCGTCTCCTAAACTCCACACGAGGTCCCACCGAGATTTGAACTCGGATCACTGGATTCAAAGTCCAGAGTGCTGACCATTACACCATGGAACCGCCATGAAAGTGCAGCAGAACATGTTTCTTGATTGACCTCAGCGTACGTGCCGCTGTGAAGGATACTCTTCTTTCACAGGACTAAGCTTAATTGCAGGCATCCAGGCACCAAGCACAGCCAGCTATTGCTACCTTGACAAACTAGAGAGGCAGTAATACTACAAGATCAATACATTTTCAAGACCAGCACATGAGCTCGGGCCCGAGCATTTGTCAAAGCTGGAGTGACCTGACTGGTTTGGCCTTGTATTTGACTTCCTCACCCCTGAAAGAAGCTCTGTCATTGTCCTATGACCCAAAATATTTGACTTGGTGGTACCTGGATTTGAACAGTAGCGGTGGGGACTCTGAATCCAGCATTGAGGGCAGGGCTCAATAAGGGCTGGACTCTGGGGACAGGATCACTGGATCACAGAATCACTGTAGTGGAAAGACACTGAGTGGATTGGAAGACACCGTACAGATGGGTGCTGGTCTTGCAACAGAAGTCAACTGGCTGAACGAGCCCCTCCCTTGCCCCCATTAGTGTAAATGTGCTTCTTGGTTCCTGAAATTCTTTGATGACTGCTAGCGTGGGCTTGGCGTGGCTCAGCAGCGATGCGGAAGGTCGGTGCGTGCAGTCAGGATGGCCGAGCGGTCCAAGGCGCTGCGTTCAGGTCGCAGTCTCCTCTGGAGGCGTGGGTTCGAATCCCACTTCTGACAGGCTGTGCTTTTCGCTGGCACCCTTGTCTGCCGCTGGACGTGGAGACAGACCTCTCATCAAGTACGTATGTATGTCAGGTCACGTAAGACGAAGAAAACACAGTGAGAGCGGTGTGACTGAGACTGATTGAAAGCAGTACAGTGCCTCTGGCCTCCAGCCTCTGGCACATGTTCCTGTGAGCAGCAGATGGAGGTGCTGTTCTGGCACAGAGCACAATCTTTGATGATTTCAATGGCCACTCTTTGTCAAGTTGCCATTCAAGGTTGCTTTTTTTATTCTACCGTCTGTTTGGCATGCACATGGAAGTCCCTTCTGTGGCCTTTTGTGCGTGCAGCAGCAAGTGTACACGGCGACGGTGTGTGGAAATAGTCTTTGACAACTCTTTCAGGGAGCTCTCCAGTGGTTCCATGGTGTAATGGTGAGCACTCTGGACTCTGAATCCAGCGATCCGAGTTCAAATCTCGGTGGGACCTGCATTTAGAGTGTCTGGTACTAACTATACTCACGAGGCCCTCAAGACACGCGCCCGCCTCCACTGAGAGCCTTTCCAAGGTGGCCCAATCATCTGGCCCTCCTCAACGATCCCCCCTCGCATTATCCTTTGATTCTCTTAGCACTGCCCTGGTTTTGAGTGCTCTTAGCATTCTGGCTAAAAGTCATCATGGAAATGTTAAACCTGTAGAGGTTAGCTGCCTGTAGAGTGGGCTGCACTCATGGGAATATAGCAAGAAGGGCCATGGTGGGGACGGGTTTTCAGCTGCACAGACCCATTCTGGAAACCATGGGCGAAGCAAAGCCTTTCACCACAAGCGTGACAGACAAGGAGCAACACAGCAGGAGACAACCAGACAAGGCTGTGGCACATGAGAGACTAGCGTCTCCTAAACTCCACACGAGGTCCCACCGAGATTTGAACTCGGATCACTGGATTCAAAGTCCAGAGTGCTGACCATTACACCATGGAACCGCCATGAAAGTGCAGCAGAACATGTTTCTTGATTGACCTCAGCGTACGTGCCGCTGTGAAGGATACTCTTCTTTCACAGGACTAAGCTTAATTGCAGGCATCCAGGCACCAAGCACAGCCAGCTATTGCTACCTTGACAAACTAGAGAGGCAGTAATACTACAAGATCAATACATTTTCAAGACCAGCACATGAGCAAAAGCCAGTACTCGGGCCCGAGCATTTGTCAAAGCTGGAGTGACCTGACTGGTTTGGCCTTGTATTTGACTTCCTCACCCCTGAAAGAAGCTCTGTCATTGTCCTATGACCCAAAATATTTGACTTGGTGGTACCTGGATTTGAACAGTAGCGGTGGGGACTCTGAATCCAGCATTGAGGGCAGGGCTCAATAAGGGCTGGACTCTGGGGACAGGATCACTGGATCACAGAATCACTGTAGTGGAAAGACACTGAGTGGATTGGAAGACACCGTACAGATGGGTGCTGGTCTTGCAACAGAAGTCAACTGGCTGAACGAGCCCCTCCCTTGCCCCCATTAGTGTAAATGTGCTTCTTGGTTCCTGAAATTCTTTGATGACTGCTAGCGTGGGCTTGGCGTGGCTCAGCAGCGATGCGGAAGGTCGGTGCGTGCAGTCAGGATGGCCGAGCGGTCCAAGGCGCTGCGTTCAGGTCGCAGTCTCCTCTGGAGGCGTGGGTTCGAATCCCACTTCTGACAGGCTGTGCTTTTCGCTGGCACCCTTGTCTGCCGCTGGACGTGGAGACAGACCTCTCATCAAGTACGAATGTATGTCAGGTCACGTAAGACGAAGAAAACACAGTGAGAGCGGTGTGACTGAGACTGATTGAAAGCAGTACAGTGCCTCTGGCCTCCAGCCTCTGGCACATGTTCCTGTGAGCAGCAGATGGAGGTGCTGTTCTGGCACAGAGCACAATCTTTGATGATTTCAATGGCCACTCTTTGTCAAGTTGCCATTCAAGGTTGCTTTTTTTATTCTACCGTCTGTTTGGCATGCACATGGAAGTCCCTTCTGTGGCCTTTTGTGCGTGCAGCAGCAAGTGTACACGGCGACGGTGTGTGGAAATAGTCTTTGACAACTCTTTCAGGGAGCTCTCCAGTGGTTCCATGGTGTAATGGTGAGCACTCTGGACTCTGAATCCAGCGATCCGAGTTCAAATCTCGGTGGGACCTGCATTTAGAGTGTCTGGTACTAACTATACTCACGAGGCCCTCAAGACACGCGCCCGCCTCCACTGAGAGCCTTTCCAAGGTGGCCCAATCATCTGGCCCTCCTCAACGATCCCCCCTCGCATTATCCTTTGATTCTCTTAGCACTGCCCTGGTTTTGAGTGCTCTTAGCATTCTGGCTAAAAGTCATCATGGAAATGTTAAACCTGTAGAGGTTAGCTGCCTGTAGAGTGGGCTGCACTCATGGGAATATAGCAAGAAGGGCCATGGTGGGGACGGGTTTTCAGCTGCACAGACCCATTCTGGAAACCATGGGCGAAGCAAAGCCTTTCACCACAAGCGTGACAGACAAGGAGCAACACAGCAGGAGACAACCAGACAAGGCTGTGGCACATGAGAGACTAGCGTCTCCTAAACTCCACACGAGGTCCCACCGAGATTTGAACTCGGATCACTGGATTCAAAGTCCAGAGTGCTGACCATTACACCATGGAACCGCCATGAAAGTGCAGCAGAACATGTTTCTTGATTGACCTCAGCGTACGTGCCGCTGTGAAGGATACTCTTCTTTCACAGGACTAAGCTTAATTGCAGGCATCCAGGCACCAAGCACAGCCAGCTATTGCTACCTTGACAAACTAGAGAGGCAGTAATACTACAAGATCAATACATTTTCAAGACCAGCACATGAGCAAAAGCCAGTACTCGGGCCCGAGCATTTGTCAAAGCTGGAGTGACCTGACTGGTTTGGCCTTGTATTTGACTTCCTCACCCCTGAAAGAAGCTCTGTCATTGTCCTATGACCCAAAATATTTGACTTGGTGGTACCTGGATTTGAACAGTAGCGGTGGGGACTCTGAATCCAGCATTGAGGGCAGGGCTCAATAAGGGCTGGACTCTGGGGACAGGATCACTGGATCACAGAATCACTGTAGTGGAAAGACACTGAGTGGATTGGAAGACACCGTACAGATGGGTGCTGGTCTTGCAACAGAAGTCAACTGGCTGAACGAGCCCCTCCCTTGCCCCCATTAGTGTAAATGTGCTTCTTGGTTCCTGAAATTCTTTGATGACTGCTAGCGTGGGCTTGGCGTGGCTCAGCAGCGATGCGGAAGGTCGGTGCGTGCAGTCAGGATGGCCGAGCGGTCCAAGGCGCTGCGTTCAGGTCGCAGTCTCCTCTGGAGGCGTGGGTTCGAATCCCACTTCTGACAGGCTGTGCTTTTCGCTGGCACCCTTGTCTGCCGCTGGACGTGGAGACAGACCTCTCATCAAGTACGTATGTATGTCAGGTCACGTAAGACGAAGAAAACACAGTGAGAGCGGTGAGACTGAGACTGATTGAAAGCAGTACAGTGCCTCTGGCACATGTTCCTGTGAGCAGCAGATGGAGGTGCTGTTCTGGCACAGAGCACAATCTTTGATGATTTCAATGGCCACTCTTTGTCAAGTTGCCATTCAAGGTTGCTTTTTTTATTCTACCGTCTGTTTGGCATGCACATGGAAGTCCCTTCTGTGGCCTTTTGTGCGTGCAGCAGCAAGTGTACACGGCGACGGTGTGTGGAAATAGTCTTTGACAACTCTTTCAGGGAGCTCTCCAGTGGTTCCATGGTGTAATGGTGAGCACTCTGGACTCTGAATCCAGCGATCCGAGTTCAAATCTCGGTGGGACCTGCATTTAGAGTGTCTGGTACTAACTATACTCACGAGGCCCTCAAGACACGCGCCTGCCTCCACTGAGAGCCTTTCCAAGGTGGCCCTCCTCAACGATCCCCCCTCGCATTAGCCTTTGATTCTCTTAGCACTGCCCTGGTTTTGAGTGCTCTTAGCATTCTGGCTAAAAGTCATCATGGAAATGTTAAACCTGTAGAGGTTAGCTGCCTGTAGAGTGGGCTGCACTCATGGGAATATAGCAAGAAGGGCCATGGTGGGGACGGGTTTTCAGCTGCACAGACCCATTCTGGAAACCATGGGCGAAGCAAAGCCTTTCACCACAAGCGTGACAGACAAGGAGCAACACAGCAGGAGACAACCAGACAAGGCTGTGGCACATGAGAGACTAGCGTCTCCTAAACTCCACACGAGGTCCCACCGAGATTTGAACTCGGATCACTGGATTCAAAGTCCAGAGTGCTGACCATTACACCATGGAACCGCCATGAAAGTGCAGCAGAACATGTTTCTTGATTGACCTCAGCGTACGTGCCGCTGTGAAGGATACTCTTCTTTCACAGGACTAAGCTTAATTGCAGGCATCCAGGCACCAAGCACAGCCAGCTATTGCTACCTTGACAAACTAGAGAGGCAGTAATACTACAAGATCAATACATTTTCAAGACCAGCACATGAGCAAAAGCCAGTACTCGGGCCCGAGCATTTGTCAAAGCTGGAGTGACCTGACTGGTTTGGCCTTGTATTTGACTTCCTCACCCCTGAAAGAAGCTCTGTCATTGTCCTATGACCCAAAATATTTGACTTGGTGGTACCTGGATTTGAACAGTAGCGGTGGGGACTCTGAATCCAGCATTGAGGGCAGGGCTCAATAAGGGCTGGACTCTGGGGACAGGATCACTGGATCACAGAATCACTGTAGTGGAAAGACACTGAGTGGATTGGAAGACACCGTACAGATGGGTGCTGGTCTTGCAACAGAAGTCAACTGGCTGAACGAGCCCCTCCCTTGCCCCCATTAGTGTAAATGTGCTTCTTGGTTCCTGAAATTCTTTGATGACTGCTAGCGTGGGCTTGGCGTGGCTCAGCAGCGATGCGGAAGGTCGGTGCGTGCAGTCAGGATGGCCGAGCGGTCCAAGGCGCTGCGTTCAGGTCGCAGTCTCCTCTGGAGGCGTGGGTTCGAATCCCACTTCTGACAGGCTGTGCTTTTCGCTGGCACCCTTGTCTGCCGCTGGACGTGGAGACAGACCTCTCATCAAGTACGTATGTATGTCAGGTCACGTAAGACGAAGAAAACACAGTGAGAGCGGTGTGACTGAGACTGATTGAAAGCAGTACAGTGCCTCTGGCACATGTTCCTGTGAGCAGCAGATGGAGGTGCTGTTCTGGCACAGAGCACAATCTTTGATGATTTCAATGGCCACTCTTTGTCAAGTTGCCATTCAAGGTTGCTTTTTTTTATTCTACCGTCTGTTTGGCATGCACATGGAAGTCCCTTCTGTGGCCTTTTGTGCGTGCAGCAGCAAGTGTACACGGCGACGGTGTGTGGAAATAGTCTTTGACAACTCTTTCAGGGAGCTCTCCAGTGGTTCCATGGTGTAATGGTGAGCACTCTGGACTCTGAATCCAGCGATCCGAGTTCAAATCTCGGTGGGACCTGCATTTAGAGTGTCTGGTACTAACTATACTCACGAGGCCCTCAAGACACGCGCCCGCCTCCACTGAGAGCCTTTCCAAGGTGGCCCAATCATCTGGCCCTCCTCAACGATCCCCCTCGCATTATCCTTTGATTCTCTTAGCACTGCCCTGGTTTTGAGTGCTCTTAGCATTCTGGCTAAAAGTCATCATGGAAATGTTAAACCTGTAGAGGTTAGCTGCCTGTAGAGTGGGCTGCACTCATGGGAATATAGCAAGAAGGGCCATGGTGGGGACGGGTTTTCAGCTGCACAGACCCATTCTGGAAACCATGGGCGAAGCAAAGCCTTTCACCACAAGCGTGACAGACAAGGAGCAACACAGCAGGAGACAACCAGACAAGGCTGTGGCACATGAGAGACTAGCGTCTCCTAAACTCCACACGAGGTCCCACCGAGATTTGAACTCGGATCACTGGATTCAAAGTCCAGAGTGCTGACCATTACACCATGGAACCGCCATGAAAGTGCAGCAGAACATGTTTCTTGATTGACCTCAGCGTACGTGCCGCTGTGAAGGATACTCTTCTTTCACAGGACTAAGCTTAATTGCAGGCATCCAGGCACCAAGCACAGCCAGCTATTGCTACCTTGACAAACTAGAGAGGCAGTAATACTACAAGATCAATACATTTTCAAGACCAGCACATGAGCAAAAGCCAGTACTCGGGCCCGAGCATTTGTCAAAGCTGGAGTGACCTGACTGGTTTGGCCTTGTATTTGACTTCCTCACCCCTGAAAGAAGCTCTGTCATTGTCCTATGACCCAAAATATTTGACTTGGTGGTACCTGGATTTGAACAGTAGCGGTGGGGACTCTGAATCCAGCATTGAGGGCAGGGCTCAATAAGGGCTGGACTCTGGGGACAGGATCACTGGATCACAGAATCACTGTAGTGGAAAGACACTGAGTGGATTGGAAGACACCGTACAGATGGGTGCTGGTCTTGCAACAGAAGTCAACTGGCTGAACGAGCCCCTCCCTTGCCCCCATTAGTGTAAATGTGCTTCTTGGTTCCTGAAATTCTTTGATGACTGCTAGCGTGGGCTTGGCGTGGCTCAGCAGCGATGCGGAAGGTCGGTGCGTGCAGTCAGGATGGCCGAGCGGTCCAAGGCGCTGCGTTCAGGTCGCAGTCTCCTCTGGAGGCGTGGGTTCGAATCCCACTTCTGACAGGCTGTGCTTTTCGCTGGCACCCTTGTCTGCCGCTGGACGTGGAGACAGACCTCTCATCAAGTACGTATGTATGTCAGGTCACGTAAGACGAAGAAAACACAGTGAGAGCGGTGTGACTGAGACTGATTGAAAGCAGTACAGTGCCTCTGGCCTCCAGCCTCTGGCACATGTTCCTGTGAGCAGCAGATGGAGGTGCTGTTCTGGCACAGAGCACAATCTTTGATGATTTCAATGGCCACTCTTTGTCAAGTTGCCATTCAAGGTTGCTTTTTTTTATTCTACCGTCTGTTTGGCATGCACATGGAAGTCCCTTCTGTGGCCTTTTGTGCGTGCAGCAGCAAGTGTACACGGCGACGGTGTGTGGAAATAGTCTTTGACAACTCTTTCAGGGAGCTCTCCAGTGGTTCCATGGTGTAATGGTGAGCACTCTGGACTCTGAATCCAGCGATCCGAGTTCAAATCTCGGTGGGACCTGCATTTAGAGTGTCTGGTACTAACTATACTCACGAGGCCCTCAAGACACGCGCCCGCCTCCACTGAGAGCCTTTCCAAGGTGGCCCAATCATCTGGCCCTCCTCAACGATCCCCCCTCGCATTATCCTTTGATTCTCTTAGCACTGCCCTGGTTTTGAGTGCTCTTAGCATTCTGGCTAAAAGTCATCATGGAAATGTTAAACCTGTAGAGGTTAGCTGCCTGTAGAGTGGGCTGCACTCATGGGAATATAGCAAGAAGGGCCATGGTGGGGACGGGTTTTCAGCTGCACAGACCCATTCTGGAAACCATGGGCGAAGCAAAGCCTTTCACCACAAGCGTGACAGACAAGGAGCAACACAGCAGGAGACAACCAGACAAGGCTGTGGCACATGAGAGACTAGCGTCTCCTAAACTCCACACGAGGTCCCACCGAGATTTGAACTCGGATCACTGGATTCAAAGTCCAGAGTGCTGACCATTACACCATGGAACCGCCATGAAAGTGCAGCAGAACATGTTTCTTGATTGACCTCAGCGTACGTGCCGCTGTGAAGGATACTCTTCTTTCACAGGACTAAGCTTAATTGCAGGCATCCAGGCACCAAGCACAGCCAGCTATTGCTACCTTGACAAACTAGAGAGGCAGTAATACTACAAGATCAATACATTTTCAAGACCAGCACATGAGCAAAAGCCAGTACTCGGGCCCGAGCATTTGTCAAAGCTGGAGTGACCTGACTGGTTTGGCCTTGTATTTGACTTCCTCACCCCTGAAAGAAGCTCTGTCATTGTCCTATGACCCAAAATATTTGACTTGGTGGTACCTGGATTTGAACAGTAGCGGTGGGGACTCTGAATCCAGCATTGAGGGCAGGGCTCAATAAGGGCTGGACTCTGGGGACAGGATCACTGGATCACAGAATCACTGTAGTGGAAAGACACTGAGTGGATTGGAAGACACCGTACAGATGGGTGCTGGTCTTGCAACAGAAGTCAACTGGCTGAACGAGCCCCTCCCTTGCCCCCATTAGTGTAAATGTGCTTCTTGGTTCCTGAAATTCTTTGATGACTGCTAGCGTGGGCTTGGCGTGGCTCAGCAGCGATGCGGAAGGTCGGTGCGTGCAGTCAGGATGGCCGAGCGGTCCAAGGCGCTGCGTTCAGGTCGCAGTCTCCTCTGGAGGCGTGGGTTCGAATCCCACTTCTGACAGGCTGTGCTTTTCGCTGGCACCCTTGTCTGCCGCTGGACGTGGAGACAGACCTCTCATCAAGTACGTATGTATGTCAGGTCACGTAAGACGAAGAAAACACAGTGAGAGCGGTGTGACTGAGACTGATTGAAAGCAGTACAGTGCCTCTGGCACATGTTCCTGTGAGCAGCAGATGGAGGTGCTGTTCTGGCACAGAGCACAATCTTTGATGATTTCAATGGCCACTCTTTGTCAAGTTGCCATTCAAGGTTGCTTTTTTTTATTCTACCGTCTGTTTGGCATGCACATGGAAGTCCCTTCTGTGGCCTTTTGTGCGTGCAGCAGCAAGTGTACACGGCGACGGTGTGTGGAAATAGTCTTTGACAACTCTTTCAGGGAGCTCTCCAGTGGTTCCATGGTGTAATGGTGAGCACTCTGGACTCTGAATCCAGCGATCCGAGTTCAAATCTCGGTGGGACCTGCATTTAGAGTGTCTGGTACTAACTATACTCACGAGGCCCTCAAGACACGCGCCCGCCTCCACTGAGAGCCTTTCCAAGGTGGCCCAATCATCTGGCCCTCCTCAACGATCCCCCCTCGCATTATCCTTTGATTCTCTTAGCACTGCCCTGGTTTTGAGTGCTCTTAGCATTCTGGCTAAAAGTCATCATGGAAATGTTAAACCTGTAGAGGTTAGCTGCCTGTAGAGTGGGCTGCACTCATGGGAATATAGCAAGAAGGGCCATGGTGGGGACGGGTTTTCAGCTGCACAGACCCATTCTGGAAACCATGGGCGAAGCAAAGCCTTTCACCACAAGCGTGACAGACAAGGAGCAACACAGCAGGAGACAACCAGACAAGGCTGTGGCACATGAGAGACTAGCGTCTCCTAAACTCCACACGAGGTCCCACCGAGATTTGAACTCGGATCACTGGATTCAAAGTCCAGAGTGCTGACCATTACACCATGGAACCGCCATGAAAGTGCAGCAGAACATGTTTCTTGATTGACCTCAGCGTACGTGCCGCTGTGAAGGATACTCTTCTTTCACAGGACTAAGCTTAATTGCAGGCATCCAGGCACCAAGCACAGCCAGCTATTGCTACCTTGACAAACTAGAGAGGCAGTAATACTACAAGATCAATACATTTTCAAGACCAGCACATGAGCAAAAGCCAGTACTCGGGCCCGAGCATTTGTCAAAGCTGGAGTGACCTGACTGGTTTGGCCTTGTATTTGACTTCCTCACCCCTGAAAGAAGCTCTGTCATTGTCCTATGACCCAAAATATTTGACTTGGTGGTACCTGGATTTGAACAGTAGCGGTGGGGACTCTGAATCCAGCATTGAGGGCAGGGCTCAATAAGGGCTGGACTCTGGGGACAGGATCACTGGATCACAGAATCACTGTAGTGGAAAGACACTGAGTGGATTGGAAGACACCGTACAGATGGGTGCTGGTCTTGCAACAGAAGTCAACTGGCTGAACGAGCCCCTCCCTTGCCCCCATTAGTGTAAATGTGCTTCTTGGTTCCTGAAATTCTTTGATGACTGCTAGCGTGGGCTTGGCGTGGCTCAGCAGCGATGCGGAAGGTCGGTGCGTGCAGTCAGGATGGCCGAGCGGTCCAAGGCGCTGCGTTCAGGTCGCAGTCTCCTCTGGAGGCGTGGGTTCGAATCCCACTTCTGACAGGCTGTGCTTTTCGCTGGCACCCTTGTCTGCCGCTGGACGTGGAGACAGACCTCTCATCAAGTACGTATGTATGTCAGGTCACGTAAGACGAAGAAAACACAGTGAGAGCGGTGTGACTGAGACTGATTGAAAGCAGTACAGTGCCTCTGGCACATGTTCCTGTGAGCAGCAGATGGAGGTGCTGTTCTGGCACAGAGCACAATCTTTGATGATTTCAATGGCCACTCTTTGTCAAGTTGCCATTCAAGGTTGCTTTTTTTATTCTACCGTCTGTTTGGCATGCACATGGAAGTCCCTTCTGTGGCCTTTTGTGCGTGCAGCAGCAAGTGTACACGGCGACGGTGTGTGGAAATAGTCTTTGACAACTCTTTCAGGGAGCTCTCCAGTGGTTCCATGGTGTAATGGTGAGCACTCTGGACTCTGAATCCAGCGATCCGAGTTCAAATCTCGGTGGGACCTGCATTTAGAGTGTCTGGTACTAACTATACTCACGAGGCCCTCAAGACACGCGCCCGCCTCCACTGAGAGCCTTTCCAAGGTGGCCCAATCATCTGGCCCTCCTCAACGATCCCCCCTCGCATTATCCTTTGATTCTCTTAGCACTGCCCTGGTTTTGAGTGCTCTTAGCATTCTGGCTAAAAGTCATCATGGAAATGTTAAACCTGTAGAGGTTAGCTGCCTGTAGAGTGGGCTGCACTCATGGGAATATAGCAAGAAGGGCCATGGTGGGGACGGGTTTTCAGCTGCACAGACCCATTCTGGAAACCATGGGCCAAGCAAAGCCTTTCACCACAAGCGTGACAGACAAGGAGCAACACAGCAGGAGACAACCAGACAAGGCTGTGGCACATGAGAGACTAGCGTCTCCTAAACTCCACACGAGGTCCCACCGAGATTTGAACTCGGATCACTGGATTCAAAGTCCAGAGTGCTGACCATTACACCATGGAACCGCCATGAAAGTGCAGCAGAACATGTTTCTTGATTGACCTCAGCGTACGTGCCGCTGTGAAGGATACTCTTCTTTCACAGGACTAAGCTTAATTGCAGGCATCCAGGCACCAAGCACAGCCAGCTATTGCTACCTTGACAAACTAGAGAGGCAGTAATACTACAAGATCAATACAT
The DNA here is from genome assembly GCA_962446985.1 of Xyrichtys novacula. Taxonomy (NCBI): domain Eukaryota; kingdom Metazoa; phylum Chordata; class Actinopteri; order Labriformes; family Labridae; genus Xyrichtys; species Xyrichtys novacula. Next base: position 6,334,146 of record OY660871.1, on the reverse strand, counting down.
TTTCAAGACCAGCACATGAGCAAAAGCCAGTACTCGGGCCCGAGCATTTGTCAAAGCTGGAGTGACCTGACTGGTTTGGCCTTGTATTTGACTTCCTCACCCCTGAAAGAAGCTCTGTCATTGTCCTATGACCCAAAATATTTGACTTGGTGGTACCTGGATTTGAACAGTAGCGGTGGGGACTCTGAATCCAGCATTGAGGGCAGGGCTCAATAAGGGCTGGACTCTGGGGACAGGATCACTGGATCACAGAATCACTGTAGTGGAAAGACACTGAGTGGATTGGAAGACACCGTACAATGGGTGCTGGTCTTGCAACAGAAGTCAACTGGCTGAACGAGCCCCTCCCTTGCCCCCATTAGTGTAAATGTGCTTCTTGGTTCCTGAAATTCTTTGATGACTGCTAGCGTGGGCTTGGCGTGGCTCAGCAGCGATGCGGAAGGTCGGTGCGTGCAGTCAGGATGGCCGAGCGGTCCAAGGCGCTGCGTTCAGGTCGCAGTCTCCTCTGGAGGCGTGGGTTCGAATCCCACTTCTGACAGGCTGTGCTTTTCGCTGGCACCCTTGTCTGCCGCTGGACGTGGAGACAGACCTCTCATCAAGTACGTATGTATGTCAGGTCACGTAAGACGAAGAAAACACAGTGAGAGCGGTGTGACTGAGACTGATTGAAAGCAGTACAGTGCCTCTGGCACATGTTCCTGTGAGCAGCAGATGGAGGTGCTGTTCTGGCACAGAGCACAATCTTTGATGATTTCAATGGCCACTCTTTGTCAAGTTGCCATTCAAGGTTGCTTTTTTTTATTCTACCGTCTGTTTGGCATGCACATGGAAGTCCCTTCTGTGGCCTTTTGTGCGTGCAGCAGCAAGTGTACACGGCGACGGTGTGTGGAAATAGTCTTTGACAACTCTTTCAGGGAGCTCTCCAGTGGTTCCATGGTGTAATGGTGAGCACTCTGGACTCTGAATCCAGCGATCCGAGTTCAAATCTCGGTGGGACCTGCATTTAGAGTGTCTGGTACTAACTATACTCACGAGGCCCTCAAGACACGCGCCCGCCTCCACTGAGAGCCTTTCCAAGGTGGCCCAATCATCTGGCCCTCCTCAACGATCCCCCCTCGCATTATCCTTTGATTCTCTTAGCACTGCCCTGGTTTTGAGTGCTCTTAGCATTCTGGCTAAAAGTCATCATGGAAATGTTAAACCTGTAGAGGTTAGCTGCCTGTAGAGTGGGCTGCACTCATGGGAATATAGCAAGAAGGGCCATGGTGGGGACGGGTTTTCAGCTGCACAGACCCATTCTGGAAACCATGGGCGAAGCAAAGCCTTTCACCACAAGCGTGACAGACAAGGAGCAACACAGCAGGAGACAACCAGACAAGGCTGTGGCACATGAGAGACTAGCGTCTCCTAAACTCCACACGAGGTCCCACCGAGATTTGAACTCGGATCACTGGATTCAAAGTCCAGAGTGCTGACCATTACACCATGGAACCGCCATGAAAGTGCAGCAGAACATGTTTCTTGATTGACCTCAGCGTACGTGCCGCTGTGAAGGATACTCTTCTTTCACAGGACTAAGCTTAATTGCAGGCATCCAGGCACCAAGCACAGCCAGCTATTGCTACCTTGACAAACTAGAGAGGCAGTAATACTACAAGATCAATACATTTTCAAGACCAGCACATGAGCAAAAGCCAGTACTCGGGCCCGAGCATTTGTCAAAGCTGGAGTGACCTGACTGGTTTGGCCTTGTATTTGACTTCCTCACCCCTGAAAGAAGCTCTGTCATTGTCCTATGACCCAAAATATTTGACTTGGTGGTACCTGGATTTGAACAGTAGCGGTGGGGACTCTGAATCCAGCATTGAGGGCAGGGCTCAATAAGGGCTGGACTCTGGGGACAGGATCACTGGATCACAGAATCACTGTAGTGGAAAGACACTGAGTGGATTGGAAGACACCGTACAGATGGGTGCTGGTCTTGCAACAGAAGTCAACTGGCTGAACGAGCCCCTCCCTTGCCCCCATTAGTGTAAATGTGCTTCTTGGTTCCTGAAATTCTTTGATGACTGCTAGCGTGGGCTTGGCGTGGCTCAGCAGCGATGCGGAAGGTCGGTGCGTGCAGTCAGGATGGCCGAGCGGTCCAAGGCGCTGCGTTCAGGTCGCAGTCTCCTCTGGAGGCGTGGGTTCGAATCCCACTTCTGACAGGCTGTGCTTTTCGCTGGCACCCTTGTCTGCCGCTGGACGTGGAGACAGACCTCTCATCAAGTACGTATGTATGTCAGGTCACGTAAGACGAAGAAAACACAGTGAGAGCGGTGTGACTGAGACTGATTGAAAGCAGTACAGTGCCTCTGGCCTCAGCATGTTCCTGTGAGCAGCAGATGGAGGTGCTGTTCTGGCACAGAGCACAATCTTTGATGATTTCAATGGCCACTCTTTGTCAAGTTGCCATTCAAGGTTGCTTTTTTTTATTCTACCGTCTGTTTGGCATGCACATGGAAGTCCCTTCTGTGGCCTTTTGTGCGTGCAGCAGCAAGTGTACACGGCGACGGTGTGTGGAAATAGTCTTTGACAACTCTTTCAGGGAGCTCTCCAGTGGTTCCATGGTGTAATGGTGAGCACTCTGGACTCTGAATCCAGCGATCCGAGTTCAAATCTCGGTGGGACCTGCATTTAGAGTGTCTGGTACTAACTATACTCACGAGGCCCTCAAGACACGCGCCCGCCTCCACTGAGAGCCTTTCCAAGGTGGCCCAATCATCTGGCCCTCCTCAACGATCCCCCCTCGCATTATCCTTTGATTCTCTTAGCACTGCCCTGGTTTTGAGTGCTCTTAGCATTCTGGCTAAAAGTCATCATGGAAATGTTAAACCTGTAGAGGTTAGCTGCCTGTAGAGTGGGCTGCACTCATGGGAATATAGCAAGAAGGGCCATGGTGGGGACGGGTTTTCAGCTGCACAGACCCATTCTGGAAACCATGGGCGAAGCAAAGCCTTTCACCACAAGCGTGACAGACAAGGAGCAACACAGCAGGAGACAACCAGACAAGGCTGTGGCACATGAGAGACTAGCGTCTCCTAAACTCCACACGAGGTCCCACCGAGATTTGAACTCGGATCACTGGATTCAAAGTCCAGAGTGCTGACCATTACACCATGGAACCGCCATGAAAGTGCAGCAGAACATGTTTCTTGATTGACCTCAGCGTACGTGCCGCTGTGAAGGATACTCTTCTTTCACAGGACTAAGCTTAATTGCAGGCATCCAGGCACCAAGCACAGCCAGCTATTGCTACCTTGACAAACTAGAGAGGCAGTAATACTACAAGATCAATACATTTTCAAGACCAGCACATGAGCAAAAGCCAGTACTCGGGCCCGAGCATTTGTCAAAGCTGGAGTGACCTGACTGGTTTGGCCTTGTATTTGACTTCCTCACCCCTGAAAGAAGCTCTGTCATTGTCCTATGACCCAAAATATTTGACTTGGTGGTACCTGGATTTGAACAGTAGCGGTGGGGACTCTGAATCCAGCATTGAGGGCAGGGCTCAATAAGGGCTGGACTCTGGGGACAGGATCACTGGATCACAGAATCACTGTAGTGGAAAGACACTGAGTGGATTGGAAGACACCGTACGGATGGGTGCTGGTCTTGCAACAGAAGTCAACTGGCTGAACGAGCCCCTCCCTTGCCCCCATTAGTGTAAATGTGCTTCTTGGTTCCTGAAATTCTTTGATGACTGCTAGCGTGGGCTTGGCGTGGCTCAGCAGCGATGCGGAAGGTCGGTGCGTGCAGTCAGGATGGCCGAGCGGTCCAAGGCGCTGCGTTCAGGTCGCAGTCTCCTCTGGAGGCGTGGGTTCGAATCCCACTTCTGACAGGCTGTGCTTTTCGCTGGCACCCTTGTCTGCCGCTGGACGTGGAGACAGACCTCTCATCAAGTACGTATGTATGTCAGGTCACGTAAGACGAAGAAAACACAGTGAGAGCGGTGTGACTGAGACTGATTGAAAGCAGTACAGTGCCTCTGGCACATGTTCCTGTGAGCAGCAGATGGAGGTGCTGTTCTGGCACAGAGCACAATCTTTGATGATTTCAATGGCCACTCTTTGTCAAGTTGCCATTCAAGGTTGCTTTTTTTTATTCTACCGTCTGTTTGGCATGCACATGGAAGTCCCTTCTGTGGCCTTTTGTGCGTGCAGCAGCAAGTGTACACGGCGACGGTGTGTGGAAATAGTCTTTGACAACTCTTTCAGGGAGCTCTCCAGTGGTTCCATGGTGTAATGGTGAGCACTCTGGACTCTGAATCCAGCGATCCGAGTTCAAATCTCGGTGGGACCTGCATTTAGAGTGTCTGGTACTAACTATACTCACGAGGCCCTCAAGACACGCGCCCGCCTCCACTGAGAGCCTTTCCAAGGTGGCCCAATCATCTGGCCCTCCTCAACGATCCCCCCTCGCATTAGCCTTTGATTCTCTTAGCACTGCCCTGGTTTTGAGTGCTCTTAGCATTCTGGCTAAAAGTCATCATGGAAATGTTAAACCTGTAGAGGTTAGCTGCCTGTAGAGTGGGCTGCACTCATGGGAATATAGCAAGAAGGGCCATGGTGGGGACGGGTTTTCAGCTGCACAGACCCATTCTGGAAACCATGGGCGAAGCAAAGCCTTTCACCACAAGCGTGACAGACAAGGAGCAACACAGCAGGAGACAACCAGACAAGGCTGTGGCACATGAGAGACTAGCGTCTCCTAAACTCCACACGAGGTCCCACCGAGATTTGAACTCGGATCACTGGATTCAAAGTCCAGAGTGCTGACCATTACACCATGGAACCGCCATGAAAGTGCAGCAGAACATGTTTCTTGATTGACCTCAGCGTACGTGCCGCTGTGAAGGATACTCTTCTTTCACAGGACTAAGCTTAATTGCAGGCATCCAGGCACCAAGCACAGCCAGCTATTGCTACCTTGACAAACTAGAGAGGCAGTAATACTACAAGATCAATACATTTTCAAGACCAGCACATGAGCAAAAGCCAGTACTCGGGCCCGAGCATTTGTCAAAGCTGGAGTGACCTGACTGGTTTGGCCTTGTATTTGACTTCCTCACCCCTGAAAGAAGCTCTGTCATTGTCCTATGACCCAAAATATTTGACTTGGTGGTACCTGGATTTGAACAGTAGCGGTGGGGACTCTGAATCCAGCATTGAGGGCAGGGCTCAATAAGGGCTGGACTCTGGGGACAGGATCACTGGATCACAGAATCACTGTAGTGGAAAGACACTGAGTGGATTGGAAGACACCGTACGGATGGGTGCTGGTCTTGCAACAGAAGTCAACTGGCTGAACGAGCCCCTCCCTTGCCCCCATTAGTGTAAATGTGCTTCTTGGTTCCTGAAATTCTTTGATGACTGCTAGCGTGGGCTTGGCGTGGCTCAGCAGCGATGCGGAAGGTCGGTGCGTGCAGTCAGGATGGCCGAGCGGTCCAAGGCGCTGCGTTCAGGTCGCAGTCTCCTCTGGAGGCGTGGGTTCGAATCCCACTTCTGACAGGCTGTGCTTTTCGCTGGCACCCTTGTCTGCCGCTGGACGTGGAGACAGACCTCTCATCAAGTACGTATGTATGTCAGGTCACGTAAGACGAAGAAAACACAGTGAGAGCGGTGTGACTGAGACTGATTGAAAGCAGTACAGTGCCTCTGGCACATGTTCCTGTGAGCAGCAGATGGAGGTGCTGTTCTGGCACAGAGCACAATCTTTGATGATTTCAATGGCCACTCTTTGTCAAGTTGCCATTCAAGGTTGCTTTTTTTATTCTACCGTCTGTTTGGCATGCACATGGAAGTCCCTTCTGTGGCCTTTTGTGCGTGCAGCAGCAAGTGTACACGGCGACGGTGTGTGGAAATAGTCTTTGACAACTCTTTCAGGGAGCTCTCCAGTGGTTCCATGGTGTAATGGTGAGCACTCTGGACTCTGAATCCAGCGATCCGAGTTCAAATCTCGGTGGGACCTGCATTTAGAGTGTCCGGTACTAACTATACTCACGAGGCCCTCAAGACACGCGCCCGCCTCCACTGAGAGCCTTTCCAAGGTGGCCCAATCATCTGGCCCTCCTCAACGATCCCCCCTCGCATTAGCCTTTGATTCTCTTAGCACTGCCCTGGTTTTGAGTGCTCTTAGCATTCTGGCTAAAAGTCATCATGGAAATGTTAAACCTGTAGAGGTTAGCTGCCTGTAGAGTGGGCTGCACTCATGGGAATATAGCAAGAAGGGCCATGGTGGGGACGGGTTTTCAGCTGCACAGACCCATTCTGGAAACCATGGGCGAAGCAAAGCCTTTCACCACAAGCGTGACAGACAAGGAGCAACACAGCAGGAGACAACCAGACAAGGCTGTGGCACATGAGAGACTAGCGTCTCCTAAACTCCACACGAGGTCCCACCGAGATTTGAACTCGGATCACTGGATTCAAAGTCCAGAGTGCTGACCATTACACCATGGAACCGCCATGAAAGTGCAGCAGAACATGTTTCTTGATTGACCTCAGCGTACGTGCCGCTGTGAAGGATACTCTTCTTTGCAGGCATCCAGGCACCAAGCACAGCCAGCTATTGCTACCTTGACAAACTAGAGAGGCAGTAATACTACAAGATCAATACATTTTCAAGACCAGCACATGAGCAAAAGCCAGTACTCGGGCCCAAGCATTTGTCAAAGCTGGAGTGACCTGACTGGTTTGGCCTTGTATTTGACTTCCTCACCCCTGAAAGAAGCTCTGTCATTGTCCTATGACCCAAAATATTTGACTTGGTGGTACCTGGATTTGAACAGTAGCGGTGGGGACTCTGAATCCAGCATTGAGGGCAGGGCTCAATAAGGGCTGGACTCTGGGGACAGGATCACTGGATCACAGAATCACTGTAGTGGAAAGACACTGAGTGGATTGGAAGACACCGTACGGATGGGTGCTGGTCTTGCAACAGAAGTCAACTGGCTGAACGAGCCCCTCCCTTGCCCCCATTAGTGTAAATGTGCTTCTTGGTTCCTGAAATTCTTTGATGACTGCTAGCGTGGGCTTGGCGTGGCTCAGCAGCGATGCGGAAGGTCGGTGCGTGCAGTCAGGATGGCCGAGCGGTCCAAGGCGCTGCGTTCAGGTCGCAGTCTCCTCTGGAGGCGTGGGTTCGAATCCCACTTCTGACAGGCTGTGCTTTTCGCTGGCACCCTTGTCTGCCGCTGGACGTGGAGACAGACCTCTCATCAAGTTGTATGTATGTCAGGTCACGTAAGACGAAGAAAACACAGTGAGAGCGGTGTGACTGAGACTGATTGAAAGCAGTACAGTGCCTCTGGCACATGTTCCTGTGAGCAGCAGATGGAGGTGCTGTTCTGGCACAGAGCACAATCTTTGATGATTTCAATGGCCACTCTTTGTCAAGTTGCCATTCAAGGTTGCTTTTTTTATTCTACCGTCTGTTTGGCATGCACATGGAAGTCCCTTCTGTGGCCTTTTGTGCGTGCAGCAGCAAGTGTACACGGCGACGGTGTGTGGAAATAGTCTTTGACAACTCTTTCAGGGAGCTCTCCAGTGGTTCCATGGTGTAATGGTGAGCACTCTGGACTCTGAATCCAGCGATCCGAGTTCAAATCTCGGTGGGACCTGCATTTAGAGTGTCTGGTACTAACTATACTCACGAGGCCCTCAAGACACGCGCCCGCCTCCACTGAGAGCCTTTCCAAGGTAGCCCAATCATCTGGCCCTCCTCAACGATCCCCCCTCGCATTAGCCTTTGATTCTCTTAGCACTGCCCTGGTTTTGAGTGCTCTTAGCATTCTGGCTAAAAGTCATCATGGAAATGTTAAACCTGTAGAGGTTAGCTGCCTGTAGAGTGGGCTGCACTCATGGGAATATAGCAAGAAGGGCCATGGTGGGGACGGGTTTTCAGCTGCACAGACCCATTCTGGAAACCATGGGCGAAGCAAAGCCTTTCACCACAAGCGTGACAGACAAGGAGCAACACAGCAGGAGACAACCAGACAAGGCTGTGGCACATGAGAGACTAGCGTCTCCTAAACTCCACACGAGGTCCCACCGAGATTTGAACTCGGATCACTGGATTCAAAGTCCAGAGTGCTGACCATTACACCATGGAACCGCCATGAAAGTGCAGCAGAACATGTTTCTTGATTGACCTCAGCGTACGTGCCGCTGTGAAGGATACTCTTCTTTCACAGGACAGGCATCCAGGCACCAAGCACAGCCAGCTATTGCTACCTTGACAAACTAGAGAGGCAGTAATACTACAAGATCAATACATTTTCAAGACCAGCACATGAGCAAAAGCCAGTACTCGGGCCCGAGCATTTGTCAAAGCTGGAGTGACCTGACTGGTTTGGCCTTGTATTTGACTTCCTCACCCCTGAAAGAAGCTCTGTCATTGTCCTATGACCCAAAATATTTGACTTGGTGGTACCTGGATTTGAACAGTAGCGGTGGGGACTCTGAATCCAGCATTGAGGGCAGGGCTCAATAAGGGCTGGACTCTGGGGACAGGATCACTGGATCACAGAATCACTGTAGTGGAAAGACACTGAGTGGATTGGAAGACACCGTACGGATGGGTGCTGGTCTTGCAACAGAAGTCAACTGGCTGAACGAGCCCCTCCCTTGCCCCCATTAGTGTAAATGTGCTTCTTGGTTCCTGAAATTCTTTGATGACTGCTAGCGTGGGCTTGGCGTGGCTCAGCAGCGATGCGGAAGGTCGGTGCGTGCAGTCAGGATGGCCGAGCGGTCCAAGGCGCTGCGTTCAGGTCGCAGTCTCCTCTGGAGGCGTGGGTTCGAATCCCACTTCTGACAGGCTGTGCTTTTCGCTGGCACCCTTGTCTGCCGCTGGACGTGGAGACAGACCTCTCATCAAGTACGTATGTATGTCAGGTCACGTAAGACGAAGAAAACACAGTGAGAGCGGTGTGACTGAGACTGATTGAAAGCAGTACAGTGCCTCTGGCACATGTTCCTGTGAGCAGCAGATGGAGGTGCTGTTCTGGCACAGAGCACAATCTTTGATGATTTCAATGGCCACTCTTTGTCAAGTTGCCATTCAAGGTTGCTTTTTTTTATTCTACCGTCTGTTTGGCATGCACATGGAAGTCCCTTCTGTGGCCTTTTGTGCGTGCAGCAGCAAGTGTACACGGCGACGGTGTGTGGAAATAGTCTTTGACAACTCTTTCAGGGAGCTCTCCAGTGGTTCCATGGTGTAATGGTGAGCACTCTGGACTCTGAATCCAGCGATCCGAGTTCAAATCTCGGTGGGACCTGCATTTAGAGTGTCCGGTACTAACTATACTCACGAGGCCCTCAAGACACGCGCCCGCCTCCACTGAGAGCCTTTCCAAGGTAGGCCCAATCATCTGGCCCTCCTCAACGATCCCCCCTCGCATTAGCCTTTGATTCTCTTAGCACTGCCCTGGTTTTGAGTGCTCTTAGCATTCTGGCTAAAAGTCATCATGGAAATGTTAAACCTGTAGAGGTTAGCTGCCTGTAGAGTGGGCTGCACTCATGGGAATATAGCAAGAAGGGCCATGGTGGGGACGGGTTTTCAGCTGCACAGACCCATTCTGGAAACCATGGGCGAAGCAAAGCCTTTCACCACAAGCGTGACAGACAAGGAGCAACACAGCAGGAGACAACCAGACAAGGCTGTGGCACATGAGAGACTAGCGTCTCCTAAACTCCACACGAGGTCCCACCGAGATTTGAACTCGGATCACTGGATTCAAAGTCCAGAGTGCTGACCATTACACCATGGAACCGCCATGAAAGTGCAGCAGAACATGTTTCTTGATTGACCTCAGCGTACGTGCCGCTGTGAAGGATACTCTTCTTTCACAGGACTAAGCTTAATTGCAGGCATCCAGGCACCAAGCACAGCCAGCTATTGCTACCTTGACAAACTAGAGAGGCAGTAATACTACAAGATCAATACATTTTCAAGACCAGCACATGAGCAAAAGCCAGTACTCGGGCCCGAGCATTTGTCAAAGCTGGAGTGACCTGACTGGTTTGGCCTTGTATTTGACTTCCTCACCCCTGAAAGAAGCTCTGTCATTGTCCTATGACCCAAAATATTTGACTTGGTGGTACCTGGATTTGAACAGTAGCGGTGGGGACTCTGAATCCAGCATTGAGGGCAGGGCTCAATAAGGGCTGGACTCTGGGGACAGGATCACTGGATCACAGAATCACTGTAGTGGAAAGACACTGAGTGGATTGGAAGACACCGTACGGATGGGTGCTGGTCTTGCAACAGAAGTCAACTGGCTGAACGAGCCCCTCCCTTGCCCCCATTAGTGTAAATGTGCTTCTTGGTTCCTGAAATTCTTTGATGACTGCTAGCGTGGGCTTGGCGTGGCTCAGCAGCGATGCGGAAGGTCGGTGCGTGCAGTCAGGATGGCCGAGCGGTCCAAGGCGCTGCGTTCAGGTCGCAGTCTCCTCTGGAGGCGTGGGTTCGAATCCCACTTCTGACAGGCTGTGCTTTTCGCTGGCACCCTTGTCTGCCGCTGGACGTGGAGACAGACCTCTCATCAAGTACGTATGTATGTCAGGTCACGTAAGACGAAGAAAACACAGTGAGAGCGGTGTGACTGAGACTGATTGAAAGCAGTACAGTGCCTCTGGCACATGTTCCTGTGAGCAGCAGATGGAGGTGCTGTTCTGGCACAGAGCACAATCTTTGATGATTTCAATGGCCACTCTTTGTCAAGTTGCCATTCAAGGTTGCTTTTTTTATTCTACCGTCTGTTTGGCATGCACATGGAAGTCCCTTCTGTGGCCTTTTGTGCGTGCAGCAGCAAGTGTACACGGCGACGGTGTGTGGAAATAGTCTTTGACAACTCTTTCAGGGAGCTCTCCAGTGGTTCCATGGTGTAATGGTGAGCACTCTGGACTCTGAATCCAGCGATCCGAGTTCAAATCTCGGTGGGACCTGCATTTAGAGTGTCCGGTACTAACTATACTCACGAGGCCCTCAAGACACGCGCCCGCCTCCACTGAGAGCCTTTCCAAGGTAGCCCAATCATCTGGCCCTCCTCAACGATCCCCCCTCGCATTAGCCTTTGATTCTCTTAGCACTGCCCTGGTTTTGAGTGCTCTTAGCATTCTGGCTAAAAGTCATCATGGAAATGTTAAACCTGTAGAGGTTAGCTGCCTGTAGAGTGGGCTGCACTCATGGGAATATAGCAAGAAGGGCCATGGTGGGGACGGGTTTTCAGCTGCACAGACCCATTCTGGAAACCATGGGCGAAGCAAAGCCTTTCACCACAAGCGTGACAGACAAGGAGCAACACAGCAGGAGACAACCAGACAAGGCTGTGGCACATGAGAGACTAGCGTCTCCTAAACTCCACACGAGGTCCCACCGAGATTTGAACTCGGATCACTGGATTCAAAGTCCAGAGTGCTGACCATTACACCATGGAACCGCCATGAAAGTGCAGCAGAACATGTTTCTTGATTGACCTCAGCGTACGTGCCGCTGTGAAGGATACTCTTCTTTCACAGGACTAAGCTTAATTGCAGGCATCCAGGCACCAAGCACAGCCAGCTATTGCTACCTTGACAAACTAGAGAGGCAGTAATACTACAAGATCAATACATTTTCAAGACCAGCACATGAGCAAAAGCCAGTACTCGGGCCCGAGCATTTGTCAAAGCTGGAGTGACCTGACTGGTTTGGCCTTGTATTTGACTTCCTCACCCCTGAAAGAAGCTCTGTCATTGTCCTATGACCCAAAATATTTGACTTGGTGGTACCTGGATTTGAACAGTAGCGGTGGGGACTCTGAATCCAGCATTGAGGGCAGGGCTCAATAAGGGCTGGACTCTGGGGACAGGATCACTGGATCACAGAATCACTGTAGTGGAAAGACACTGAGTGGATTGGAAGACACCGTACGGATGGGTGCTGGTCTTGCAACAGAAGTCAACTGGCTGAACGAGCCCCTCCCTTGCCCCCATTAGTGTAAATGTGCTTCTTGGTTCCTGAAATTCTTTGATGACTGCTAGCGTGGGCTTGGCGTGGCTCAGCAGCGATGCGGAAGGTCGGTGCGTGCAGTCAGGATGGCCGAGCGGTCCAAGGCGCTGCGTTCAGGTCGCAGTCTCCTCTGGAGGCGTGGGTTCGAATCCCACTTCTGACAGGCTGTGCTTTTCGCTGGCACCCTTGTCTGCCGCTGGACGTGGAGACAGACCTCTCATCAAGTTCGTATGTATGTCAGGTCACGTAAGACGAAGAAAACACAGTGAGAGCGGTGTGACTGAGACTGATTGAAAGCAGTACAGTGCCTCTGGCACATGTTCCTGTGAGCAGCAGATGGAGGTGCTGTTCTGGCACAGAGCACAATCTTTGATGATTTCAATGGCCACTCTTTGTCAAGTTGCCATTCAAGGTTGCTTTTTTTTATTCTACCGTCTGTTTGGCATGCACATGGAAGTCCCTTCTGTGGCCTTTTGTGCGTGCAGCAGCAAGTGTACACGGCGACGGTGTGTGGAAATAGTCTTTGACAACTCTTTCAGGGAGCTCTCCAGTGGTTCCATGGTGTAATGGTGAGCACTCTGGACTCTGAATCCAGCGATCCGAGTTCAAATCTCGGTGGGACCTGCATTTAGAGTGTCTGGTACTAACTATACTCACGAGGCCCTCAAGACACGCGCCCGCCTCCACTGAGAGCCTTTCCAAGGTAGCCCAATCATCTGGCCCTCCTCAACGATCCCCCCTCGCATTAGCCTTTGATTCTCTTAGCACTGCCCTGGTTTTGAGTGCTCTTAGCATTCTGGCTAAAAGTCATCATGGAAATGTTAAACCTGTAGAGGTTAGCTGCCTGTAGAGTGGGCTGCACTCATGGGAATATAGCAAGAAGGGCCATGGTGGGGACGGGTTTTCAGCTGCACAGACCCATTCTGGAAACCATGGGCGAAGCAAAGCCTTTCACCACAAGCGTGACAGACAAGGAGCAACACAGCAGGAGACAACCAGACAAGGCTGTGGCACATGAGAGACTAGCGTCTCCTAAACTCCACACGAGGTCCCACCGAGATTTGAACTCGGATCACTGGATTCAAAGTCCAGAGTGCTGACCATTACACCATGGAACCGCCATGAAAGTGCAGCAGAACATGTTTCTTGATTGACCTCAGCGTACGTGCCGCTGTGAAGGATACTCTTCTTTCCGGACTAAGCAGGCATCCAGGCACCAAGCACAGCCAGCTATTGCTACCTTGACAAACTAGAGAGGCAGTAATACTACAAGATCAATACATTTTCAAGACCAGCACATGAGCAAAAGCCAGTACTCGGGCCCGAGCATTTGTCAAAGCTGGAGTGACCTGACTGGTTTGGCCTTGTATTTGACTTCCTCACCCCTGAAAGAAGCTCTGTCATTGTCCTATGACCCAAAATATTTGACTTGGTGGTACCTGGATTTGAACAGTAGCGGTGGGGACTCTGAATCCAGCATTGAGGGCAGGGCTCAATAAGGGCTGGACTCTGGGGACAGGATCACTGGATCACAGAATCACTGTAGTGGAAAGACACTGAGTGGATTGGAAGACACCGTACGGATGGGTGCTGGTCTTGCAACAGAAGTCAACTGGCTGAACGAGCCCCTCCCTTGCCCCCATTAGTGTAAATGTGCTTCTTGGTTCCTGAAATTCTTTGATGACTGCTAGCGTGGGCTTGGCGTGGCTCAGCAGCGATGCGGAAGGTCGGTGCGTGCAGTCAGGATGGCCGAGCGGTCCAAGGCGCTGCGTTCAGGTCGCAGTCTCCTCTGGAGGCGTGGGTTCGAATCCCACTTCTGACAGGCTGTGCTTTTCGCTGGCACCCTTGTCTGCCGCTGGACGTGGAGACAGACCTCTCATCAAGTACGTATGTATGTCAGGTCACGTAAGACGAAGAAAACACAGTGAGAGCGGTGTGACTGAGACTGATTGAAAGCAGTACAGTGCCTCTGGCACATGTTCCTGTGAGCAGCAGATGGAGGTGCTGTTCTGGCACAGAGCACAATCTTTGATGATTTCAATGGCCACTCTTTGTCAAGTTGCCATTCAAGGTTGCTTTTTTTATTCTACCGTCTGTTTGGCATGCACATGGAAGTCCCTTCTGTGGCCTTTTGTGCGTGCAGCAGCAAGTGTACACGGCGACGGTGTGTGGAAATAGTCTTTGACAACTCTTTCAGGGAGCTCTCCAGTGGTTCCATGGTGTAATGGTGAGCACTCTGGACTCTGAATCCAGCGATCCGAGTTCAAATCTCGGTGGGACCTGCATTTAGAGTGTCCGGTACTAACTATACTCACGAGGCCCTCAAGACACGCGCCCGCCTCCACTGAGAGCCTTTCCAAGGTAGCCCAATCATCTGGCCCTCCTCAACGATCCCCCCTCGCATTAGCCTTTGATTCTCTTAGCACTGCCCTGGTTTTGAGTGCTCTTAGCATTCTGGCTAAAAGTCATCATGGAAATGTTAAACCTGTAGAGGTTAGCTGCCTGTAGAGTGGGCTGCACTCATGGGAATATAGCAAGAAGGGCCATGGTGGGGACGGGTTTTCAGCTGCACAGACCCATTCTGGAAACCATGGGCGAAGCAAAGCCTTTCACCACAAGCGTGACAGACAAGGAGCAACACAGCAGGAGACAACCAGACAAGGCTGTGGCACATGAGAGACTAGCGTCTCCTAAACTCCACACGAGGTCCCACCGAGATTTGAACTCGGATCACTGGATTCAAAGTCCAGAGTGCTGACCATTACACCATGGAACCGCCATGAAAGTGCAGCAGAACATGTTTCTTGATTGACCTCAGCGTACGTGCCGCTGTGAAGGATACTCTTCTTTGCAGGCATCCAGGCACCAAGCACAGCCAGCTATTGCTACCTTGACAAACTAGAGAGGCAGTAATACTACAAGATCAATACATTTTCAAGACCAGCACATGAGCAAAAGCCAGTACTCGGGCCCGAGCATTTGTCAAAGCTGGAGTGACCTGACTGGTTTGGCCTTGTATTTGACTTCCTCACCCCTGAAAGAAGCTCTGTCATTGTCCTATGACCCAAAATATTTGACTTGGTGGTACCTGGATTTGAACAGTAGCGGTGGGGACTCTGAATCCAGCATTGAGGGCAGGGCTCAATAAGGGCTGGACTCTGGGGACAGGATCACTGGATCACAGAATCACTGTAGTGGAAAGACACTGAGTGGATTGGAAGACACCGTACGGATGGGTGCTGGTCTTGCAACAGAAGTCAACTGGCTGAACGAGCCCCTCCCTTGCCCCCATTAGTGTAAATGTGCTTCTTGGTTCCTGAAATTCTTTGATGACTGCTAGCGTGGGCTTGGCGTGGCTCAGCAGCGATGCGGAAGGTCGGTGCGTGCAGTCAGGATGGCCGAGCGGTCCAAGGCGCTGCGTTCAGGTCGCAGTCTCCTCTGGAGGCGTGGGTTCGAATCCCACTTCTGACAGGCTGTGCTTTTCGCTGGCACCCTTGTCTGCCGCTGGACGTGGAGACAGACCTCTCATCAAGTACGTATGTATGTCAGGTCACGTAAGACGAAGAAAACACAGTGAGAGCGGTGTGACTGAGACTGATTGAAAGCAGTACAGTGCCTCTGGCACATGTTCCTGTGAGCAGCAGATGGAGGTGCTGTTCTGGCACAGAGCACAATCTTTGATGATTTCAATGGCCACTCTTTGTCAAGTTGCCATTCAAGGTTGCTTTTTTTTATTCTACCGTCTGTTTGGCATGCACATGGAAGTCCCTTCTGTGGCCTTTTGTGCGTGCAGCAGCAAGTGTACACGGCGACGGTGTGTGGAAATAGTCTTTGACAACTCTTTCAGGGAGCTCTCCAGTGGTTCCATGGTGTAATGGTGAGCACTCTGGACTCTGAATCCAGCGATCCGAGTTCAAATCTCGGTGGGACCTGCATTTAGAGTGTCCGGTACTAACTATACTCACGAGGCCCTCAAGACACGCGCCCGCCTCCACTGAGAGCCTTTCCAAGGTAGCCCAATCATCTGGCCCTCCTCAACGATCCCCCTCGCATTAGCCTTTGATTCTCTTAGCACTGCCCTGGTTTTGAGTGCTCTTAGCATTCTGGCTAAAAGTCATCATGGAAATGTTAAACCTGTAGAGGTTAGCTGCCTGTAGAGTGGGCTGCACTCATGGGAATATAGCAAGAAGGGCCATGGTGGGGACGGGTTTTCAGCTGCACAGACCCATTCTGGAAACCATGGGCGAAGCAAAGCCTTTCACCACAAGCGTGACAGACAAGGAGCAACACAGCAGGAGACAACCAGACAAGGCTGTGGCACATGAGAGACTAGCGTCTCCTAAACTCCACACGAGGTCCCACCGAGATTTGAACTCGGATCACTGGATTCAAAGTCCAGAGTGCTGACCATTACACCATGGAACCGCCATGAAAGTGCAGCAGAACATGTTTCTTGATTGACCTCAGCGTACGTGCCGCTGTGAAGGATACTCTTCTTTGCAGGCATCCAGGCACCAAGCACAGCCAGCTATTGCTACCTTGACAAACTAGAGAGGCAGTAATACTACAAGATCAATACATTTTCAAGACCAGCACATGAGCAAAAGCCAGTACTCGGGCCCGAGCATTTGTCAAAGCTGGAGTGACCTGACTGGTTTGGCCTTGTATTTGACTTCCTCACCCCTGAACGAAGCTCTGTCATTGTCCTATGACCCAAAATATTTGACTTGGTGGTACCTGGATTTGAACAGTAGCGGTGGGGACTCTGAATCCAGCATTGAGGGCAGGGCTCAATAAGGGCTGGACTCTGGGGACAGGATCACTGGATCACAGAATCACTGTAGTGGAAAGACACTGAGTGGATTGGAAGACACCGTACGGATGGGTGCTGGTCTTGCAACAGAAGTCAACTGGCTGAACGAGCCCCTCCCTTGCCCCCATTAGTGTAAATGTGCTTCTTGGTTCCTGAAATTCTTTGATGACTGCTAGCGTGGGCTTGGCGTGGCTCAGCAGCGATGCGGAAGGTCGGTGCGTGCAGTCAGGATGGCCGAGCGGTCCAAGGCGCTGCGTTCAGGTCGCAGTCTCCTCTGGAGGCGTGGGTTCGAATCCCACTTCTGACAGGCTGTGCTTTTCGCTGGCACCCTTGTCTGCCGCTGGACGTGGAGACAGACCTCTCATCAAGTACGTATGTATGTCAGGTCACGTAAGACGAAGAAAACACAGTGAGAGCGGTGTGACTGAGACTGATTGAAAGCAGTACAGTGCCTCTGGCACATGTTCCTGTGAGCAGCAGATGGAGGTGCTGTTCTGGCACAGAGCACAATCTTTGATGATTTCAATGGCCACTCTTTGTCAAGTTGCCATTCAAGGTTGCTTTTTTTATTCTACCGTCTGTTTGGCATGCACATGGAAGTCCCTTCTGTGGCCTTTTGTGCGTGCAGCAGCAAGTGTACACGGCGACGGTGTGTGGAAATAGTCTTTGACAACTCTTTCAGGGAGCTCTCCAGTGGTTCCATGGTGTAATGGTGAGCACTCTGGACTCTGAATCCAGCGATCCGAGTTCAAATCTCGGTGGGACCTGCATTTAGAGTGTCCGGTACTAACTATACTCACGAGGCCCTCAAGACACGCGCCCGCCTCCACTGAGAGCCTTTCCAAGGTGGCCCAATCATCTGGCCCTCCTCAACGATCCCCCCTCGCATTAGCCTTTGATTCTCTTAGCACTGCCCTGGTTTTGAGTGCTCTTAGCATTCTGGCTAAAAGTCATCATGGAAATGTTAAACCTGTAGAGGTTAGCTGCCTGTAGAGTGGGCTGCACTCATGGGAATATAGCAAGAAGGGCCATGGTGGGGACGGGTTTTCAGCTGCACAGACCCATTCTGGAAACCATGGGCGAAGCAAAGCCTTTCACCACAAGCGTGACAGACAAGGAGCAACACAGCAGGAGACAACCAGACAAGGCTGTGGCACATGAGAGACTAGCGTCTCCTAAACTCCACACGAGGTCCCACCGAGATTTGAACTCTGATCACTGGATTCAAAGTCCAGAGTGCTGACCATTACACCATGGAACCGCCATGAAAGTGCAGCAGAACATGTTTCTTGATTGACCTCAGCGTACGTGCCGCTGTGAAGGATACTCTTCTTTCACAGGACTAAGCTTAATTGCAGGCATCCAGGCACCAAGCACAGCCAGCTATTGCTACCTTGACAAACTAGAGAGGCAGTAATACTACAAGATCAATACATTTTCAAGACCAGCACATGAGCAAAAGCCAGTACTCGGGCCCGAGCATTTGTCAAAGCTGGAGTGACCTGACTGGTTTGGCCTTGTATTTGACTTCCTCACCCCTGAAAGAAGCTCTGTCATTGTCCTATGACCCAAAATATTTGACTTGGTGGTACCTGGATTTGAACAGTAGCGGTGGGGACTCTGAATCCAGCATTGAGGGCAGGGCTCAATAAGGGCTGGACTCTGGGGACAGGATCACTGGATCACAGAATCACTGTAGTGGAAAGACACTGAGTGGATTGGAAGACACCGTACGGATGGGTGCTGGTCTTGCAACAGAAGTCAACTGGCTGAACGAGCCCCTCCCTTGCCCCCATTAGTGTAAATGTGCTTCTTGGTTCCTGAAATTCTTTGATGACTGCTAGCGTGGGCTTGGCGTGGCTCAGCAGCGATGCGGAAGGTCGGTGCGTGCAGTCAGGATGGCCGAGCGGTCCAAGGCGCTGCGTTCAGGTCGCAGTCTCCTCTGGAGGCGTGGGTTCGAATCCCACTTCTGACAGGCTGTGCTTTTCGCTGGCACCCTTGTCTGCCGCTGGACGTGGAGACAGACCTCTCATCAAGTTCGTATGTATGTCAGGTCACGTAAGACGAAGAAAACACAGTGAGAGCGGTGTGACTGAGACTGATTGAAAGCAGTACAGTGCCTCTGGCACATGTTCCTGTGAGCAGCAGATGGAGGTGCTGTTCTGGCACAGAGCACAATCTTTGATGATTTCAATGGCCACTCTTTGTCAAGTTGCCATTCAAGGTTGCTTTTTTTTATTCTACCGTCTGTTTGGCATGCACATGGAAGTCCCTTCTGTGGCCTTTTGTGCGTGCAGCAGCAAGTGTACACGGCGACGGTGTGTGGAAATAGTCTTTGACAACTCTTTCAGGGAGCTCTCCAGTGGTTCCATGGTGTAATGGTGAGCACTCTGGACTCTGAATCCAGCGATCCGAGTTCAAATCTCGGTGGGACCTGCATTTAGAGTGTCCGGTACTAACTATACTCACGAGGCCCTCAAGACACGCGCCCGCCTCCACTGAGAGCCTTTCCAAGGTAGCCCAATCATCTGGCCCTCCTCAACGATCCCCCCTCGCATTAGCCTTTGATTCTCTTAGCACTGCCCTGGTTTTGAGTGCTCTTAGCATTCTGGCTAAAAGTCATCATGGAAATGTTAAACCTGTAGAGGTTAGCTGCCTGTAGAGTGGGCTGCACTCATGGGAATATAGCAAGAAGGGCCATGGTGGGGACGGGTTTTCAGCTGCACAGACCCATTCTGGAAACCATGGGCGAAGCAAAGCCTTTCACCACAAGCGTGACAGACAAGGAGCAACACAGCAGGAGACAACCAGACAAGGGCTGTGGCACATGAGAGACTAGCGTCTCCTAAACTCCACACGAGGTCCCACCGAGATTTGAACTCGGATCACTGGATTCAAAGTCCAGAGTGCTGACCATTACACCATGGAACCGCCATGAAAGTGCAGCAGAACATGTTTCTTGATTGACCTCAGCGTACGTGCCGCTGTGAAGGATACTCTTCTTTCACAGGACTAAGCTTAATTGCAGGCATCCAGGCACCAAGCACAGCCAGCTATTGCTACCTTGACAAACTAGAGAGGCAGTAATACTACAAGATCAATACATTTTCAAGACCAGCACATGAGCAAAAGCCAGTACTCGGGCCCGAGCATTTGTCAAAGCTGGAGTGACCTGACTGGTTTGGCCTTGTATTTGACTTCCTCACCCCTGAAAGAAGCTCTGTCATTGTCCTATGACCCAAAATATTTGACTTGGTGGTACCTGGATTTGAACAGTAGCGGTGGGGACTCTGAATCCAGCATTGAGGGCAGGGCTCAATAAGGGCTGGACTCTGGGGACAGGATCACTGGATCACAGAATCACTGTAGTGGAAAGACACTGAGTGGATTGGAAGACACCGTACGGATGGGTGCTGGTCTTGCAACAGAAGTCAACTGGCTGAACGAGCCCCTCCCTTGCCCCCATTAGTGTAAATGTGCTTCTTGGTTCCTGAAATTCTTTGATGACTGCTAGCGTGGGCTTGGCGTGGCTCAGCAGCGATGCGGAAGGTCGGTGCGTGCAGTCAGGATGGCCGAGCGGTCCAAGGCGCTGCGTTCAGGTCGCAGTCTCCTCTGGAGGCGTGGGTTCGAATCCCACTTCTGACAGGCTGTGCTTTTCGCTGGCACCCTTGTCTGCCGCTGGACGTGGAGACAGACCTCTCATCAAGTTTGTATGTATGTCAGGTCACGTAAGACGAAGAAAACACAGTGAGAGCGGTGTGACTGAGACTGATTGAAAGCAGTACAGTGCCTCTGGCACATGTTCCTGTGAGCAGCAGATGGAGGTGCTGTTCTGGCACAGAGCACAATCTTTGATGATTTCAATGGCCACTCTTTGTCAAGTTGCCATTCAAGGTTGCTTTTTTTATTCTACCGTCTGTTTGGCATGCACATGGAAGTCCCTTCTGTGGCCTTTTGTGCGTGCAGCAGCAAGTGTACACGGCGACGGTGTGTGGAAATAGTCTTTGACAACTCTTTCAGGGAGCTCTCCAGTGGTTCCATGGTGTAATGGTGAGCACTCTGGACTCTGAATCCAGCGATCCGAGTTCAAATCTCGGTGGGACCTGCATTTAGAGTGTCTGGTACTAACTATACTCACGAGGCCCTCAAGACACGCGCCCGCCTCCACTGAGAGCCTTTCCAAGGTGGCCCAATCATCTGGCCCTCCTCAACGATCCCCCCTCGCATTATCCTTTGATTCTCTTAGCACTGCCCTGGTTTTGAGTGCTCTTAGCATTCTGGCTAAAAGTCATCATGGAAATGTTAAACCTGTAGAGGTTAGCTGCCTGTAGAGTGGGCTGCACTCATGGGAATATAGCAAGAAGGGCCATGGTGGGGACGGGTTTTCAGCTGCACAGACCCATTCTGGAAACCATGGGCGAAGCAAAGCCTTTCACCACAAGCGTGACAGACAAGGAGCAACACAGCAGGAGACAACCAGACAAGGCTGTGGCACATGAGAGACTAGCGTCTCCTAAACTCCACACGAGGTCCCACCGAGATTTGAACTCGGATCACTGGATTCAAAGTCCAGAGTGCTGACCATTACACCATGGAACCGCCATGAAAGTGCAGCAGAACATGTTTCTTGATTGACCTCAGCGTACGTGCCGCTGTGAAGGATACTCTTTCTTTGCAGGCATCCAGGCACCAAGCACAGCCAGCTATTGCTACCTTGACAAACTAGAGAGGCAGTAATACTACAAGATCAATACATTTTCAAGACCAGCACATGAGCAAAAGCCAGTACTCGGGCCCGAGCATTTGTCAAAGCTGGAGTGACCTGACTGGTTTGGCCTTGTATTTGACTTCCTCACCCCTGAAAGAAGCTCTGTCATTGTCCTATGACCCAAAATATTTGACTTGGTGGTACCTGGATTTGAACAGTAGCGGTGGGGACTCTGAATCCAGCATTGAGGGCAGGGCTCAATAAGGGCTGGACTCTGGGGACAGGATCACTGGATCACAGAATCACTGTAGTGGAAAGACACTGAGTGGATTGGAAGACACCGTACGGATGGGTGCTGGTCTTGCAACAGAAGTCAACTGGCTGAACGAGCCCCTCCCTTGCCCCCATTAGTGTAAATGTGCTTCTTGGTTCCTGAAATTCTTTGATGACTGCTAGCGTGGGCTTGGCGTGGCTCAGCAGCGATGCGGAAGGTCGGTGCGTGCAGTCAGGATGGCCGAGCGGTCCAAGGCGCTGCGTTCAGGTCGCAGTCTCCTCTGGAGGCGTGGGTTCGAATCCCACTTCTGACAGGCTGTGCTTTTCGCTGGCACCCTTGTCTGCCGCTGGACGTGGAGACAGACCTCTCATCAAGTACGTATGTATGTCAGGTCACGTAAGACGAAGAAAACACAGTGAGAGCGGTGTGACTGAGACTGATTGAAAGCAGTACAGTGCCTCTGGCACATGTTCCTGTGAGCAGCAGATGGAGGTGCTGTTCTGGCACAGAGCACAATCTTTGATGATTTCAATGGCCACTCTTTGTCAAGTTGCCATTCAAGGTTGCTTTTTTTATTCTACCGTCTGTTTGGCATGCACATGGAAGTCCCTTCTGTGGCCTTTTGTGCGTGCAGCAGCAAGTGTACACGGCGACGGTGTGTGGAAATAGTCTTTGACAACTCTTTCAGGGAGCTCTCCAGTGGTTCCATGGTGTAATGGTGAGCACTCTGGACTCTGAATCCAGCGATCCGAGTTCAAATCTCGGTGGGACCTGCATTTAGAGTGTCTGGTACTAACTATACTCACGAGGCCCTCAAGACACGCGCCCGCCTCCACTGAGAGCCTTTCCAAGGTGGCCCAATCATCTGGCCCTCCTCAACGATCCCCCCTCGCATTATCCTTTGATTCTCTTAGCACTGCCCTGGTTTTGAGTGCTCTTAGCATTCTGGCTAAAAGTCATCATGGAAATGTTAAACCTGTAGAGGTTAGCTGCCTGTAGAGTGGGCTGCACTCATGGGAATATAGCAAGAAGGGCCATGGTGGGGACGGGTTTTCAGCTGCACAGACCCATTCTGGAAACCATGGGCGAAGCAAAGCCTTTCACCACAAGCGTGACAGACAAGGAGCAACACAGCAGGAGACAACCAGACAAGGCTGTGGCACATGAGAGACTAGCGTCTCCTAAACTCCACACGAGGTCCCACCGAGATTTGAACTCGGATCACTGGATTCAAAGTCCAGAGTGCTGACCATTACACCATGGAACCGCCATGAAAGTGCAGCAGAACATGTTTCTTGATTGACCTCAGCGTACGTGCCGCTGTGAAGGATACTCTTCTTTCACAGGACTAAGCTTAATTGCAGGCATCCAGGCACCAAGCACAGCCAGCTATTGCTACCTTGACAAACTAGAGAGGCAGTAATACTACAAGATCAATACATTTTCAAGACCAGCACATGAGCAAAAGCCAGTACTCGGGCCCGAGCATTTGTCAAAGCTGGAGTGACCTGACTGGTTTGGCCTTGTATTTGACTTCCTCACCCCTGAAAGAAGCTCTGTCATTGTCCTATGACCCAAAATATTTGACTTGGTGGTACCTGGATTTGAACAGTAGCGGTGGGGACTCTGAATCCAGCATTGAGGGCAGGGCTCAATAAGGGCTGGACTCTGGGGACAGGATCACTGGATCACAGAATCACTGTAGTGGAAAGACACTGAGTGGATTGGAAGACACCGTACAGATGGGTGCTGGTCTTGCAACAGAAGTCAACTGGCTGAACGAGCCCCTCCCTTGCCCCCATTAGTGTAAATGTGCTTCTTGGTTCCTGAAATTCTTTGATGACTGCTAGCGTGGGCTTGGCGTGGCTCAGCAGCGATGCGGAAGGTCGGTGCGTGCAGTCAGGATGGCCGAGCGGTCCAAGGCGCTGCGTTCAGGTCGCAGTCTCCTCTGGAGGCGTGGGTTCGAATCCCACTTCTGACAGGCTGTGCTTTTCGCTGGCACCCTTGTCTGCCGCTGGACGTGGAGACAGACCTCTCATCAAGTACGTATGTATGTCAGGTCACGTAAGACGAAGAAAACACAGTGAGAGCGGTGTGACTGAGACTGATTGAAAGCAGTACAGTGCCTCTGGCACATGTTCCTGTGAGCAGCAGATGGAGGTGCTGTTCTGGCACAGAGCACAATCTTTGATGATTTCAATGGCCACTCTTTGTCAAGTTGCCATTCAAGGTTGCTTTTTTTTATTCTACCGTCTGTTTGGCATGCACATGGAAGTCCCTTCTGTGGCCTTTTGTGCGTGCAGCAGCAAGTGTACACGGCGACGGTGTGTGGAAATAGTCTTTGACAACTCTTTCAGGGAGCTCTCCAGTGGTTCCATGGTGTAATGGTGAGCACTCTGGACTCTGAATCCAGCGATCCGAGTTCAAATCTCGGTGGGACCTGCATTTAGAGTGTCTGGTACTAACTATACTCACGAGGCCCTCAAGACACGCGCCCGCCTCCACTGAGAGCCTTTCCAAGGTGGCCCAATCATCTGGCCCTCCTCAACGATCCCCCTCGCATTATCCTTTGATTCTCTTAGCACTGCCCTGGTTTTGAGTGCTCTTAGCATTCTGGCTAAAAGTCATCATGGAAATGTTAAACCTGTAGAGGTTAGCTGCCTGTAGAGTGGGCTGCACTCATGGGAATATAGCAAGAAGGGCCATGGTGGGGACGGGTTTTCAGCTGCACAGACCCATTCTGGAAACCATGGGCGAAGCAAAGCCTTTCACCACAAGCGTGACAGACAAGGAGCAACACAGCAGGAGACAACCAGACAAGGCTGTGGCACATGAGAGACTAGCGTCTCCTAAACTCCACACGAGGTCCCACCGAGATTTGAACTCGGATCACTGGATTCAAAGTCCAGAGTGCTGACCATTACACCATGGAACCGCCATGAAAGTGCAGCAGAACATGTTTCTTGATTGACCTCAGCGTACGTGCCGCTGTGAAGGATACTCTTCTTTCACAGGACTAAGCTTAATTGCAGGCATCCAGGCACCAAGCACAGCCAGCTATTGCTACCTTGACAAACTAGAGAGGCAGTAATACTACAAGATCAATACATTTTCAAGACCAGCACATGAGCAAAAGCCAGTACTCGGGCCCGAGCATTTGTCAAAGCTGGAGTGACCTGACTGGTTTGGCCTTGTATTTGACTTCCTCACCCCTGAAAGAAGCTCTGTCATTGTCCTATGACCCAAAATATTTGACTTGGTGGTACCTGGATTTGAACAGTAGCGGTGGGGACTCTGAATCCAGCATTGAGGGCAGGGCTCAATAAGGGCTGGACTCTGGGGACAGGATCACTGGATCACAGAATCACTGTAGTGGAAAGACACTGAGTGGATTGGAAGACACCGTACAATGGGTGCTGGTCTTGCAACAGAAGTCAACTGGCTGAACGAGCCCCTCCCTTGCCCCCATTAGTGTAAATGTGCTTCTTGGTTCCTGAAATTCTTTGATGACTGCTAGCGTGGGCTTGGCGTGGCTCAGCAGCGATGCGGAAGGTCGGTGCGTGCAGTCAGGATGGCCGAGCGGTCCAAGGCGCTGCGTTCAGGTCGCAGTCTCCTCTGGAGGCGTGGGTTCGAATCCCACTTCTGACAGGCTGTGCTTTTCGCTGGCACCCTTGTCTGCCGCTGGACGTGGAGACAGACCTCTCATCAAGTACGTATGTATGTCAGGTCACGTAAGACGAAGAAAACACAGTGAGAGCGGTGTGACTGAGACTGATTGAAAGCAGTACAGTGCCTCTGGCACATGTTCCTGTGAGCAGCAGATGGAGGTGCTGTTCTGGCACAGAGCACAATCTTTGATGATTTCAATGGCCACTCTTTGTCAAGTTGCCATTCAAGGTTGCTTTTTTTATTCTACCGTCTGTTTGGCATGCACATGGAAGTCCCTTCTGTGGCCTTTTGTGCGTGCAGCAGCAAGTGTACACGGCGACGGTGTGTGGAAATAGTCTTTGACAACTCTTTCAGGGAGCTCTCCAGTGGTTCCATGGTGTAATGGTGAGCACTCTGGACTCTGAATCCAGCGATCCGAGTTCAAATCTCGGTGGGACCTGCATTTAGAGTGTCTGGTACTAACTATACTCACGAGGCCCTCAAGACACGCGCCCGCCTCCACTGAGAGCCTTTCCAAGGTGGCCCAATCATCTGGCCCTCCTCAACGATCCCCCCTCGCATTATCCTTTGATTCTCTTAGCACTGCCCTGGTTTTGAGTGCTCTTAGCATTCTGGCTAAAAGTCATCATGGAAATGTTAAACCTGTAGAGGTTAGCTGCCTGTAGAGTGGGCTGCACTCATGGGAATATAGCAAGAAGGGCCATGGTGGGGACGGGTTTTCAGCTGCACAGACCCATTCTGGAAACCATGGGCGAAGCAAAGCCTTTCACCACAAGCGTGACAGACAAGGAGCAACACAGCAGGAGACAACCAGACAAGGCTGTGGCACATGAGAGACTAGCGTCTCCTAAACTCCACACGAGGTCCCACCGAGATTTGAACTCGGATCACTGGATTCAAAGTCCAGAGTGCTGACCATTACACCATGGAACCGCCATGAAAGTGCAGCAGAACATGTTTCTTGATTGACCTCAGCGTACGTGCCGCTGTGAAGGATACTCTTCTTTCACAGGACTAAGCTTAATTGCAGGCATCCAGGCACCAAGCACAGCCAGCTATTGCTACCTTGACAAACTAGAGAGGCAGTAATACTACAAGATCAATACATTTTCAAGACCAGCACATGAGCAAAAGCCAGTACTCGGGCCCGAGCATTTGTCAAAGCTGGAGTGACCTGACTGGTTTGGCCTTGTATTTGACTTCCTCACCCCTGAAAGAAGCTCTGTCATTGTCCTATGACCCAAAATATTTGACTTGGTGGTACCTGGATTTGAACAGTAGCGGTGGGGACTCTGAATCCAGCATTGAGGGCAGGGCTCAATAAGGGCTGGACTCTGGGGACAGGATCACTGGATCACAGAATCACTGTAGTGGAAAGACACTGAGTGGATTGGAAGACACCGTACGGATGGGTGCTGGTCTTGCAACAGAAGTCAACTGGCTGAACGAGCCCCTCCCTTGCCCCCATTAGTGTAAATGTGCTTCTTGGTTCCTGAAATTCTTTGATGACTGCTAGCGTGGGCTTGGCGTGGCTCAGCAGCGATGCGGAAGGTCGGTGCGTGCAGTCAGGATGGCCGAGCGGTCCAAGGCGCTGCGTTCAGGTCGCAGTCTCCTCTGGAGGCGTGGGTTCGAATCCCACTTCTGACAGGCTGTGCTTTTCGCTGGCACCCTTGTCTGCCGCTGGACGTGGAGACAGACCTCTCATCAAGTACGTATGTATGTCAGGTCACGTAAGACGAAGAAAACACAGTGAGAGCGGTGTGACTGAGACTGATTGAAAGCAGTACAGTGCCTCTGGCACATGTTCCTGTGAGCAGCAGATGGAGGTGCTGTTCTGGCACAGAGCACAATCTTTGATGATTTCAATGGCCACTCTTTGTCAAGTTGCCATTCAAGGTTGCTTTTTTTATTCTACCGTCTGTTTGGCATGCACATGGAAGTCCCTTCTGTGGCCTTTTGTGCGTGCAGCAGCAAGTGTACACGGCGACGGTGTGTGGAAATAGTCTTTGACAACTCTTTCAGGGAGCTCTCCAGTGGTTCCATGGTGTAATGGTGAGCACTCTGGACTCTGAATCCAGCGATCCGAGTTCAAATCTCGGTGGGACCTGCATTTAGAGTGTCTGGTACTAACTATACTCACGAGGCCCTCAAGACACGCGCCCGCCTCCACTGAGAGCCTTTCCAAGGTGGCCCAATCATCTGGCCCTCCTCAACGATCCCCCCTCGCATTATCCTTTGATTCTCTTAGCACTGCCCTGGTTTTGAGTGCTCTTAGCATTCTGGCTAAAAGTCATCATGGAAATGTTAAACCTGTAGAGGTTAGCTGCCTGTAGAGTGGGCTGCACTCATGGGAATATAGCAAGAAGGGCCATGGTGGGGACGGGTTTTCAGCTGCACAGACCCATTCTGGAAACCATGGGCGAAGCAAAGCCTTTCACCACAAGCGTGACAGACAAGGAGCAACACAGCAGGAGACAACCAGACAAGGCTGTGGCACATGAGAGACTAGCGTCTCCTAAACTCCACACGAGGTCCCACCGAGATTTGAACTCGGATCACTGGATTCAAAGTCCAGAGTGCTGACCATTACACCATGGAACCGCCATGAAAGTGCAGCAGAACATGTTTCTTGATTGACCTCAGCGTACGTGCCGCTGTGAAGGATACTCTTCTTTCACAGGACTAAGCTTAATTGCAGGCATCCAGGCACCAAGCACAGCCAGCTATTGCTACCTTGACAAACTAGAGAGGCAGTAATACTACAAGATCAATACATTTTCAAGACCAGCACATGAGCAAAAGCCAGTACTCGGGCCCGAGCATTTGTCAAAGCTGGAGTGACCTGACTGGTTTGGCCTTGTATTTGACTTCCTCACCCCTGAAAGAAGCTCTGTCATTGTCCTATGACCCAAAATATTTGACTTGGTGGTACCTGGATTTGAACAGTAGCGGTGGGGACTCTGAATCCAGCATTGAGGGCAGGGCTCAATAAGGGCTGGACTCTGGGGACAGGATCACTGGATCACAGAATCACTGTAGTGGAAAGACACTGAGTGGATTGGAAGACACCGTACAATGGGTGCTGGTCTTGCAACAGAAGTCAACTGGCTGAACGAGCCCCTCCCTTGCCCCCATTAGTGTAAATGTGCTTCTTGGTTCCTGAAATTCTTTGATGACTGCTAGCGTGGGCTTGGCGTGGCTCAGCAGCGATGCGGAAGGTCGGTGCGTGCAGTCAGGATGGCCGAGCGGTCCAAGGCGCTGCGTTCAGGTCGCAGTCTCCTCTGGAGGCGTGGGTTCGAATCCCACTTCTGACAGGCTGTGCTTTTCGCTGGCACCCTTGTCTGCCGCTGGACGTGGAGACAGACCTCTCATCAAGTACGTATGTATGTCAGGTCACGTAAGACGAAGAAAACACAGTGAGAGCGGTGTGACTGAGACTGATTGAAAGCAGTACAGTGCCTCTGGCACATGTTCCTGTGAGCAGCAGATGGAGGTGCTGTTCTGGCACAGAGCACAATCTTTGATGATTTCAATGGCCACTCTTTGTCAAGTTGCCATTCAAGGTTGCTTTTTTTATTCTACCGTCTGTTTGGCATGCACATGGAAGTCCCTTCTGTGGCCTTTTGTGCGTGCAGCAGCAAGTGTACACGGCGACGGTGTGTGGAAATAGTCTTTGACAACTCTTTCAGGGAGCTCTCCAGTGGTTCCATGGTGTAATGGTGAGCACTCTGGACTCTGAATCCAGCGATCCGAGTTCAAATCTCGGTGGGACCTGCATTTAGAGTGTCTGGTACTAACTATACTCACGAGGCCCTCAAGACACGCGCCCGCCTCCACTGAGAGCCTTTCCAAGGTGGCCCAATCATCTGGCCCTCCTCAACGATCCCCCCTCGCATTATCCTTTGATTCTCTTAGCACTGCCCTGGTTTTGAGTGCTCTTAGCATTCTGGCTAAAAGTCATCATGGAAATGTTAAACCTGTAGAGGTTAGCTGCCTGTAGAGTGGGCTGCACTCATGGGAATATAGCAAGAAGGGCCATGGTGGGGACGGGTTTTCAGCTGCACAGACCCATTCTGGAAACCATGGGCGAAGCAAAGCCTTTCACCACAAGCGTGACAGACAAGGAGCAACACAGCAGGAGACAACCAGACAAGGCTGTGGCACATGAGAGACTAGCGTCTCCTAAACTCCACACGAGGTCCCACCGAGATTTGAACTCGGATCACTGGATTCAAAGTCCAGAGTGCTGACCATTACACCATGGAACCGCCATGAAAGTGCAGCAGAACATGTTTCTTGATTGACCTCAGCGTACGTGCCGCTGTGAAGGATACTCTTCTTTCACAGGACAGCTTAATTGCAGGCATCCAGGCACCAAGCACAGCCAGCTATTGCTACCTTGACAAACTAGAGAGGCAGTAATACTACAAGATCAATACATTTTCAAGACCAGCACATGAGCAAAAGCCAGTACTCGGGCCCGAGCATTTGTCAAAGCTGGAGTGACCTGACTGGTTTGGCCTTGTATTTGACTTCCTCACCCCTGAAAGAAGCTCTGTCATTGTCCTATGACCCAAAATATTTGACTTGGTGGTACCTGGATTTGAACAGTAGCGGTGGGGACTCTGAATCCAGCATTGAGGGCAGGGCTCAATAAGGGCTGGACTCTGGGGACAGGATCACTGGATCACAGAATCACTGTAGTGGAAAGACACTGAGTGGATTGGAAGACACCGTACGGATGGGTGCTGGTCTTGCAACAGAAGTCAACTGGCTGAACGAGCCCCTCCCTTGCCCCCATTAGTGTAAATGTGCTTCTTGGTTCCTGAAATTCTTTGATGACTGCTAGCGTGGGCTTGGCGTGGCTCAGCAGCGATGCGGAAGGTCGGTGCGTGCAGTCAGGATGGCCGAGCGGTCCAAGGCGCTGCGTTCAGGTCGCAGTCTCCTCTGGAGGCGTGGGTTCGAATCCCACTTCTGACAGGCTGTGCTTTTCGCTGGCACCCTTGTCTGCCGCTGGACGTGGAGACAGACCTCTCATCAAGTACGTATGTATGTCAGGTCACGTAAGACGAAGAAAACACAGTGAGAGCGGTGTGACTGAGACTGATTGAAAGCAGTACAGTGCCTCTGGCACATGTTCCTGTGAGCAGCAGATGGAGGTGCTGTTCTGGCACAGAGCACAATCTTTGATGATTTCAATGGCCACTCTTTGTCAAGTTGCCATTCAAGGTTGCTTTTTTTTATTCTACCGTCTGTTTGGCATGCACATGGAAGTCCCTTCTGTGGCCTTTTGTGCGTGCAGCAGCAAGTGTACACGGCGACGGTGTGTGGAAATAGTCTTTGACAACTCTTTCAGGGAGCTCTCCAGTGGTTCCATGGTGTAATGGTGAGCACTCTGGACTCTGAATCCAGCGATCCGAGTTCAAATCTCGGTGGGACCTGCATTTAGAGTGTCTGGTACTAACTATACTCACGAGGCCCTCAAGACACGCGCCCGCCTCCACTGAGAGCCTTTCCAAGGTGGCCCAATCATCTGGCCCTCCTCAACGATCCCCCTCGCATTATCCTTTGATTCTCTTAGCACTGCCCTGGTTTTGAGTGCTCTTAGCATTCTGGCTAAAAGTCATCATGGAAATGTTAAACCTGTAGAGGTTAGCTGCCTGTAGAGTGGGCTGCACTCATGGGAATATAGCAAGAAGGGCCATGGTGGGGACGGGTTTTCAGCTGCACAGACCCATTCTGGAAACCATGGGCGAAGCAAAGCCTTTCACCACAAGCGTGACAGACAAGGAGCAACACAGCAGGAGACAACCAGACAAGGCTGTGGCACATGAGAGACTAGCGTCTCCTAAACTCCACACGAGGTCCCACCGAGATTTGAACTCGGATCACTGGATTCAAAGTCCAGAGTGCTGACCATTACACCATGGAACCGCCATGAAAGTGCAGCAGAACATGTTTCTTGATTGACCTCAGCGTACGTGCCGCTGTGAAGGATACTCTTCTTTCACAGGACTAAGCTTAATTGCAGGCATCCAGGCACCAAGCACAGCCAGCTATTGCTACCTTGACAAACTAGAGAGGCAGTAATACTACAAGATCAATACATTTTCAAGACCAGCACATGAGCAAAAGCCAGTACTCGGGCCCGAGCATTTGTCAAAGCTGGAGTGACCTGACTGGTTTGGCCTTGTATTTGACTTCCTCACCCCTGAAAGAAGCTCTGTCATTGTCCTATGACCCAAAATATTTGACTTGGTGGTACCTGGATTTGAACAGTAGCGGTGGGGACTCTGAATCCAGCATTGAGGGCAGGGCTCAATAAGGGCTGGACTCTGGGGACAGGATCACTGGATCACAGAATCACTGTAGTGGAAAGACACTGAGTGGATTGGAAGACACCGTACAGATGGGTGCTGGTCTTGCAACAGAAGTCAACTGGCTGAACGAGCCCCTCCCTTGCCCCCATTAGTGTAAATGTGCTTCTTGGTTCCTGAAATTCTTTGATGACTGCTAGCGTGGGCTTGGCGTGGCTCAGCAGCGATGCGGAAGGTCGGTGCGTGCAGTCAGGATGGCCGAGCGGTCCAAGGCGCTGCGTTCAGGTCGCAGTCTCCTCTGGAGGCGTGGGTTCGAATCCCACTTCTGACAGGCTGTGCTTTTCGCTGGCACCCTTGTCTGCCGCTGGACGTGGAGACAGACCTCTCATCAAGTACGTATGTATGTCAGGTCACGTAAGACGAAGAAAACACAGTGAGAGCGGTGTGACTGAGACTGATTGAAAGCAGTACAGTGCCTCTGGCACATGTTCCTGTGAGCAGCAGATGGAGGTGCTGTTCTGGCACAGAGCACAATCTTTGATGATTTCAATGGCCACTCTTTGTCAAGTTGCCATTCAAGGTTGCTTTTTTTTATTCTACCGTCTGTTTGGCATGCACATGGAAGTCCCTTCTGTGGCCTTTTGTGCGTGCAGCAGCAAGTGTACACGGCGACGGTGTGTGGAAATAGTCTTTGACAACTCTTTCAGGGAGCTCTCCAGTGGTTCCATGGTGTAATGGTGAGCACTCTGGACTCTGAATCCAGCGATCCGAGTTCAAATCTCGGTGGGACCTGCATTTAGAGTGTCTGGTACTAACTATACTCACGAGGCCCTCAAGACACGCGCCCGCCTCCACTGAGAGCCTTTCCAAGGTGGCCCAATCATCTGGCCCTCCTCAACGATCCCCCCTCGCATTATCCTTTGATTCTCTTAGCACTGCCCTGGTTTTGAGTGCTCTTAGCATTCTGGCTAAAAGTCATCATGGAAATGTTAAACCTGTAGAGGTTAGCTGCCTGTAGAGTGGGCTGCACTCATGGGAATATAGCAAGAAGGGCCATGGTGGGGACGGGTTTTCAGCTGCACAGACCCATTCTGGAAACCATGGGCGAAGCAAAGCCTTTCACCACAAGCGTGACAGACAAGGAGCAACACAGCAGGAGACAACCAGACAAGGCTGTGGCACATGAGAGACTAGCGTCTCCTAAACTCCACACGAGGTCCCACCGAGATTTGAACTCGGATCACTGGATTCAAAGTCCAGAGTGCTGACCATTACACCATGGAACCGCCATGAAAGTGCAGCAGAACATGTTTCTTGATTGACCTCAGCGTACGTGCCGCTGTGAAGGATACTCTTCTTTCACAGGACTAAGCTTAATTGCAGGCATCCAGGCACCAAGCACAGCCAGCTATTGCTACCTTGACAAACTAGAGAGGCAGTAATACTACAAGATCAATACATTTTCAAGACCAGCACATGAGCAAAAGCCAGTACTCGGGCCCGAGCATTTGTCAAAGCTGGAGTGACCTGACTGGTTTGGCCTTGTATTTGACTTCCTCACCCCTGAAAGAAGCTCTGTCATTGTCCTATGACCCAAAATATTTGACT
This sequence comes from Xyrichtys novacula, assembly GCA_962446985.1. Lineage (NCBI taxonomy): Eukaryota > Metazoa > Chordata > Actinopteri > Labriformes > Labridae > Xyrichtys > Xyrichtys novacula. The sequence continues at coordinate 6,300,730 of OY660871.1, read as the reverse complement.
TGGTGGTACCTGGATTTGAACAGTAGCGGTGGGGACTCTGAATCCAGCATTGAGGGCAGGGCTCAATAAGGGCTGGACTCTGGGGACAGGATCACTGGATCACAGAATCACTGTAGTGGAAAGACACTGAGTGGATTGGAAGACACCGTACAATGGGTGCTGGTCTTGCAACAGAAGTCAACTGGCTGAACGAGCCCCTCCCTTGCCCCCATTAGTGTAAATGTGCTTCTTGGTTCCTGAAATTCTTTGATGACTGCTAGCGTGGGCTTGGCGTGGCTCAGCAGCGATGCGGAAGGTCGGTGCGTGCAGTCAGGATGGCCGAGCGGTCCAAGGCGCTGCGTTCAGGTCGCAGTCTCCTCTGGAGGCGTGGGTTCGAATCCCACTTCTGACAGGCTGTGCTTTTCGCTGGCACCCTTGTCTGCCGCTGGACGTGGAGACAGACCTCTCATCAAGTACGTATGTATGTCAGGTCACGTAAGACGAAGAAAACACAGTGAGAGCGGTGTGACTGAGACTGATTGAAAGCAGTACAGTGCCTCTGGCACATGTTCCTGTGAGCAGCAGATGGAGGTGCTGTTCTGGCACAGAGCACAATCTTTGATGATTTCAATGGCCACTCTTTGTCAAGTTGCCATTCAAGGTTGCTTTTTTTTATTCTACCGTCTGTTTGGCATGCACATGGAAGTCCCTTCTGTGGCCTTTTGTGCGTGCAGCAGCAAGTGTACACGGCGACGGTGTGTGGAAATAGTCTTTGACAACTCTTTCAGGGAGCTCTCCAGTGGTTCCATGGTGTAATGGTGAGCACTCTGGACTCTGAATCCAGCGATCCGAGTTCAAATCTCGGTGGGACCTGCATTTAGAGTGTCTGGTACTAACTATACTCACGAGGCCCTCAAGACACGCGCCCGCCTCCACTGAGAGCCTTTCCAAGGTGGCCCAATCATCTGGCCCTCCTCAACGATCCCCCTCGCATTATCCTTTGATTCTCTTAGCACTGCCCTGGTTTTGAGTGCTCTTAGCATTCTGGCTAAAAGTCATCATGGAAATGTTAAACCTGTAGAGGTTAGCTGCCTGTAGAGTGGGCTGCACTCATGGGAATATAGCAAGAAGGGCCATGGTGGGGACGGGTTTTCAGCTGCACAGACCCATTCTGGAAACCATGGGCCAAGCAAAGCCTTTCACCACAAGCGTGACAGACAAGGAGCAACACAGCAGGAGACAACCAGACAAGGCTGTGGCACATGAGAGACTAGCGTCTCCTAAACTCCACACGAGGTCCCACCGAGATTTGAACTCGGATCACTGGATTCAAAGTCCAGAGTGCTGACCATTACACCATGGAACCGCCATGAAAGTGCAGCAGAACATGTTTCTTGATTGACCTCAGCGTACGTGCCGCTGTGAAGGATACTCTTCTTTCACAGGACTAAGCTTAATTGCAGGCATCCAGGCACCAAGCACAGCCAGCTATTGCTACCTTGACAAACTAGAGAGGCAGTAATACTACAAGATCAATACATTTTCAAGACCAGCACATGAGCAAAAGCCAGTACTCGGGCCCGAGCATTTGTCAAAGCTGGAGTGACCTGACTGGTTTGGCCTTGTATTTGACTTCCTCACCCCTGAAAGAAGCTCTGTCATTGTCCTATGACCCAAAATATTTGACTTGGTGGTACCTGGATTTGAACAGTAGCGGTGGGGACTCTGAATCCAGCATTGAGGGCAGGGCTCAATAAGGGCTGGACTCTGGGGACAGGATCACTGGATCACAGAATCACTGTAGTGGAAAGACACTGAGTGGATTGGAAGACACCGTACAGATGGGTGCTGGTCTTGCAACAGAAGTCAACTGGCTGAACGAGCCCCTCCCTTGCCCCCATTAGTGTAAATGTGCTTCTTGGTTCCTGAAATTCTTTGATGACTGCTAGCGTGGGCTTGGCGTGGCTCAGCAGCGATGCGGAAGGTCGGTGCGTGCAGTCAGGATGGCCGAGCGGTCCAAGGCGCTGCGTTCAGGTCGCAGTCTCCTCTGGAGGCGTGGGTTCGAATCCCACTTCTGACAGGCTGTGCTTTTCGCTGGCACCCTTGTCTGCCGCTGGACGTGGAGACAGACCTCTCATCAAGTACGTATGTATGTCAGGTCACGTAAGACGAAGAAAACACAGTGAGAGCGGTGTGACTGAGACTGATTGAAAGCAGTACAGTGCCTCTGGCACATGTTCCTGTGAGCAGCAGATGGAGGTGCTGTTCTGGCACAGAGCACAATCTTTGATGATTTCAATGGCCACTCTTTGTCAAGTTGCCGTTCAAGGTTGCTTTTTTTTATTCTACCGTCTGTTTGGCATGCACATGGAAGTCCCTTCTGTGGCCTTTTGTGCGTGCAGCAGCAAGTGTACACGGCGACGGTGTGTGGAAATAGTCTTTGACAACTCTTTCAGGGAGCTCTCCAGTGGTTCCATGGTGTAATGGTGAGCACTCTGGACTCTGAATCCAGCGATCCGAGTTCAAATCTCGGTGGGACCTGCATTTAGAGTGTCTGGTACTAACTATACTCACGAGGCCCTCAAGACACGCGCCCGCCTCCACTGAGAGCCTTTCCAAGGTGGCCCAATCATCTGGCCCTCCTCAACGATCCCCCCTCGCATTATCCTTTGATTCTCTTAGCACTGCCCTGGTTTTGAGTGCTCTTAGCATTCTGGCTAAAAGTCATCATGGAAATGTTAAACCTGTAGAGGTTAGCTGCCTGTAGAGTGGGCTGCACTCATGGGAATATAGCAAGAAGGGCCATGGTGGGGACGGGTTTTCAGCTGCACAGACCCATTCTGGAAACCATGGGCCAAGCAAAGCCTTTCACCACAAGCGTGACAGACAAGGAGCAACACAGCAGGAGACAACCAGACAAGGCTGTGGCACATGAGAGACTAGCGTCTCCTAAACTCCACACGAGGTCCCACCGAGATTTGAACTCGGATCACTGGATTCAAAGTCCAGAGTGCTGACCATTACACCATGGAACCGCCATGAAAGTGCAGCAGAACATGTTTCTTGATTGACCTCAGCGTACGTGCCGCTGTGAAGGATACTCTTCTTTCACAGGACTAAGCTTAATTGCAGGCATCCAGGCACCAAGCACAGCCAGCTATTGCTACCTTGACAAACTAGAGAGGCAGTAATACTACAAGATCAATACATTTTCAAGACCAGCACATGAGCAAAAGCCAGTACTCGGGCCCGAGCATTTGTCAAAGCTGGAGTGACCTGACTGGTTTGGCCTTGTATTTGACTTCCTCACCCCTGAAAGAAGCTCTGTCATTGTCCTATGACCCAAAATATTTGACTTGGTGGTACCTGGATTTGAACAGTAGCGGTGGGGACTCTGAATCCAGCATTGAGGGCAGGGCTCAATAAGGGCTGGACTCTGGGGACAGGATCACTGGATCACAGAATCACTGTAGTGGAAAGACACTGAGTGGATTGGAAGACACCGTACGGATGGGTGCTGGTCTTGCAACAGAAGTCAACTGGCTGAACGAGCCCCTCCCTTGCCCCCATTAGTGTAAATGTGCTTCTTGGTTCCTGAAATTCTTTGATGACTGCTAGCGTGGGCTTGGCGTGGCTCAGCAGCGATGCGGAAGGTCGGTGCGTGCAGTCAGGATGGCCGAGCGGTCCAAGGCGCTGCGTTCAGGTCGCAGTCTCCTCTGGAGGCGTGGGTTCGAATCCCACTTCTGACAGGCTGTGCTTTTCGCTGGCACCCTTGTCTGCCGCTGGACGTGGAGACAGACCTCTCATCAAGTACGTATGTATGTCAGGTCACGTAAGACGAAGAAAACACAGTGAGAGCGGTGTGACTGAGACTGATTGAAAGCAGTACAGTGCCTCTGGCACATGTTCCTGTGAGCAGCAGATGGAGGTGCTGTTCTGGCACAGAGCACAATCTTTGATGATTTCAATGGCCACTCTTTGTCAAGTTGCCATTCAAGGTTGCTTTTTTTTATTCTACCGTCTGTTTGGCATGCACATGGAAGTCCCTTCTGTGGCCTTTTGTGCGTGCAGCAGCAAGTGTACACGGCGACGGTGTGTGGAAATAGTCTTTGACAACTCTTTCAGGGAGCTCTCCAGTGGTTCCATGGTGTAATGGTGAGCACTCTGGACTCTGAATCCAGCGATCCGAGTTCAAATCTCGGTGGGACCTGCATTTAGAGTGTCTGGTACTAACTATACTCACGAGGCCCTCAAGACACGCGCCCGCCTCCACTGAGAGCCTTTCCAAGGTGGCCCAATCATCTGGCCCTCCTCAACGATCCCCCCTCGCATTATCCTTTGATTCTCTTAGCACTGCCCTGGTTTTGAGTGCTCTTAGCATTCTGGCTAAAAGTCATCATGGAAATGTTAAACCTGTAGAGGTTAGCTGCCTGTAGAGTGGGCTGCACTCATGGGAATATAGCAAGAAGGGCCATGGTGGGGACGGGTTTTCAGCTGCACAGACCCATTCTGGAAACCATGGGCCAAGCAAAGCCTTTCACCACAAGCGTGACAGACAAGGAGCAACACAGCAGGAGACAACCAGACAAGGCTGTGGCACATGAGAGACTAGCGTCTCCTAAACTCCACACGAGGTCCCACCGAGATTTGAACTCGGATCACTGGATTCAAAGTCCAGAGTGCTGACCATTACACCATGGAACCGCCATGAAAGTGCAGCAGAACATGTTTCTTGATTGACCTCAGCGTACGTGCCGCTGTGAAGGATACTCTTCTTTCACAGGACTAAGCTTAATTGCAGGCATCCAGGCACCAAGCACAGCCAGCTATTGCTACCTTGACAAACTAGAGAGGCAGTAATACTACAAGATCAATACATTTTCAAGACCAGCACATGAGCAAAAGCCAGTACTCGGGCCCGAGCATTTGTCAAAGCTGGAGTGACCTGACTGGTTTGGCCTTGTATTTGACTTCCTCACCCCTGAAAGAAGCTCTGTCATTGTCCTATGACCCAAAATATTTGACTTGGTGGTACCTGGATTTGAACAGTAGCGGTGGGGACTCTGAATCCAGCATTGAGGGCAGGGCTCAATAAGGGCTGGACTCTGGGGACAGGATCACTGGATCACAGAATCACTGTAGTGGAAAGACACTGAGTGGATTGGAAGACACCGTACAATGGGTGCTGGTCTTGCAACAGAAGTCAACTGGCTGAACGAGCCCCTCCCTTGCCCCCATTAGTGTAAATGTGCTTCTTGGTTCCTGAAATTCTTTGATGACTGCTAGCGTGGGCTTGGCGTGGCTCAGCAGCGATGCGGAAGGTCGGTGCGTGCAGTCAGGATGGCCGAGCGGTCCAAGGCGCTGCGTTCAGGTCGCAGTCTCCTCTGGAGGCGTGGGTTCGAATCCCACTTCTGACAGGCTGTGCTTTTCGCTGGCACCCTTGTCTGCCGCTGGACGTGGAGACAGACCTCTCATCAAGTACGTATGTATGTCAGGTCACGTAAGACGAAGAAAACACAGTGAGAGCGGTGTGACTGAGACTGATTGAAAGCAGTACAGTGCCTCTGGCACATGTTCCTGTGAGCAGCAGATGGAGGTGCTGTTCTGGCACAGAGCACAATCTTTGATGATTTCAATGGCCACTCTTTGTCAAGTTGCCATTCAAGGTTGCTTTTTTTTATTCTACCGTCTGTTTGGCATGCACATGGAAGTCCCTTCTGTGGCCTTTTGTGCGTGCAGCAGCAAGTGTACACGGCGACGGTGTGTGGAAATAGTCTTTGACAACTCTTTCAGGGAGCTCTCCAGTGGTTCCATGGTGTAATGGTGAGCACTCTGGACTCTGAATCCAGCGATCCGAGTTCAAATCTCGGTGGGACCTGCATTTAGAGTGTCTGGTACTAACTATACTCACGAGGCCCTCAAGACACGCGCCCGCCTCCACTGAGAGCCTTTCCAAGGTGGCCCAATCATCTGGCCCTCCTCAACGATCCCCCTCGCATTATCCTTTGATTCTCTTAGCACTGCCCTGGTTTTGAGTGCTCTTAGCATTCTGGCTAAAAGTCATCATGGAAATGTTAAACCTGTAGAGGTTAGCTGCCTGTAGAGTGGGCTGCACTCATGGGAATATAGCAAGAAGGGCCATGGTGGGGACGGGTTTTCAGCTGCACAGACCCATTCTGGAAACCATGGGCCAAGCAAAGCCTTTCACCACAAGCGTGACAGACAAGGAGCAACACAGCAGGAGACAACCAGACAAGGCTGTGGCACATGAGAGACTAGCGTCTCCTAAACTCCACACGAGGTCCCACCGAGATTTGAACTCGGATCACTGGATTCAAAGTCCAGAGTGCTGACCATTACACCATGGAACCGCCATGAAAGTGCAGCAGAACATGTTTCTTGATTGACCTCAGCGTACGTGCCGCTGTGAAGGATACTCTTCTTTCACAGGACTAAGCTTAATTGCAGGCATCCAGGCACCAAGCACAGCCAGCTATTGCTACCTTGACAAACTAGAGAGGCAGTAATACTACAAGATCAATACATTTTCAAGACCAGCACATGAGCAAAAGCCAGTACTCGGGCCCGAGCATTTGTCAAAGCTGGAGTGACCTGACTGGTTTGGCCTTGTATTTGACTTCCTCACCCCTGAAAGAAGCTCTGTCATTGTCCTATGACCCAAAATATTTGACTTGGTGGTACCTGGATTTGAACAGTAGCGGTGGGGACTCTGAATCCAGCATTGAGGGCAGGGCTCAATAAGGGCTGGACTCTGGGGACAGGATCACTGGATCACAGAATCACTGTAGTGGAAAGACACTGAGTGGATTGGAAGACACCGTACGGATGGGTGCTGGTCTTGCAACAGAAGTCAACTGGCTGAACGAGCCCCTCCCTTGCCCCCATTAGTGTAAATGTGCTTCTTGGTTCCTGAAATTCTTTGATGACTGCTAGCGTGGGCTTGGCGTGGCTCAGCAGCGATGCGGAAGGTCGGTGCGTGCAGTCAGGATGGCCGAGCGGTCCAAGGCGCTGCGTTCAGGTCGCAGTCTCCTCTGGAGGCGTGGGTTCGAATCCCACTTCTGACAGGCTGTGCTTTTCGCTGGCACCCTTGTCTGCCGCTGGACGTGGAGACAGACCTCTCATCAAGTACGTATGTATGTCAGGTCACGTAAGACGAAGAAAACACAGTGAGAGCGGTGTGACTGAGACTGATTGAAAGCAGTACAGTGCCTCTGGCACATGTTCCTGTGAGCAGCAGATGGAGGTGCTGTTCTGGCACAGAGCACAATCTTTGATGATTTCAATGGCCACTCTTTGTCAAGTTGCCATTCAAGGTTGCTTTTTTTTATTCTACCGTCTGTTTGGCATGCACATGGAAGTCCCTTCTGTGGCCTTTTGTGCGTGCAGCAGCAAGTGTACACGGCGACGGTGTGTGGAAATAGTCTTTGACAACTCTTTCAGGGAGCTCTCCAGTGGTTCCATGGTGTAATGGTGAGCACTCTGGACTCTGAATCCAGCGATCCGAGTTCAAATCTCGGTGGGACCTGCATTTAGAGTGTCTGGTACTAACTATACTCACGAGGCCCTCAAGACACGCGCCCGCCTCCACTGAGAGCCTTTCCAAGGTGGCCCAATCATCTGGCCCTCCTCAACGATCCCCCCTCGCATTATCCTTTGATTCTCTTAGCACTGCCCTGGTTTTGAGTGCTCTTAGCATTCTGGCTAAAAGTCATCATGGAAATGTTAAACCTGTAGAGGTTAGCTGCCTGTAGAGTGGGCTGCACTCATGGGAATATAGCAAGAAGGGCCATGGTGGGGACGGGTTTTCAGCTGCACAGACCCATTCTGGAAACCATGGGCGAAGCAAAGCCTTTCACCACAAGCGTGACAGACAAGGAGCAACACAGCAGGAGACAACCAGACAAGGCTGTGGCACATGAGAGACTAGCGTCTCCTAAACTCCACACGAGGTCCCACCGAGATTTGAACTCGGACCACTGGATTCAAAGTCCAGAGTGCTGACCATTACACCATGGAACCGCCATGAAAGTGCAGCAGAACATGTTTCTTGATTGACCTCAGCGTACGTGCCGCTGTGAAGGATACTCTTCTTTCACAGGACTAAGCTTAATTGCAGGCATCCAGGCACCAAGCACAGCCAGCTATTGCTACCTTGACAAACTAGAGAGGCAGTAATACTACAAGATCAATACATTTTCAAGACCAGCACATGAGCAAAAGCCAGTACTCGGGCCCGAGCATTTGTCAAAGCTGGAGTGACCTGACTGGTTTGGCCTTGTATTTGACTTCCTCACCCCTGAAAGAAGCTCTGTCATTGTCCTATGACCCAAAATATTTGACTTGGTGGTACCTGGATTTGAACAGTAGCGGTGGGGACTCTGAATCCAGCATTGAGGGCAGGGCTCAATAAGGGCTGGACTCTGGGGACAGGATCACTGGATCACAGAATCACTGTAGTGGAAAGACACTGAGTGGATTGGAAGACACCGTACGGATGGGTGCTGGTCTTGCAACAGAAGTCAACTGGCTGAACGAGCCCCTCCCTTGCCCCCATTAGTGTAAATGTGCTTCTTGGTTCCTGAAATTCTTTGATGACTGCTAGCGTGGGCTTGGCGTGGCTCAGCAGCGATGCGGAAGGTCGGTGCGTGCAGTCAGGATGGCCGAGCGGTCCAAGGCGCTGCGTTCAGGTCGCAGTCTCCTCTGGAGGCGTGGGTTCGAATCCCACTTCTGACAGGCTGTGCTTTTCGCTGGCACCCTTGTCTGCCGCTGGACGTGGAGACAGACCTCTCATCAAGTACGTATGTATGTCAGGTCACGTAAGACGAAGAAAACACAGTGAGAGCGGTGTGACTGAGACTGATTGAAAGCAGTACAGTGCCTCTGGCACATGTTCCTGTGAGCAGCAGATGGAGGTGCTGTTCTGGCACAGAGCACAATCTTTGATGATTTCAATGGCCACTCTTTGTCAAGTTGCCATTCAAGGTTGCTTTTTTTTATTCTACCGTCTGTTTGGCATGCACATGGAAGTCCCTTCTGTGGCCTTTTGTGCGTGCAGCAGCAAGTGTACACGGCGACGGTGTGTGGAAATAGTCTTTGACAACTCTTTCAGGGAGCTCTCCAGTGGTTCCATGGTGTAATGGTGAGCACTCTGGACTCTGAATCCAGCGATCCGAGTTCAAATCTCGGTGGGACTTGCATGTAGAGTGGCTGGTACTAACTATACTCACGAGGCCCTCAAGACACGCGCCCGCCTCCACTGAGAGCCTTTCCAAGGTGGCCCAATCATCTGGCCCTCCTCAACGATCCCCCCTCGCATTATCCTTTGATTCTCTTAGCACTGCCCTGGTTTTGAGTGCTCTTAGCATTCTGGCTAAAAGTCATCATGGAAATGTTAAACCTGTAGAGGTTAGCTGCCTGTAGAGTGGGCTGCACTCATGGGAATATAGCAAGAAGGGCCATGGTGGGGACGGGTTTTCAGCTGCACAGACCCATTCTGGAAACCATGGGCGAAGCAAAGCCTTTCACCACAAGCGTGACAGACAAGGAGCAACACAGCAGGAGACAACCAGACAAGGCTGTGGCACATGAGAGACTAGCGTCTCCTAAACTCCACACGAGGTCCCACCGAGATTTGAACTCGATCACTGGATTCAAAGTCCAGAGTGCTGACCATTACACCATGGAACCGCCATGAAAGTGCAGCAGAACATGTTTCTTGATTGACCTCAGCGTACGTGCCGCTGTGAAGGATACTCTTCTTTCACAGGACTAAGCTTAATTGCAGGCATCCAGGCACCAAGCACAGCCAGCTATTGCTACCTTGACAAACTAGAGAGGCAGTAATACTACAAGATCAATACATTTTCAAGACCAGCACATGAGCAAAAGCCAGTACTCGGGCCCGAGCATTTGTCAAAGCTGGAGTGACCTGACTGGTTTGGCCTTGTATTTGACTTCCTCACCCCTGAAAGAAGCTCTGTCATTGTCCTATGACCCAAAATATTTGACTTGGTGGTACCTGGATTTGAACAGTAGCGGTGGGGACTCTGAATCCAGCATTGAGGGCAGGGCTCAATAAGGGCTGGACTCTGGGGACAGGATCACTGGATCACAGAATCACTGTAGTGGAAAGACACTGAGTGGATTGGAAGACACCGTACAATTGGGTGCTGGTCTTGCAACAGAAGTCAACTGGCTGAACGAGCCCCTCCCTTGCCCCCATTAGTGTAAATGTGCTTCTTGGTTCCTGAAATTCTTTGATGACTGCTAGCGTGGGCTTGGCGTGGCTCAGCAGCGATGCGGAAGGTCGGTGCGTGCAGTCAGGATGGCCGAGCGGTCCAAGGCGCTGCGTTCAGGTCGCAGTCTCCTCTGGAGGCGTGGGTTCGAATCCCACTTCTGACAGGCTGTGCTTTTCGCTGGCACCCTTGTCTGCCGCTGGACGTGGAGACAGACCTCTCATCAAGTACGTATGTATGTCAGGTCACGTAAGACGAAGAAAACACAGTGAGAGCGGTGTGACTGAGACTGATTGAAAGCAGTACAGTGCCTCTGGCACATGTTCCTGTGAGCAGCAGATGGAGGTGCTGTTCTGGCACAGAGCACAATCTTTGATGATTTCAATGGCCACTCTTTGTCAAGTTGCCATTCAAGGTTGCTTTTTTTTATTCTACCGTCTGTTTGGCATGCACATGGAAGTCCCTTCTGTGGGCTTTAGTGCGTGCAGCAGCAAGTGTACACAGCCATGGTGTGTGGAAATAGTCTTTGACAACTCTTTCAGGGAGCTCTCCAGTGGTTCCATGGTGTAATGGTGAGCACTCTGGACTCTGAATCCAGCGATCCGAGTTCAAATCTCGGTGGGACCTGCATTTAGAGTGTCTGGTACTAACTATACTCACGAGGCCCTCAAGACACGCGCCCGCCTCCACTGAGAGCCTTTCCAAGGTGGCCCTCCTCAACGATCCCCCCTCGCATTATCCTTTGATTCTCTTAGCACTGCCCTGGTTTTGAGTGCTCTTAGCATTCTGGCTAAAAGTCATCATGGAAATGTTAAACCTGTAGAGGTTAGCTGCCTGTAGAGTGGGCTGCACTCATGGGAATATAGCAAGAAGGGCCATGGTGGGGACGGGTTTTCAGCTGCACAGACCCATTCTGGAAACCATGGGCGAAGCAAAGCCTTTCACCACAAGCGTGACAGACAAGGAGCAACACAGCAGGAGACAACCAGACAAGGCTGTGGCACATGAGAGACTAGCGTCTCCTAAACTCCACACGAGGTCCCACCGAGATTTGAACTCGGATCACTGGATTCAAAGTCCAGAGTGCTGACCATTACACCATGGAACCGCCATGAAAGTGCAGCAGAACATGTTTCTTGATTGACCTCAGCGTACGTGCCGCTGTGAAGGATACTCTTCTTTCACAGGACTAAGCTTAATTGCAGGCATCCAGGCACCAAGCACAGCCAGCTATTGCTACCTTGACAAACTAGAGAGGCAGTAATACTACAAGATCAATACATTTTCAAGACCAGCACATGAGCAAAAGCCAGTACTCGGGCCCGAGCATTTGTCAAAGCTGGAGTGACCTGACTGGTTTGGCCTTGTATTTGACTTCCTCACCCCTGAAAGAAGCTCTGTCATTGTCCTATGACCCAAAATATTTGACTTGGTGGTACCTGGATTTGAACAGTAGCGGTGGGGACTCTGAATCCAGCATTGAGGGCAGGGCTCAATAAGGGCTGGACTCTGGGGACAGGATCACTGGATCACAGAATCACTGTAGTGGAAAGACACTGAGTGGATTGGAAGACACCGTACGGATGGGTGCTGGTCTTGCAACAGAAGTCAACTGGCTGAACGAGCCCCTCCCTTGCCCCCATTAGTGTAAATGTGCTTCTTGGTTCCTGAAATTCTTTGATGACTGCTAGCGTGGGCTTGGCGTGGCTCAGCAGCGATGCGGAAGGTCGGTGCGTGCAGTCAGAATGGCCGAGCGGTCCAAGGCGCTGCGTTCAGGTCGCAGTCTCCTCTGGAGGCGTGGGTTCGAATCCCACTTCTGACAGGCTGTGCTTTTCGCTGGCACCCTTGTCTGCCGCTGGACGTGGAGACAGACCTCTCATCAAGTTCGTATGTATGTCAGGTCACCTAAGACGAAGAAAACACAGTGAGAGCGGTGAGACTGAGACTGATTGAAAGCAGTACAGTGCCTCTGGCACATGTTCCTGTGAGCAGCAGATGGAGGTGCTGTTCTGGCACAGAGCACAATCTTTGATGATTTCAATGGCCACTCTTTGTCAAGTTGCCATTCAAGGTTGCTTTTTTTTATTCTACCGTCTGTTTGGCATGCACATGGAAGTCCCTTCTGTGGCCTTTTGTGCGTGCAGCAGCAAGTGTACACAGCGATGGTGTGTGGAAATAGTCTTTGACAACTCCTTCAGGGAGCTCTCCAGTGGTTCCATGGTGTAATGGTGAGCACTCTGGATTCTGAATCCAGCGATCCGAGTTCAAATCTCGGTGGGACCTGCATTTAGAGTGTCTGGTACTAACTATACTCACGAGGCCCTCAAGACACGCGCCCGCCTCCACTGAGAGCCTTTCCAAGGTGGCCCAATCATCTGGCCCTCCTCAACGATCCCCCCTCGCATTAGCCTTTGATTCTCTTAGCACTGCCCTGGTTTTGAGTGCTCTTAGCATTCTGGCTAAAAGTCATCATGGAAATGTTAAACCTGTAGAGGTTAGCTGCCTGTAGAGTGGGCTGCACTCATGGGAATATAGCAAGAAGGGCCATGGTGGGGACGGGTTTTCAGCTGCACAGACCCATTCTGGAAACCATGGGCGAAGCAAAGCCTTTCACCACAAGCGTGACAGACAAGGAGCAACACAGCAGGAGACAACCAGACAAGGCTGTGGCACATGAGAGACTAGCGTCTCCTAAACTCCACACGAGGTCCCACCGAGATTTGAACTCGGATCACTGGATTCAAAGTCCAGAGTGCTGACCATTACACCATGGAACCGCCATGAAAGTGCAGCAGAACATGTTTCTTGATTGACCTCAGCGTACGTGCCACTGTGAAGGATACTCTTCTTTCACAGGACTAAGCTTAATTGCAGGCATCCAGGCACCAAGCACAGCCAGCTATTGCTACCTTGACAAACTAGAGAGGCAGTAATACTACAAGATCAATACATTTTCAAGACCAGCACATGAGCAAAAGCCAGTACTCGGGCCCAAGCATTTGTCAAAGCTGGAGTGACCTGACTGGTTTGGCCTTGTATTTGACTTCCTCACCCCTGAAAGAAGCTCTGTCATTGTCCTATGACCCAAAATATTTGACTTGGTGGTACCTGGATTTGAACAGTAGCGGTGGGGACTCTGAATCCAGCATTGAGGGCAGGGCTCAATAAGGGCTGGACTCTGGGGACAGGATCACTGGATCACAGAATCACTGTAGTGGAAAGACACTGAGTGGATTGGAAGACACCGTACGGATGGGTGCTGGTCTTGCAACAGAAGTCAACTGGCTGAACGAGCCCCTCCCTTGCCCCCATTAGTGTAAATGTGCTTCTTGGTTCCTGAAATTCTTTGATGACTGCTAGCGTGGGCTTGGCGTGGCTCAGCAGCGATGCGGAAGGTCGGTGCGTGCAGTCAGGATGGCCGAGCGGTCCAAGGCGCTGCGTTCAGGTCGCAGTCTCCTCTGGAGGCGTGGGTTCGAATCCCACTTCTGACAGGCTGTGCTTTTCGCTGGCACCCTTGTCTGCCGCTGGACGTGGAGACAGACCTCTCATCAAGTACGTATGTATGTCAGGTCACGTAAGACGAAGAAAACACAGTGAGAGCGGTGTGACTGAGACTGATTGAAAGCAGTACAGTGCCTCTGGCACATGTTCCTGTGAGCAGCAGATGGAGGTGCTGTTCTGGCACAGAGCACAATCTTTGATGATTTCAATGGCCACTCTTTGTCAAGTTGCCATTCAAGGTTGCTTTTTTTTATTCTACCGTCTGTTTGGCATGCACATGGAAGTCCCTTCTGTGGCCTTTTGTGCGTGCAGCAGCAAGTGTACACGGCGACGGTGTGTGGAAATAGTCTTTGACAACTCTTTCAGGGAGCTCTCCAGTGGTTCCATGGTGTAATGGTGAGCACTCTGGACTCTGAATCCAGCGATCCGAGTTCAAATCTCGGTGGGACCTGCATTTAGAGTGTCTGGTACTAACTATACTCACGAGGCCCTCAAGACACGCGCCCGCCTCCACTGAGAGCCTTTCCAAGGTGGCCCAATCATCTGGCCCTCCTCAACGATCCCCCCTCGCATTAGCCTTTGATTCTCTTAGCACTGCCCTGGTTTTGAGTGCTCTTAGCATTCTGGCTAAAAGTCATCATGGAAATGTTAAACCTGTAGAGGTTAGCTGCCTGTAGAGTGGGCTGCACTCATGGGAATATAGCAAGAAGGGCCATGGTGGGGACGGGTTTTCAGCTGCACAGACCCATTCTGGAAACCATGGGCGAAGCAAAGCCTTTCACCACAAGCGTGACAGACAAGGAGCAACACAGCAGGAGACAACCAGACAAGGCTGTGGCACATGAGAGACTAGCGTCTCCTAAACTCCACACGAGGTCCCACCGAGATTTGAACTCGGATCACTGGATTCAAAGTCCAGAGTGCTGACCATTACACCATGGAACCGCCATGAAAGTGCAGCAGAACATGTTTCTTGATTGACCTCAGCGTACGTGCCACTGTGAAGGATACTCTTCTTTCACAGGACTAAGCTTAATTGCAGGCATCCAGGCACCAAGCACAGCCAGCTATTGCTACCTTGACAAACTAGAGAGGCAGTAATACTACAAGATCAATACATTTTCAAGACCAGCACATGAGCAAAAGCCAGTACTCGGGCCCAAGCATTTGTCAAAGCTGGAGTGACCTGACTGGTTTGGCCTTGTATTTGACTTCCTCACCCCTGAAAGAAGCTCTGTCATTGTCCTATGACCCAAAATATTTGACTTGGTGGTACCTGGATTTGAACAGTAGCGGTGGGGACTCTGAATCCAGCATTGAGGGCAGGGCTCAATAAGGGCTGGACTCTGGGGACAGGATCACTGGATCACAGAATCACTGTAGTGGAAAGACACTGAGTGGATTGGAAGACACCGTACAGATGGGTGCTGGTCTTGCAACAGAAGTCAACTGGCTGAACGAGCCCCTCCCTTGCCCCCATTAGTGTAAATGTGCTTCTTGGTTCCTGAAATTCTTTGATGACTGCTAGCGTGGGCTTGGCGTGGCTCAGCAGCGATGCGGAAGGTCGGTGCGTGCAGTCAGGATGGCCGAGCGGTCCAAGGCGCTGCGTTCAGGTCGCAGTCTCCTCTGGAGGCGTGGGTTCGAATCCCACTTCTGACAGGCTGTGCTTTTCGCTGGCACCCTTGTTTGCCGCTGGACGTGGAGACAGACCTCTCATCAAGTACGTATGTATGTCAGGTCACGTAAGACGAAGAAAACACAGTGAGAGCGGTGTGACTGAGACTGATTGAAAGCAGTACAGTGCCTCTGGCCTCCAGCCTCTGGCACATGTTCCTATGAGCAGCAGATGGAGGTGCTGTTCTGGCACAGAGCACAATCTTTGATGGTTTCAATGACCACTCTTTGTCAAGTCGCCAGTCAAGGTTGCTTTTTTTATTCTACCGTCTTTTTGGCACTGTTGAACTGTGTTGTTTTTATATTTTGAACTGTGTTGTTTTTATATTTTGATGCCTTCTCCAAATTTCCTCCAACCTTGATTTACCAATAAAAACCATAACATGTTACTGTTGCTCAACCATTGTTTTTATTGTCACAGTTTTTTTTTTTAACTAAAACAGCCAATAAAGATATTTATTCATACCAGTTTTGTTTTTCCTTTGAAACAATAAATAACACTTTTCAGGAATTTATTACAGAACATGAGAAAAATAACAAATTCTCAAAAACTTTTAATAAAGAAGAGTTTTATGTTTTATTTACAGAGACTGTCACAATACCAGACTTCAAGATTAAAATACAATACAATATTTATTCAACATGCTACTACAATTTATGATGTTAATTATCTTAATTATCTATGAATTTCTCCTTCTATCTATCATCATTCATGAACTTTTTTATCTATTACTATATTATGTATTTATCTTACCTATTTATTTGTTTTATCTTATTTTTCTATTAAAATTATTTATTCTTTAAGTGATTTATCTGTTAATCATTTATCTGTTACTTAATATACTATTTTAATTAAACTATTATTTATCTTCATTTAACTAGTGTATTTATTTATTCTAACTATTCCTATATTATTGCGTATTAATTATTCATGCATCTATTTTTCATTTATTTATCAGTTTAATTATGAATTTGTTTATCTATTACTATATTGTGTATTTATCTTCGTTATCTATTAATTTATTTGATCTTATTTTTCTATTAAAATAATTTATTATTTAAGTGATTTATCTGTTTGTCAATCATTTATCTGTTACTTAATATACTATTTTAATTAAACTATTATTTATCTTTATATAACTAGTGTATTTATTTATTTATTCTGACTATTCCTATATTATTGCTTAATAATATAGGAATAGTCAGGGGACTCCCTGTCACACCACATTGAGAGCGAGCATGAGCGAGAGAGCGAGCATGAGCGAGAGAGCGAGCGAGTCCCTACTCCTGGAAAAGAACGAAGCGCTTCACGAGGCAAACAAAACAATCACCAAACTCAAACTCCATATTCAAAAACTCTCCAATGAGCTCAAGACAAAATCCACTCTCCTCACAACCTGCATTGATGTGGCCCACCAGCAATCCCTCCACCTATTCTCCCTCCAAACAACCCTCCAGGACACGCTACCCTGGGAGCCTCAAAGCCCGTCCACCACGTCCCAACCGCCATCCACCGCTGCACCCAACCAGGACTCAACATGGACTGAAATAACCACACGCGGCAGGAAAATCACCAACACCACCCCCTGGAACCCGGCCGGGCCTACCTCAAGCTCCACTCCAAGCCGCTTCGAGGCTCCTGAGAATCCTCCTGAGCCTGCAAACACCAGCATGGACCAGTCCCTTCTCCGCGGTGACGTGGTGGCGTCCTCTACAGCGGCTGCCGGAGCTCCCATGGCTCCTACACGGCCACCCGGCGGAGCCCCCGAGCCTTCGTCCACGTCCTCCGGTGCCCTCGCGGCGTGCCGGCTCGAGGACCGGGTAGCCTCCGCTCTTGTGGCGACCAGCTCCCGGGCGTCACCGGGCACTGGCGCTAAGAACACCTCCCTGCCGGCGTACAGTGGGATTCCCGTGTGGCCTGGCACTGGCGGAGGGGACCTTTCTCCGTCGGTCCCTGGTCGCGCGCGGTGTCCCGGAACCCGCCTTGACCACCAATCGGAGAGCCGGCCCGTGTCCTCGGCCGCCCGCAGGAGGTTTCTCTGGGAAGCAGTCCGACGGAGCTCCGCCGGGCCCGCTTCAGCTGCCCCCGGACCGAAATGGCAGACCGGCCCCGCAGCCGCTGGCATCCACCGCACCGCTGAGTCCCCGTACCCCGGCCACCAGCCCTGCTTCGGACACAGGAGCCATGCACCCCCCGCCGCTGTTTCCCCCCACCACCTTGATCATCGGTGACAGCATCAATTGATGTGTGTTTTTATTGCTTAACTCTGTACAGCGTCTTTGTGTTTTTGAAAAGCGCTTTACAAATAAAATGTATTATTATTATTATTATTAATTATTTATGCATCTATTTATTCATTTATTTATCAGATTAACTGTTTATACAGATAGAAATTACATATTTATTAGAATATTTATAACATTAAAACTTAGGTGTGCAATACTTTCAGTGATAGTCTGTTTTTCCAGATATGAGTCACAGGACTATTTTCGGGCCTTCTTCATTTCTTCCAACCACTGCTCTTTTGAGAGGGATTCAGAGAGAGGACAATACAATTTGCCATAATACAGGCTGTGTCCAGTGTCAGCAGTACGGAACTGACCACACTTTTTACAAGTGTTTGCCTCCACTGTCCTCTTGTACAACCTCTTGCGTGGGGCTTCTTGTGTGCTGGCAGATGCACTTGTTTGTTGGCCAGTACCCTGGAAAACTAGCAGTGGAACAAGTGAAGACCTTTCTGCTCGCGGGCACCCCTAGCAGCTGCCTACTCCACCTAATGACAGGAGCGCCACTGATCACACACCATGTCTTCATCAAGACCCATTTCAACCTCAGAGGATGAAGTTGAGGGCAGACTGAAGGAAGAAGAGGCAGATGCAGATGGGCGGGCAGCTGGTGAGGCACAGTAAGTAAAAACAACCATCATTTTTGCACATATAGCAACTGCAGTGTGCTGCAAATATTGAGGAGATTATCATGATTGCACCAAAGTAAACTTTTCACTGCACCACATTACTGCAGTTTTGGTAAGGAGTATTAAGGATTATGTTTTCAGCCTTACTAGGAGCTGTGGTTGATGCTCCAGGAGCATGAATGGTGCCAGGAGTCCGGCCCAAGGACCTGCTGCGACCTTGCGCAGAAGAGCTGCTGGGAGCTCTCTGGGAGGAGGTGCCAGGAGCTGCCCTGGAGGAGGTGCTGGGAGCTGCAATGGAGGAGATGCTGAGAGCTGCCACGGAGGAAGTGCTGGGAGCTGCCATGGAGGAGGTGCTTGGAGCTGCAATGGAGGAGGTGCTGGGAGCCATGGCAGCTGTAGTAATGCCCAGAGCTCCGGCCTCCAGGTTCAGCACTGTGGGGTCCTCTGCAAGCTCAGCAAAGCCCTCATCCTCTGCATTATCATCAACATCATGCTCCTCGATCAGCTGAGCAGTCTCCTCTGAGTCATGGTGCATATCCTGCAGTACCTGACCGGTCTGTCTAAAGAGGTACTGCAGCCCTTTGAGCTCTCCTGAAATGATAAAAGGTGGATCTTTAAAAAAGTTGTTCATGATGTAGCGATTTGAATTGAAAATAAATGTCCTGAAATAATAGAATTAAATTAGGACATTCATGCTCTTGTTGAAGGGGCACCACCCACCTTTTCCTGGTGGGAAAAAGACTAAGTTCAACTGAGTAATCAAACGTTGAATTAGTCTTAAATAGATTTAAACCAATCTGACATCTGAGGCGGTTATTCTCTTTATTCTGCACCTAAAGAGAGTCACAGGAAACACAGTCACTCTGAAGGCTTATGGCTGTGGTCTGTTTCACAGATGAACACTTTTGAGTTGATTTCTCATGATCTTCTAAAGTACCTTTAAGGTTAAGGTGTCAAAATTTGAGAGTCTCCAGCCAAAAGCAGAAGGGTGAATGTTTATCCAGTCCAGGGGTCCTGCTGGAGATTAGCAACTTTGTCTCTTTGAAATGCAAAAGATTGACTGTCTATCTTTTGGGAGATCACCTCTTGGTTAGTTCCCACAGACAGGAGGTTGTAAAAAGACCATGGTTTGGTGTGGAAATTCACCCCTTATCTACTGTCAGTGACCAGAGTCACTGCATTCCTTTGAGGGTGAATTAACAGGCATGAAAATGGGTCCGAGGTTGAAAAGGTGAGAAGGGTGCGGAGGAACACTGTACAACCCAACAAAATATTGAGCTTTGGAGGCGCCAAAAACACTCCAAGTCTCTCTCTCTCTCTCTCTCTCACACACACACACACACACACACACACACACACACACACACACACACACACACACACACACACACCACATCACATGCATCTTGTACTGGCCATGTTTTATTTAGAAACAAAGTTTACTTTCACAGAAGCTAAATGAGTTAGATGAGGTAGAGAGAGGTGTTCAAAACTGTTTGAACAAGGCCATATAAACAATAATAATTAAAAAAGAAAAAAAAAAACAGAATAAAAACAAAATAAAGACATTACATCCTGCACTTTAGATCAGTGTATGCCCTGCCAGACTGGAGAACAATACATGCAATTCCAATAGATCCAATACCAAGTCCAATTGATCACTTTTTCTTTTTTCTTTTTGCCTGGCCCGCCAGAGTCTCCATGGCCCACGCTGAGTGGCCACATGCCTCAGCCTTGCCTGCTGAGCACTCCCAGTTTCTTGACATCCATATTTTCTGTGCTGCAGCTGTCTCTCTGTTGCTTTTGCCTTCAGTTTCTGTTTGTATTTGGCTGCTGCATTATTTATATTTTGGCACATGATTCTGTCCACCTCCCAAAATTTCACGTCGCTCCGCTGGAACATCTGCATGGCCGTCTGCCCTTTGGACCGCAGGGTATACTTCACCGTCCTGATGGCGTTGAAGGTCTCCACGTTCATGTTGCCACTATGCTGGTCAATGACCTCGTTCATCAGGCTGAAGGAGGATTCCACTCTTGGTCCGTGGAAGATAGAAAAGCCACATTTGGCCAATGCACTGAGGACGGGGTACTTACCAGGCTTGTCAAAGACATGACCCCACCACTCCACTATCCCATCTCCCTCCTTGTACCTGGGGAGGATCTGATCAACACTGAATTGAACCAGTTCCCTTGGAAGATCCTGGTCTTCTAGCAAGAGGTGACTCAGCATAGCACTCAGCCTGCCAAGAAATAGATATGAGCTTAAAATCAAGGACAGGAGTAAGCAAAATCCCAAAGCAAAAAAGTATTTTTTTATCTTACCTCTTTAACTGACTGATTGCCTGTGAGTGACCTTGCAGGAGAGGGTCCAGTGCAGAGAGGGCTATTAGAGTTGGACTGTCCAGGGGGAGTTTCTTTTGGACTGCAGTGGTGATGTAAGCTTTTCTGACGCTAGCTAGGAATGGCACCAACAACTGACAGAAAAACCAACAAAGAACATTATTTTAAGAAAGGTTAGGTGAAAAGAATAACTGTTCTTGACCAAGGCACTCCATGAAGTCAAAAATTATTGATATTGAAATGTCCAAAAAGGGCTTTAAAATTGTCCACGCAAAAAGTTATTTTCACCTAACCTTGGATAACATAACCTTGGACCAAAGAGAACTCAGCCAAAAGTTTTTTGTTTATTCTCTGAAGGGACTGAGTATGCCTCTGACTTGGAACAAATGTAGCATTATTTAAGTCTCAAAAACAATTTAGAAAGTCATGCAGGTGATGCACGGTGCTTACAGCATGTTTGGGATTCTGGCTCCTGAACATGTCAGCCTCCTGTCCCACATATACTTCCTTTTAGGGCAGCAGCATGTGATCCTCCAGGACCAGCTCTCTTAGAGCCCTAGGAGATAGATGTATATGGGAATTATTTAATGGAAGTAATAATTTTTAAAAAAGGTTGCTTAACAAAAAAATGAAACATTCAACAGATGGCATGGGAAACCAAAGTATAATAAGAATAAAACCAATTAACTAAGCTAGGCAGAGAAAGCCTAAGGCAGAGAAATTACCTAAGTAATTTGTTCTGCCTTCACAAAGCAAGCCAAGTAGGCCAGGAAAAGCTTGAACTGTCGATCATGAAGCTTATGGACCAATGTCTGGCTGCCCTGTGCATGGAAACAAATTCTTAGGAAATGGACCAATTTAACATTGAATGTGCATACAGTTGCAGTAAAGATGTAATATTTCCAAGCACAACTAGCACAGACCTGGAAAACCATGACGTAGTCTTTTAATATAGCCAGCACACCCATGTAGAGGCTCAGCTGTAGAACCATTGTCGTCTCCTCATGCCACAATTTCTGACAAATGCTCTTCTTCCTTTCACGGCCTTGAGGAGTCACGCCTGTGAAAGACAAATGTAAGTGAACAACAAAAGACATAATCCTCCTGATCCGTATACTCGGAATGCTGGCATCATGGCATGGGTTGCCATGCTAGTGTCATAGGCAGAGAGCCAGTGATGATTAACAAAGCCCCTCTGTGGGCTGGAGGCGGGGAGATTTAATATCATAGCTACCTTCTTTAGGTACATCACCTGACACAAGATAGAAAACGAAATGACACACACACGCACACACACACACACACACACACACACACACACACACACACACACACACACACACATACATAATGCAGTACAGTCAGGTCTGCAGCCATGGTCTAGACTTTCCAAAGCCACAATGTTTAAATGTTTCATGTTTCACCAAGACAGATTGCTCACCTGTGACATTTAGGCTGGGTGGCCCATCAGCGAGATTAAACAACTTTAACATGCAATACAGACTTTCACCAGCAGGTGTCATAATACCAAAATACAAATCCAAACACAAATCACCATAATACCAAAAATGGCTCATACATTGACATTGGTGGAATGTAAGAGGATGGTGAAGTACTAACGTGTCAAATGTGCTTGCATTTTATTTACCTGGTCCGGACTCCACTGGTGGTCAACCTGGAGGTCACTGAATAGCCTCTCCAAATACCCATCAAAGGCCTCGGAAAATTTCTTTGCGGCGTTGTGTATGTGGTGACAGGAGTCTCCGTCAACATCCAGCAGGTTTGGACAATGTTGGTGAATCCTGGGGCCTCATGTATCAATACTTGTGTGGGACTCATACCAGAAACGAGCGCACCCAAGGTCCGTCACGCTGAAAAAAATCTGTATCAATGTGTGCGGGCGCCGAAATCCACGTGTGTTTCCTTGATAAATCCCAATCAGCTTGGAATTGAGCAAAGATGTCGGAGTGACTGGGCTCGCCCCCGTTATGCCCTCCTATAAATATGCAGATTTATTTAAATAGGGTCTCCCTGTCCTCGCACGCAGACAAAATGACAAGAAAAACGAAATTTACGCCCTGCAAGGTGGAGGTGCTGGTGGCGGAGGTGGAGGAGCGACAGCGTGTTTGGCAGCCTGTCCAGTGGCGTCAGTGCAAAACGAAAATGCTTGGAGTGGGAGAAAGTTTGCGAGAGGGTGAACGCGGTGGGTTCCGAGACACTCACCCCCGCGGAGATTAAAAAAAAGTGGTCAGACCTCAAGGTGGCGGTCAAGCGGCGTACAGCTGCCCTCCGGAGGAGTACCGGCCAGACAGGTGGGGTCCGAGGGAGGAGACCCTCACGCCGTTTGAGCAGCGGGTGGTGGCGATTATTATTATAGGGAGGGTGGCGTGTCACACAAATGTCCACATGCTTTGCCATCCCACTGAGCAAAAGACGTATATTAGACGTCTAGTCTAAGTTTATACTTCATTTCGACGTTGGGATTCAGTCTGTTTTTAAACGTGATTTATACTTCGCCCTTAACTTCATTTTTCGATAACTTTTTATGCAATAAACAACTGTAATGTGCATAACTGACCTCTAAATACTGGATTACATTACCTATGATACCGTGGAGAGAGATGTAAACGCAACAGATACACAGAAGCAGGAATTGAAATGAACTAATATTTTTATTGTGTCACAGAAATCAATGTGTCGGCCGTGTCACGGGTTGCGGAACCCCGGCCCGCGGCAGCCCGTCCGCCGGCTCGGAGTCGTCGGCCAGGACCAGCGGCATTCGGGCCACCCCGGCCCCAGCACCAGCACCAGCACCAGCATCAGCACCAGCGCGCTGACAAGCGGTGGAGCGTCCACCAGCCGCGGCGCTTCGGCTGGGCCACCCGGACGCAGTGGAAGGGCCCTCACAGAGGCGGTCCTGCAATCGCAGGAAGAAATCATCAGGGGGATCGCGGGGATCAACGAGCGGCTGGACCGGCTCGTAAATGCTCGTAAATAATAATAATAATAATTATTATTATTGTTATTATTATTAAGTTAATTGAATAAACAAAGTGATGGTGTACTGTGTCTTTGCTGCCTGTGCTATCTAACAGACCTACACCTACCTCTGCATTTGCAATGCAGCTTACTACAGGGACTGGCATCTTTCCCGGGAACTGCTGCCTTATAGTCTCTGCTTATAGTTAGTTGGCTCTGGCTTGCCTGGCTCTGGCTTGCCTGACTCTGGCTTGCTGATGCTGGGAGGAAAGTGCTGGCAACACTGTGTGTGGACGCAATGACTTCCATCTTCTTCTTATGTATCTCAGTTTGGACGTGAGCAATCAAAGCATGGCTGCCCTTGTTTGTATAATTTATGTCCTTGTGGCACAGGACACACCTGGCCAATCCCTGTCTGTCAATTTTCTTAAAGAAATCCCCAACTTGAAAGGGCATCTCTTGTCCCTTCACAGATACCTTGCCTTCCAGCTTAAGCCAGGCCCACTTCCAGCTGCATTTATTCCCTGCATCCAGCTTTTTAAAAGCTCTCTTTACTGTGTTCACACCAGATACTACTAAAGCTGTAACGGCCAGAAGTAACTGACTTAGAATGGTGACAAAAGCTACAGCAGAGACTAAAAATAATAGCAACATAGCGATTTACACAACTAGTGGAACGGGAATATGAGATAATAGTGTAAATGGTGATACAAGCATGAAATTTGGTACAGAGATCCTTTATACCACTACTAATCATAATATAACCTCTGGCCACCTGGGCGGCGCCATTTTTCAAGATGGCCACCAGCTTTTAGAAATAGCTGCCACCAGGTCAACGTTTTAGACTCTATCACTCTGCTGCAGCTATAAATCTTACATTTATAGCTGCACTACCAGGGCATGAGGGTATGTGTAAGTTTTATAGCTGCAGCAAAGTGATACAGTCCAAAACGTCTACCTGGTGACAGCCATTTCTAAAAGCTCACGGGCATCATAAAAAATGGCGCCGCCCAGGTGGCCAGAGGTTATATTATGATTAGTAGTGGTATAAAGGATATCTGTACCAAATTTCATGCTTGTATCACCATTTGCACTATCGCATCAAAAACCAGCACATTCCCGCTAGACTATCACTTGTATAAAAGCTCGATACAAAACTTTACCTCTGACAGAAAACAACTGAGTCTGGTAGCTCCATCAGAGAGGAAGAGACGAAGAGAGAAAAGGAAGAGCAGAGGAGAGGATGAACAAAGGAAAAGGAGAGATCCGGGCAAGAGGGAGCCAATCTAAGATTATCTTGTCCTGGGCCCACGCAAGATGGGCCCAGCTGTCCTGTATAACATATACGATGTTACGACATGTATATTTGTGTAGTCTTAACTGTCATAAAGAACAGATTATGGATTACAGAGCGGGTTTGTGTTGCAGTGCACAGAGAAGAAACCTGGGACACCAGTGCAGCAGCTGAGCACTACACTGATGTGTACCCTTTTTTTACATTAAATTATTACATACCATCAACAGCAAATGAACGATCTTCATCTTGTCTGCATCCATCTTCCTCATCACAACCCAAAACGCTTTCTGCAGGAGACATGACAAGCTTATACACATGGTCAGACAAAAAGAACAGATGATAAATTAAATAAACTGACAATCAAATATACCATTTGGATCGATTGTGATTTCGTCTAGGTTCTTTCCATGGAACTCAGCCAATCTCCCACTCTCAAGAGCGAGAAGAACTTTACTGATCTTTGCCAGCTGCAGTGTCTTGTCTGGGAGTCTATAGAACTCACGATGGATCCTGATGTCATGGCCAAGAAAGTTAGCTAGTTGATCCATGTCCGTGTTGGTCATGTTCAGCACTGTTGACAGAGTTGCTGCTTGTTTTCACAGTTTGGTTGATGATAATGCTTTGGGACACTTTGCACCACATGCCTTGGCAAAGCCAGGGATGCAGTCTGAGCCACGAAGATGTGACAAAGCTGCAGGTCTTGCAAACAAATACATATTGTCCTGAAGAACCCTGCAGGCCTCTCTTTGCTGAACAAGGAGTTGCAAAGCATGGAGCATTTTCGGGGTCAGGAGAATTGGAACCGGTCTACCTCGCTTTCCTCTGGTGACGATTCTGGAGAAATGTCTGCAGAGCTTTTTCTCTACTTCTGACAGCGCCCAGTCCAAATCCTCATGGTGATCAGATGTGTCCCTAGATAAAAAAGCTGACAGAGGCATGCTTGCCACCTCTCCTTCTCTGCGTCTGTTAAAGAGGATGATCTGTGTTAAACACACTTTTGCCAGGTCCGTCTAGGCCTTTGTAGACGGACTTTCGGACAGCGTGATGCTGCATTCTTTTTGTATGTCACTGAGAAACTGGTGCATTTTTTGCACATCCTTAGTAGAGTGGGTGCATTCCACTTTGCTTCAACAATATTTCTGAGTGCTGTAGCAGAAACCATTGCATTCCATTTCTCATTGTGCACTTCTAGGAACTCAGATGCATGCTTTACCAGCTCTTGGTTGTTGGAAATAAGTCATTGAGCTTTCAAGAGCTTGCTCACTTTTACCAAGGCATTTCCAAGTTTTGTTGCCAGAGATGGAATGGTAAATGTGTTGGTCCTGCTCTCGTAGCCGCAAGTACTTTTGACAGCATTGACCACCTCCAGATAATTCGCAAGATTAATTAAATCCTCCATCTTTTTTAATGGGGTATGTTTCCTGGCATTGTCCAGCAGTCGTCCCAGTTCACACATTTTTTCACGGATGCACTGCTGACTTTTTAATGTCATCCCACATTTGTTGAGAAAGTGCTCCCCATATTCAATAATGACATGGTCATTCTTTATTATTTCAGTTACAGGATCCAGATTCATGGAACTGATGACTGTCCACAGCTGCCTGCTGATATGTGAGGGCACAGGCCCGGTGTATACACATAGGGCCTGAACGCGGATCTTGCCAGGTTTTGTGTTGGCTGGTCCAGTCTTGAGTTTACAAATTCACATATGTCTCCACCGAACATTTCATGTGAAAAGTCCTTGGCAGTATGCACAGTGCATGAAATCACTTCCTTGTGCTTCTTTTGATGGCCGTTTACATGGGACAAGTTTTCCTTTTCCTGACTCATTATGGGCATAGTTGCCTTCGTTCCGGATATATTCTAGTAGTCTTTTCCTCTCTTTTGACCCTTTGGGAAAGCTGAAAGCTCTTCCTACATCCACCTTATCTTGGTGTGCATGCTCCAGATGTCTTGCCATTTTGGCATATGGCTTCTTGCAATACAGACAGTACTGTCTCTTATCGTAGATTCTCTTACCATGTTTATTTTGGTGAGCACTTACTACTAGGCTGTCATTGGTGTCCCAACTTGAGCAGGGTTCTTCGTTTACAGTGAGGTCAGAGCAGGGTTCTTCCTCTAGACCAGGGGTGTCAAACTCAAATACATAGTGGGCCAAAATTTAAAATTGAACAAAGCCACGGGCCAAGGTTGAACAAATGAACCTTTTAATATGGAACCAAACAAGTTTTGCTTTAACATTGAATATTGAACAAGCAAGGCTTATATAACTTAAAAGTGCAGACGTGCAAAATCGAGTTTCAAATAACAATAATAATAACAAAACATATCAATGGCATATTAAATAAAAATTGAATGCCTCTTTTCTGTTTGCAGCCTTCTGAGGTAAATATCAAAATTAGCTTTTTACACAGGCTAATAAATTTGAAAATAAAATAACAACAATGAATAAATCAACCATTCAGGCATTGAGTAGCAAGAAAAAGTGCATAGAAAACGTAATTTACTGCTCAGTTTGTGACACACTGATCTGATCTGATGCGCCCAAGCCAGATACCTGGCATCTTTTCTTGGATGCCAGTTCATCAATGTCGGGGCTCAGGCTTTGAGCAGAGGAAACCCTCATTATCGAACGAAGGTGTTCATCAGTCAGACGTCTCTTGTGAGACATTTTCGTCATCTTCATTGAGGAGAAAAGTTGCTCACATAGATAAGCGCTGCCAAACATGGAGAGCAATTGAGCAGCTTGGGTGCTGAGCTGAGGCATTGTGTCAGGGATGAACTGTGGAAAGTGTGCAGCCCCAACAGCATCAAACTTTGACTTCAGCGTGTCATCACACTGGAGTTCAATCAGCTCCATTTGGAGATTGGTTGGTGCTTTTTCCACATCAACTGCGAAGGGATTACTAAGCAGTTCAAATCTACATTTCTGGACATAAAAGTCGCCAAATCGTCGGCTAAACTCAGCGCCAAGTACACTGAGTTTTCAGCAAACTGTGCGCACACGGCGGTAGAGATCTGCGTTTTTATGGTTTGGCAGCAGGGGAAATGGCCAAGGTTTACTTGCATCTGATTCTCCCACAGGCACAGCTTAGTTTTAAAAGCTCTCACTGACGCATACATATCTGTGATGATGCGTCCCCGCCCCTGCAGCTGCAGGTTCAGCGCATTGAGATGGTTTGAGATGTCACACAGAAAGGCCAGCTCACACAGAAACTTTTGCTCCCGGAGCTCTGCTGTGTCCTTCCCTTTGCTTTGCAAAAACTGATATATTTCTTCACGCAGCTCGAAAAATCTGTTCAGCACTTTTCCGCGGCTTAACCATCTCTCCTCTGTGTGATATGGCACATCTGTGTATTCCGAATCACACTCGTCCATAAAAGACTTTAACTGGTGGTGATTCAGACCTTTGGCTCTTATAAAGTTAACAACTTGTGTTACTGTGATCATTACATGTTCCATCTTTAGGGCTTTACCACACAGTGATTCTTGATGTATGATGTAGTGATAAACAGATAGTTCACCTGCACAGTTCTATTCTCGCATCTTTTCACGAATCCTGCCCACCAGTCCATTCTTTTTACCACTCATCGCTGGTGCATCATCAGTGGTTAATCCCACAAGTTTATTCCACGGCAGGATTATTTCAGTTACACATTTCCAAACTTCCTCAAAGATTTCCTTCCCTGTGGTTGTGCCATGCATGGATTTAAATCCCAAAAGCTCCTCCGTAACACACAGATTTGACACGCCATGGATGAAGACTGACAGCTGCGCAGTATCAGACGCGTCAGTGCTCTTGTCCACAGCAAGCGAAAAAGAAACAAAATCTTTTCCCTTTACCATAAACTGGTCATGCAGATTGGTGGCAAGCTATTGTGTTTCTGCTCAGGCTTGCGTTTGCAAAGGCTTGCTTTTTCTCTGGGCACACTTGGTCACAAACTTTCATCATGCACTTTTTTACAAACTCTCCCTCATTAAAGGGTCTGGCTGATTTGGCAATTTCTTCTGCCACGATATAACTTGCCTTTATAGCAGCCTCATTTTGTGCTGTGGCTTTTTTGAACATTTTCTGTTGTGAAACCAAACCTCTTTTCATCTCCTTTACTTTCTGGCTCCTTTGAGTCGTGTCCAGGTCCTTGTACTGGTCCTGGTGTTTCGTTTCATAGTGTCGCCTAATATTGTACTCCTTAGTTACTGACACGTTGGCTCCAAAAACAAGACAAACAGGTCTGTCTTTTACATACGTAAACAGATATTCTGCCTCCCACCTGTCCAGAAAAGTTCTGTTTTCTGCATTTCTTTTCGCCATTTTTGGTAAGGTAACACAGTGACAGTTGTAGTTTGAGGTCGCAGTGTGGTCTGGGATAGGGGCACGGGGAGGCGAGGCTTTCAGCCGAAGCTGTGCGCAAGAAGACAGATCGCTACTGATACAGAGGAGCATGTCTGCCCCCTGTCCTGATTGACACGCCAAAACAACAGCAGAGCATTATGGGATTTGTAGTATAAGCGGTGAATGCGGTGTTACAGCGCCGCCACCGTATAATACCGGTGGGTCAGCTCTAATATTAATTTGAAATTGCCTTGCGGGTCAAATATAATTACACTGCGGGCCAAATTTGCCCCGCAGGCCAGAGTTTGACACCTATGCTCTAGACTGAGTTCAGATACAACAGGATTGATGTCAAGTCCAGGTGTTGTGGTGTCACATTCATTGGGCATGTCTGATGCAAGGTTTAGCAAAGGAAAAAGACATGGGCGTTTTCTTGGGGTGATATCAATGGTAGCATCACTGTCCTCAGAGTCTGTGCTGGAATCTGGAACATACTCGTCTTCATCATCTCCACTGTCTAACGTGCTATCATAGAGTTCTGTGTCTTCAAGACATGTGTCTTTCATCAAAGAGATTTTTTTGAATGATAAAAATTTAAAAAAGGTAACTTAGACATATTTTTTGTAAACCAAACAATCATATCAAATCATATATTTTATGACAATATGTGGAACATTGATACAATGTTAATTGCAGCATTTAAGAATTTACGATAATGCTCTTTGTCCGTCTTAGTCTCGGTAAAACATTTTCACTTTGATTACAGAAGTCATGATGAGGCTGAAAGAAATTAGAAAAAGAAATAAAGCAATAAGTAAAAAAAAGACTATAATGTAGAGTTATAAAAAACAAAACAATTCCATGGTTGCAAAAAAATAGCACATCAAAAACTCTCCGGTGGAGTCTGCTACATTTAGGATTTATATAAAAAAGTGGGACAGACAAAATTTCTAGAGAAGTGGAAGTTGAAGAGGGAAAAACAGGTCTCAATTCTCATTGTCAAATTGGAGGTATGTAATTCGGATAGATAATATGTGATTGTAATATCCTAAACATGAGGGTTAGTAAGGTCAATTCACATAGCACATAGCAAAGAAATCTCAAAATGTTACTGTAATATTTCAGACTAATAGGTCACCCTGTGTGTTTCAGTCACACATCTTCAATACAACAAGCTTAACGGGAACATTTAACATACCATGTTATCATTCTTTATGGGGACAAAGCATCTGTGGTTAAAAATGAACACTAATAGTAATATGAAAAGTGCACTGTGGGGACATTGTAAATGTATAATACCAATGTGATATTTGGCCCCAGGGAAACAATCCACAAAGGTTCACATCCATCTTTAATGTCCTGTCATCTTTTGCCACATTGAGGCATTGGACTTAGCTGTTAGTAAACATAAATGACAACACATTGCCCTCACAAGGAGCTCATTTGCTGTATTAAGTTACAAAAGATTTTGTTACTGTGTAAAGGACCAGTTTAAACACTACAAGAGCTGAGCATTTTCTTTCCTAGTCATGTTGGAGTAAACAGGCCCTTAATCATATGAAGGGGAGCCTTACTGTTCCACTGCCTTTATGATATTAGGATGATTAGTTTAACCTATTTCTTTATGTTTTCACTGACCCAACATTGCCTCTTTGTACCCAAACAAGGAGCTTAAAAAGTTTTGGGCCAAAACAGTATATCAGTGTTTTCTTTTTGATGTATAAGGAACACAGAGGTCTCTCTGGTGAAAGACAAACAGAAAACATGATTAAAAAAGAGCCCCCTGACCTTAGTGGGTTCAAAAAAGACCTTCAACCAGCTGCTCCGTGGAGTGGTGGGCAGTTACATTATAAACTCAATGGTTATTTTATTCGACATAATTTAATCTTTAAGAGAACATTTTTGTCACACTGTTGAACTAGTTGTGGAATATTATCACACTGCTGATAATATAGTAAGCAAACAATGAACAAATATGCCTTAATTCAGCTTTATCTGGAAAAAAAAATCCATTTATAAGCTTTTGCCTCTTCACTTTTTCCACATCAGTCTCTGACATGAGTGAAATAGCTGCAAAATAATCCGGGGCATCACAACAGTCTTTCTACTGCACTGTGTCAGTCTGGAGCTACATTGAACCTTAATAAATTTCCTCAAATAATTCTCTTTTATCACTCTGATCTCTGTCTCTTTTTAATTTCCTCAAGGGAACCCCCAAAAGGATAAATAAAGTTGTACTTAAAGTAATCTAATCTAATCTAATTTACTGCCAATCCACTAAATTGACATCCTAACTCCAATCTAGCACTAGAACCACCAACATTCCAGTCCCCCTAGAACTGGCAAGGGGGGTCATTTTAAGCCCTAGCTCCAATAGGGTGTACCAAAATCTGAATAAGGGGTGTCAACATTTGCCACCACCATTTTGGCAGGAAGGAACTATCGGCGTCAATAGAGAGACATGTAAACAGCGATTCTTTTGTGTTCGTTTTTGCTATAAGTTATTAATCTACAATGGTGGATATTTGCTGTGTTCACAAGTGCTATAACAGGAGAGCACGTTGAGGGAAAGTTTTGGAAAAAATACGTTTTTTCTGCTTTCTAACATGGAAGAGAAAACACGGAGTGCAAATGGAAGCGCTAACAAAGAGACGTTGCATGGTTTGAATCTCTGCCCTAAGTCGCGAAGAAATAACCTTCAACAACATACCCAAGCACAGCTGTGTTTGTTCATGCAATTTTCACAGAGCTAAGTTAATACCAAATATATGAAACTGTTACTTTGTCTCTGCAAACTAAAAATAGCTGGGTACTAATGTTAACGGGACTGTCTATGTTCCCTAGGACCCTGTGTTCCCCAGTTACGATGTTCCCCACTTCTCCCACAAACTACCCTTAACCCTAACCTTTACCCCTTAACCACAACCATAACCAGTGCTTAATTTGTGCCGGAGCAAGCCGGAGCGCGCTCCGGGACCTCTTTGATTGGATCCAGGAGCTATTTTAGCCGCTCCCGCACCTGTTTGATCTGCTCCAGGACCTTCCCTGTCAATAAATGAACTGTGTTTTTATCTATGTTTTCTCTGTGTTTTATTTCTCTCTGAGGTGACGCCTGTTGGCTTATTTCTTATGCATTTTACTCAGAAATTAGGTAAAACAGGGGGGAAAAGTGATTTATGCCATCATGTGTCACAACGCAATGCGCATTGGGATGGTTTTATTTCTGCACCACGCGCAAATAGGTAAATGTTATACTGGGTAGGTGCGGAAATTAGGGTAAAAAAGACAATAAAAACGCGTTAAAAACCAGAGAAAAAAAATCATATTTTTACGAGGCGCGCGCACTCCAGAGGGGGACCCGGCACCTCTTGGAGGACAAATTAAGCACTGACCATAACCCTAAACCTAACCCTATCCCTATCCCTCACCCTAACCTTAGTGGGCAACATAGAACCTGGGGAACATATGGAGGCCCCCATGTCAACAAGCTTTTTTTTCACATATGTTTGATACAACAATCTTGGCCATTGAGGTTTTGATTGGTTTATTTATTGTATGCTTTATTAACAACATGCATAGCGAAGCTACATAACTATTTATTTGATTATTTGTAGTCTTAAACTTACTAGGGACAGTGCACATCT
Organism: Xyrichtys novacula; assembly: GCA_962446985.1. Classification (NCBI taxonomy): domain Eukaryota; kingdom Metazoa; phylum Chordata; class Actinopteri; order Labriformes; family Labridae; genus Xyrichtys; species Xyrichtys novacula. The sequence goes on along the minus strand of OY660871.1, from coordinate 6,267,812 downwards.
GAGCTTAACTTAGCCAGAAGCGATTTATCATCTGTACTGTAGTCCCTGACAGGGGTCTTGGTCATGCTGGATGTGGTGGACATTTTTGCCAACATTTTAACTGATAAAGTTCTAGCCCTAAATGACTGTTACAGGTCTGTATCTCTTGATAGTGTACTGTAACTATACACTCTCAGAGTTATGTGGTCCTTGAAAATGAAACATTTGAGACCTACTTTCCTAGTGGACTACTAATATGCCATACACAGTGTCATACATATTCTGTAGAAATCCTGGAGACTGACATTCAGTTACTGTGTTTTGTGATCTTATTTCGAACATTAAAATATTGCGTAAATACTTATTCTTTAACTTGTCATAGACAAGGCCAAGCTCTGCCATGGATAAATTTGTCCATCCCTGCTCAGGGTCCATATGCAGGCTATTAATAAAAGTGTTTATAGTGTTGATAAAATATTCCATCCAAAAATCATCTTTAAAAAAACAATATAAGAGAAATAGACACAGTACAGGAGACCGAAAAATTACAGTATTACTAATTACTAATGAGCTATGTTTTTGTTTTTTCCATCTGGAGAACCAGTCAACGAAATGGATGAGTGTGATCCTGACTGGGCACTATACTTATATCTGGGGCCCACAGAGGTGAAGGCCTCATCGAGTGACCTTGGCCAGCTTGAACGCAGAAGTAGGAGACAGCAAGCGGCTGAGCTACTGAGCAACGCTGACCCTTCAACAACACCAGATGTGAAGGTGGAGGAGGTGGATGATGCAGCCCAGCCCACAGATGAAGGTTTACAGGGGCAGCATGTGGATGCTGCTTCTCTACCAGGTGTTGTGGCCCCACTGCGTGCTGAAATCAATTGCTTGTTGGAGGAGAACAAGTCACTGAAGGAAACACTCTCTCAAATGCAGATGGACAACACTGGAGAACAGCAGGAATGCAGTTTTTGTAGTAGTCAGCGTGATGAAATTAACCGCTTGTTGGAGGACAACAGGAAACTGACAGAAAAGCTCTCTAAATGTTGCATGAATTACAAGTTCTTGGAAAACAATGACAAGAAGGTTAATGACTACACTGGGCTTCCAAGCTATGAATTGTTGTCAGCTGTGTTGACTCACATGCTTACTCTGCTACTACAGAAAGGCCACAAAATGTGTCCTTTTCAGATGCTCCTTCTTACCCTCATGCGCCTCACGCTGAATCTTCCAAGACAGCACCTTGCACACATATTTGGCATAAGCATGTCAACAGTGTCCACCGTATTCTTAAACACCATATCTGCCCTTTACACAAAGCCCGGTGCCTTTGTGAACTGGCCGGAGAGAGATGCGTTGGTCCTCACTATGCCTCATCAATTTGTGGAGGCATTTGGTAAGAAGGTAGCAGTGATTATTAACTGCTTTGAGATTTTGATAGAGAGGCCATCCAACCACAAAGCTAAAGCAGAGACATTCTCCAACTACAAACACTCTAACACCATGAAATACCTCATTGGCATTACACCAAACGGAGCCATCTCTTTCATTTCCAAAGGGTGGGAAGGACGCACCACTGACAAGACAGTGACTGAGCAATGTGGCATTATTGATAAACTGCTGCCTGGGGAGTTGGTGTTGGCTGATCATGGATTTGACATTACAGAAAGTGTAGGTTTTGTGTGTACTGAAGTAAAAACAGCTGCATTCAGGGGAAAACACAGTCAGCTGAAAGCTCGTGATGTGGAAAAAATAAAAATAAAGACATCATTGTATACTCTGGGAATTTAAAGTGCAAAACTATTGGTGTTAAAATGTAATTTAAGTTCAAAATATTTAGCAGAATTTTACATTTTCAAATGTATAAAAATCTTTAGAAAGATCTCCAAGCTGTTAAAATAACATATCGTCCAGAGTGCTATACAATTTTTCAACCACTAGATGTCAAAATCAAATGTGCAGTATTGTATTATATATTATTTTATTATTTGTGGAGCCTACCTACTGGTTCATTCCTGGCATGGCAATTATCAAAGGACATCCTGGCAGTGGAATCAACTACACTTCTGCAGCGACCAAAAAGAAGATATTTGACGGGAGAACTCGGGAAACATACGTGTGCTCTGTTTTTGCTTCCCACAGAATATATCTCATCCTACTCATTAAAGTACTGTAATATGGAAATACTCCTGTTAAGTGCCATAAAATTGTACTTAAGTAAAGGAGTAATTAACTTTACATTAGGTTGATCTTACAAGAATAAACATTCCTGAATCTTTAAACAGTGTCATTCATACTGAATTTATCTGTCATATGAAATGATATTACACTCCGGTGCACTACAAAGACATTTATAATGAGATTAACCACGTTGCGGTGCTTGTCTCTTTTGCAAGCTTGTGTGCTCGGGTGTAATGACATGCCACAAGCTCAGAAAGACAGACCTTGAGAAAAAACTGCTGTGCCTTAGAAAGAAGTCCATTCCAGAACTCACCATCAGGATAGATCTGAGCTTTGTTGACAAAAGCCTCCCTTGCATCACCCTCATGGTTTATCCCCCATGCTATGGGGCAATTTGTGTCATCTTCTCTGGCTCTCTTTAATTCAGACCTTCTGGGTTTGCACACACAATTGACAGTTGTTATGGCTAGTTTGTCAACACTGGTGGCCGCAACAAAATGGATGTTGGAAGCGGTTATTCTCCCTGCTCTAACATTGAACCAGTATTTGGATAGATGTTGCTCTCTGGTCTCCTCTTCCACTGCAGCCGGCTGTGTTGTTGTTACTGCTGCCTTTTCTTTGAGGCCCTCACAGTGCTGGTGCAGGACACAAAGTTCACATCCAACCTTTCCTGGATCATACAGCTCCTTCAGTTACTTTAGCACTACACAGGGTTTGACAGGGTCTGCGTAATGATGGTAGTGCCCGGAATTGTTGACAAAGAAATTGACTTCTTCCTTGGCATGACTGGGAGTAAACCTGTGTCTGTAGCTTTGGATGAGATGGATTCTATGGGGAGCAACATCAGAGCATGAGTACATTTCCTGAGTTCTGTCTCACCACTGGCGGCCTTGTTGAACATCTTCTTTTTGGTCGCTGCAGAAGTGTAGTCGATTCGACTGCCAGGCTGTCCTTTGATAACTGGCAAGCTAGGAATCAACCAGTAGGCTGGCTCCTTAGTTACTGTCTTCTTGTGTTGTAGCTTCACAATGTATTCGATCTTAAATAGGAGAGCTGCGACATGTGAACAGCTTTCTCTTAACCCTTCCTGGACCTTTAAATAGACTTCCCTCTAAAGCAGGCATGTCAAACATACGGCCCGCGGGCCGGACCCGGCCCGTTGGATGATTTAATCCGGCTCGGCATAAATTTCTGAGTATGTCAAAAAAAGAAGCGAGTCTCTAGCTCATTTCTATCAATAGTTATGATTTTTTAAAATAAATACAAACCAAATGCTCCCTCCGGCCGCGGGAGGGCAGTAAATGTGTAAAAGAGCTCACGTCCAGCATGCAGCAATCTTGCTTCACAATTCACCACTACTAAACAAGTTATCATTCAACACACCCTTCCCAAAATGGCACTGTCAAAAAAAAGAAAAGTGGACACGGAGTGCAGAGTTTTCAATGAAAAATGGACTGAGAATTATTTATTCACAGAAGTGAATGCAAAACCAGTGTGCTTGGTATGTAATCAGCAAGTTGCAGTGTTCAAAGAGTTTAATATTCGGCGCCACTATGAGACTCATCATAAAGATAAGTATGACCAATTGAAAGGACAAATAAGGAAAGACGAGATAAACAAATTGGTGGCTGGTCTGAAGAAACAGCAGTCTACTTTTACGCGCAGTCACGATATCGCTGATGGGGCTGTAAGAACCAGCTACATTATTGCCAACGAGCTGGTGCAGGCATCCAAGCCATTTTCTGATGGGGAGTTTGTAAAAACATGCATGCTGAAGGCTGCAGAAGTCGTGTGCCCTGAAAAGCGACCTGCCTTTGCCAATATTAGTCTAACGAGGAACACTGTCGCAGATCGGGTGACAGAACTCTCAAGTGACTTGACAGGCCAATTGAAAGAGAAAATCAAGTCATTTATCACATTTTCAATTGCAATAGATAAGAGCACCGATGTCACAGATATTGCTCAACTGGCCATATTCATTAGAGGTGTTGATGAAACTTTGACCATCACCGAGGAGCTGCTTGAATTGGTGCCCATGAATAACACCACAACAGCTGATGACATTTTCAGCGCTCTCGTTGGAGCGCTGGACAAGGTGGGAGCGGACTGGTCCCGTGCCGTGAGCCTGGCTACCGACGGTGCGCCATCAATGGTCGGGAGAAAGGCAGGAGTTGCCACAAAATTCCATGACAAAGTACAGACCGCAAATGGAGGACAAGAGTTTCGGGCATTTCACTGCATTTTGCATCAGGAGGCGTTGTGTTGCAAAACACTGCAAATGGACCATGTTATGAGTGTGGTTGTGAAAACTGTCAATTTCATCAGAGCGCGCGGTCTAAATCACCGTCAGTTTGACACATTTCTCAGTGATAATGACATTCATGCTGGCCTACCATACCACACTGACGTGTGGTGGTTAAGCAGAGGTGCAGTACTCAAGCGCTTCTTTGAGCTACGAGGGGAAATCGGACAGTTCATGGAGAAGAAGGGACGCCCAGTAAAGGAAATTAAATGCAAGGAATGGGTGCAGGATCTTGCGTTTATGGTTGATATTACACAACACTTGAATACACTTAACACTACATTGCAGGGCCGTAACAGCGTTGTCACTCAATATTACGACAGCATAAGTGCGTTCAAGATGAAACTGTCACTGTGGGAGACGCAGCTATCCAACGGTGACACCGCGCATTTCTCTTGTCTCACAGCTGTGCGTCCGGAGGCACCGGACCGTCCCGATAATGATTTGGAAAAATATAAAGACAACATAACAGATTTGCTGCGAGAGTTTGAGCAGAGGTTTCAGGTATTCAGTGAACTTGAGAACAAATTTGGCTTTTTTCGTTCGCCATTTACAGTGAAGCCTTCTGATATGCCAGCTGACATTCAACTCGAGCTTATTGACTTGCAGTGCGATTCCGCTATGAAGGATAAATTTGGGTCCGTGGGATTGGATACGTTTTATCAATATCTCATGCCAGGTTACCCCAAATTAACAGCCATGGCTGCAAAGGTTCTATCCATGTTTGGGACTACTTATCTTTGTGAACAGGGGTTCTCCGTAATGAACAATAATAAAACAAAGCAGTGCTCAAGGTTAACAAATAAACACTTGAATGACATTGTTAAATGTGCTGCTACTCAGGATCTGACACCTAATATCGATACACTTGTGAAGGCAAAAAGATCCCAAGTTTCAGGAGCCAGCAGCAGCAAGTAGACTGCAGGAGTGCAGTGAGAGAGAGAAAAAGTGTGATGACACAAAATTTGTTTGCACTCTTGAATACAGATCATTAAAAATACGATTAATCTGGTTTCATATTAAAGACAATTAATATTGTGCAGTATATTCTCAGCTTCAGTAGGCCCAGCCTAGCAGTTTGATCTGATCTTTGATCTGGTCTAATCTTATTGCCCATGCACTGCTGTAACTTTTATTTTGTATTTCTTTTATTTATTTCAAAGCAGTATGACAATTAAGGCGAAAATATTTTTTTCATAGCTCTCACTTGAGTGTGTTTAGTGTGGTGAGTTGGTTCAGGTGTAAAACTGCATTCACTTAACTGTTAAAATAAACCAGTTGTTAACACATTCACCGCCTAACATGAAATCATTTTTTTTCCATTATTTGTGAATAAATGTGTTGTGCTTAGAAATGATCCCTTGTTATCCGTGATCATAATATGTAGGGTAGGCTACAAATGTAGGCTGAATGATAAAGCATAGTATTGAAAAACAAAGCTTAATATTTGGAGTTGGCATTCTTTTACTGATCCGGCCCACCTGAGAACAGAAAGTCTGGATCCGGCCCCAGACCCAAACTGAGTTTGACATGCCTGCTCTAAAGCCCCTCGTGGCTGAAAAAAGCCACTACTTTGACTGCTGTAAAATCATATTGGATTAATATTTTTTTCAGATTTTTTTTCACACATCTCTTATTTTACTTCTGCCCTGATAAATGCTCAAGTGAAAATATATATTTTTAACCCTTTAAGTGCAAATTTAAGACATAAAGTCACTAATATAGCAAAAAAGGAAGGAAAATGGCCTATTTTTATTATAAAACATTATCAGAAACTGGTAATCTCTTGCAGGGCAACAAAGTCTTGAATATGTCAGAGTTTAGTAATATCATTGACTTTGATGCCTTTTAGGTTTTTCTGTAGCATCAGATTTAATGAAAATCCCTCGTGGCTGAAAAAAGCCACTAAATTTGACTGCTGTAAAATCATATTGGATAATTTTTTTTTTCAGATTTTTTTTCATACATCTCTTATTTTACTTCTACCCTGTTCAAAACTAGCAAATGTTTCATTAAAAATAAGTTTTTTTCTAACCCTTTTAGTGCCAATTTAAGACATAAAGTCACAAATATAGCAAAAAATGGAAGGAAAATGACCTATTTTTTCATAAAACATAATCTGAAGCTGTGGAGGATTAGAAACATCAGAATGTTTGGTACATTTTTGTGTAACATCAGATTTTCATAAAAACTGCATTGATGAAGTGATTCTATAAATGCATTCTCTTTCACTAACAGCAGGTGGTAGTCATGTGCGAGACATTCTCTCATAAACAAAAACAGACAATATAAGATTGGAACACAACCATATTTTATTGCTCAAAATGCATTAACAAAAGTAGCAAGTGGTGTGTGTGTGTGTGTGTGTGTGTGTGTGTGTGTGTGTGTGCGTGTGACCACTGTAACATTCGATCACAACAATATTTCTGCTCAAAATGTAATGAACTAAAAACAAGACCAAAGTTGCAAAAACTCAATGCTGGAAGGATTAAGCAGAACAACAGCTACCTTTTTGCTGTGAGGATAAGGAGGAGATGAGTTCATTTTTGGATGCAGGACTGGCAGGAGATTGCTCGGTGTTCTTGCCAAATCGGATGCCCGCAGCTCACACAAGTGTTGAAGGTTCTGTTTTTGCACATCTTGCATGTTCTCCTCTTCTCTGCAGGGAGGTTGGGGGGTAGCTCTTCCTCTCTGTGCTCTGACTGGAAAGCGGCAGAGCCATGTGCAGTAGACTGCATCTCTTTCACAAGTGCAGAGGATTGAGGTATACGAGGCAGGGTTTGTCTCCTCATTATCACAGGGGACGTCAAAGCAGTTGCCAGGGCCTGAAGGAACAGCCTCCTCCGGACTCGCTTTCCCTCGTTCCAGGAGGGATCCACATGGGTGAAGATGATGTAAGCATTGTTAGCTGAAATGTCCAGCATGTTGAAAAATAAAGTCAGTGGCCACCGCCTGCTTCTCCTCTGGCAGCTGAAGTTGTGGACGAGCTGTAAAGATAAAATAAGAAATAAATCACAAAAGAGTTCTGAATGATTCTTTGTACTAAAGCCTCACATGACGGTGAAAATAATCATGAAAATATTATCAGACCACAAAATACATCTTCTAAATTCATCTCTTACAACTAATTGAAAAAAAAAAAAAAAGAAACATACCTGGTCCAGAGTATCTACAGCCCCCTTGCAGTGATTGTAGTCCGTGATCATTTTGGGTTTCTTCTTTGGGCCCTCTTCCACTGCTGGCTGTCTGTGCTTCGTGCTTATGAGGAGCACATTCTTCCCCTTCTTGGGCATGTAGCTGACCGCTGTCGTGTTGCTGGTGAACGCAAAGACTGAGGAGAGGACATCTCGGCGTTTTACATCCAGGAGTTGGGGTGGGAGCTCAGGTTTGTTTTTTCTGATTGTCCCAACCAAGGTGACTTTTTTCTTCAGCAGCTCCTGGCCGAGTTGGTAAGAAGTGAAGAAGTTATCACAGGTCACCGTGATCCCAGTCATGTCCTCCAGCAACTCCAAAACAACCCGTCTCGCTTGGTCCACCTCTCTCGCTTCTCCACTCTTACCCGTGTAAATGGAGACCTTCCAAGCATAAGACGTGGAGACATCTGCAGCCGTCCAGATCTTTATGCCATATTTTGCTGGTTTCTTAGGCATATATTGCTTGAAGCTGCATCTCCCTTTAAAAGGAACCAGTTGCTCATCGATAGTGACTTCTGAGCCGGGATTAAACAGAAGAGGGAGGCGCTGTCTCCACATATCCCACAGAGATCTGATGGGGGCCAGTTTGTCGTTCTTGAATCGGGCCCGGCGTTCCATCTTGTCATCAAACCTCATCACACGCAATATCTGGTGGAACCTCTTTCATCAAATGGCCTTTTTCGGCCACAGGGACTCGGAAGGGCTAGACCAGCCACACATGTGCAGTGGGCAATGATCATGTTGCCATTATTTTTGAGGATCACCCATGGGTCAGGCGTCTTTGCCATAGACTGTATATAGAATGAACAGAGTCTGCCTCCTTGCTGGGTGAAGCCACTCCGAGAACAGCACCCTCTGATGGTGGGCTGCAGTACAGGTCATAAATCCCGCCTCCGCCAGCAAAGCTAATGGAGCTGTGGACAAACTTTCGAAATTTATTACACAGAACATAAATTTTTCTCCCCCCTGCTTGTGATGTTGACATGTAGTTATTGTAAGACTGGTTTGTGCCCAAGTCCTTTTTTTTCTGTACAGCTTCGTTTTTAAAAGTTATTAGGGGTTCATGTTTTCTGTGATTGACACCTGGTACAGCCTATGGGCGTTCAGGGATTGCGTAGCTCACCCAGGGGGATACGCTGTTTGAGCCGAGTATCATTACAGGGACTCTCGGCGACTGCGCGGCCGAATGCGCGTATCGCTACTGCGCAGCTCTAGTTTCAAGGAAGTGGAGAAAAACCCAGAATTACCGAGAGCTTTTTGGCTTTAAATCCGTATACAGGCGGAAGGCGGAACCAGGTTGTCCATAGTATATACAGTCTATGGTCTTTGCCCTTAAGCCAACACTTTGAGAGTGTTTAACCTGATGTATATGAGAGAGAACAATATAAATATGCATAGGTGTTATGACTGGGGTCATAATTGGTTGAGTGTCTGCTGGGTGTGTGTGCTCTGTGTTTTCTCTGTGTCAATCTTGTATGCAAATAGGTGTGTGCCACAGCAGTCATTGGTCATTGTTGTAACATTCGATCACAACAATATTTCTGCTCAAAATGTAATGAACTAAAAACAAGACCAAAGTCATCGGTCATTGGTGGGATGGACTACGCCCTGTATGGTGATTGGCCGAGACCAGCTATATCAAGAACCAAGATGGCAGCCACCATGTGCAGAGGCCAGGCGTTCCTCATCCTCCTCCTCTCCCAACCGGCCACCCTATTTTGCAGCTTAAAGACTATGGTGTATTGTGTTCTGTTTTCCTTCAGTAGTAGGGGTGGACTGCCAGTTTTGTTAACATTATTTTCTCCTGTATATTTTAGTTAGGGAGGTAAGTCTTTGTCATTTGTTTCCTTTGTTTTGGTTAGGTTAGCATTACTCTACAGACAGGATCGTTTTGGTTGTTGTTTTGGCCTTGGTCCACCCTGAAGTCTAGTCATCCAGCCTTAGTTCCTTTGTCTATCTTTTGTTATTTCCTGAATTATGTAAATAAATCTGTGTTTTAAAATTGAGCGGAAATCTCGGTTGTTGTGGCTACTTGGGACTTGGGGATGATGAGGCCTTCTCATGTTGTGCCCTAGGCACCCCTAGACTGGGGCGTAACATGAATTGGGGGCTCGTCCGTCTTCTTGTCGCGTTTTCTTCGGTGAGTATGTATTTTTCTGGTTGGTAGTTTTTTTTGTGTGTGGGGGGAATTATGGATTTTTCACTGGATGATTTTATGGCCAGTCCCTCTGTTGCTAAAATTGAAAAGTGTAAAAAAGCAGACCTGTTGATTGTGGCAAATTACTTTAATGTACAAGTACCATACAATGTCAACAAAGCAGAGCTCAAACAGTTGCTGTGTGCACAGTTGGTGGAGCAGGGCGTCTTACCTAAACCAGCGCTTGATGCGGTTGCTGCGGGTGATGTGGCTAGTGTCGCACCGGGGGCTGAGGTGAAAGCGGCGGGGGCTGCTGGCACGCTCGCTGCTGGTGCGGAACTTGGGCCGGTCACGGATCCTCTCATGGGTACCATGACCACAGAGGATCTCCGCATAGCACTCCAAATAAAGGAGGCAGAGACCCGAAACAAACAGCTAGAGGTACAAGCAAAGGAGGCCGAGACCCGAAACAAACAGCTAGAGGTGCAAGCCTTGCATCTACGCTTAAGGGTTCTCGAGCTGGAAAAAGGAGCCTTTGCAGCCTCTACCCCAGTGCCTCCTGTTGACCGCAGCTCTGTTTCTGCTCCCGCTTTTGACATAAGTAAGCACATTGCTTTAGTCCCTCCGTTTCGTGAGTCCGAGGTGGACTCGTATTTTAGCGCTTTCGAGCGGATAGCTGCTGCCCTGAGTTGGCCTAAAGAGTTCTGGTCCCTTCTCCTCCAGTGTAAATTAGTGGGGAAAGCTCAAGAAGTCTGTGCCAGTCTGTCTATCGAGGATAGTCTTGATTATAAAATCTTGAAAAAGACTGTGTTGCAGGCCTACGAGCTGGTCCCTGAAGCCTATCGGCAAAAATTTAGAAATAGTGAGAAAACTTCCAACCAGACCTATGTTGAATTTGTGCGTGACAAGAGCGTTCTGTTTGATAAATGGTGCCACGCGTGTAATATTAAAACTATGGCGGAAATGAGAGAGCTCATTTTGCTCGAGGAATTTAAAAAGTGTTTGCCGGAGCGAATTGTCGTATATTTGAATGAGCAAAAGGAGTCATCGGTAACGAAAGCAGCTGTGCTCGCCGATGAGTTCATTTTGACTCATAAAAGCGCTTTTTCTTTGCCAACCCCTCGTGTTTTACATCCAATGTCTGAGCGCAGAAACCGATCGCCAAAGCTGATGCGTAAAAGCACCTCACCAGCTGCGGGTGAGAGCCGCGAGTGTTTTTATTGCCACGAGCCAGGCCATTTGATCGCTGCATGTCCGACTCTTAGAAAAAAAGGACAACACAAAAACGGTAAACCTCCTGCAGGTGTGGGTTTCATTAACACCGTGTCCCCGCCTGTAACACTCCCGGAGTCTTTACCTGAAGCCGAGGTAAATGTGGAGGTTGACCCTCGTTTCAAACCGTTTGTTTCACAAGGATTTGTTTCTGTAACTGGCGAGGAAGCGGATAAAGTACCGGTAACTATTCTCCGAGATACAGCCGCCTATCATTCATTCATTCTGGCTAGTGTTCTGCCACTCTCAAATGAAACTTCATGTTTCTCTGATTTGTTAGTGTGGGGAATTAAAATGAGCGAACTTAACGCCCCACTTCACATGATTCATTTGCATTCACCGCTCGCGTCGGGGCGTGTGAAAGTTGCCGTGCTCCCACGGTTTCCGATTAGTGGCATTTCGTTTATTTTGGGTAACGATCTGGCCGGAGGAAATGTGTTTCCTCTGCCAGAGGTCGTTAACGATCCCATTTCGGTTACGTCTGCCTGCTGCCCCACCTCTGTTTCTTCTGCTGTGTCTGTGCCAAATGTGTTTCCTGTGTGCGCAGTTACGCGCGCACAGGCTCGTAAATGGGGTAAAGCTGGGGATTTATGTAATTCGTTTATGGCTACGTTAGATGAGGGTGAGCCCTCCTTTTCAGTGTCCCCCGCTACTGAGTGTGAAAATGTATCAAAATGTGTCTCTGAGCCTGATGTGTTTCCTGCTGACGCAGACTTGAGTTTAAACGTGACCCGAGAGATGTTGATAAATGCTCAGAGAAATGATCCGTCTCTACATTTGTGTCTGTCCTCTGTTGTAGCCGCCGAGGACGACAGCCAGACTTGTGTGTTTTTCTTGGACAACGGTGTCTTGATGAGACGGTGGAGTCCCGACTCCAGGGAGATACCCGTTGTTAATCAGGTGGTTGTGCCGACAGACTATCGGGCGCAAATTTTGAGTCTAGCACATGACTCCAGCTTAGCTGGCCACCTCGGTGTTAAAAAGACATATCATCGTGTGTTGCGCAATTTTTTTTGGCCTGGGTTAAAATCCATAATGCGCAAATACTGCCTCGAGTCCAACAGAGAGTGGGATGAGGGCTTCGTTCTTCTGTTATTTGCCGTGCGTGAAACTCCTCACAGAAAATGTGATAGCAGACGCTTTGTTGCGGTGTTCCTCAAATCCGTAGGTATTAAACATTTAGGGGGATGTTTAATTCTTGGGTGTGGGGGTGTTATGACTGGGGTCATAATTGGTTGAGTGTCTGCTGGGTGTGTGTGCTCTGTGTTTTCTCTGTGTCAATCTTGTATGCAAATAGGTGTGTGCCACAGCAACGCGGTCATTGGTGGGATGGACTACGCCCTGTATGGTGATTGGCCGAGACCAGCTATATCAAGAACCAAGATGGCAGCCACCATGTGCAGAGGCCAGGCGTTCCTCATCCTCCTCCTCTCCCAACCGGCCACCCTATTTTGCAGCTTAAAGACTATGGTGTATTGTGTTCTGTTTTCCTTCAGTAGTAGGGGTGGACTGCCAGTTTTGTTAACATTATTTTCTCCTGTATATTTTAGTTAGGGAGGTAAGTCTTTGTCATTTGTTTCCTTTGTTTTGGTTAGGTTAGCATTACTCTACAGACAGGATCGTTTTGGTTGTTGTTTTGGCCTTGGTCCACCCTGAAGTCTAGTCATCCAGCCTTAGTTCCTTTGTCTATCTTTTGTTATTTCCTGAATTATGTAAATAAATCTGTGTTTTAAAATTGAGCGGAAATCTCGGTTGTTGTGGCTACTTGGGACTTGGGGATGATGAGGCCTTCTCATGTTGTGCCCTAGGCACCCCTAGACTGGGGCGTAACAATAGGAGTGGTATGGTAATGGCAACAGAAAGTAGTCTGACAGTCAAAAAATAACAATTCTGTGCGGTGCTGTGTTCAAGAATGAAGAAACACACATGATAACTAACATGTCTGTTAGAATAAAGCAGTGCTTCTCAAATAGTGGGGCGCGCCCCCCACTATTTGCCATACCTGGGGGGGCGCGTGTGACCCTGGGGAACAGGCTTTTTTTTTGGCAGTACTAGAATAAAGTGTAATTGCGCATCCACTACAGTAGGCGGCAGTGGCGCTCTCATTGTTACTTCTGTCACGTTTGCGACAGTGCAACATTTTACGACTTACAAGACAACAGGTTTGCCTTGGTTAGCAGTGTTGAGTCAACAGAAAGCTCCGACTGCGTCCTGTCTATAGCCTCCGTTATTCAACATAACAACCCCCAACATGAAAAAGTTTTTAACAGGGATGAAAAGAAAAGCGGAGAGAGACAAAGATAATGAGACAAAAGAAAGTCAGCCGAAAGCTAAGACGAGGAAATACGACGAAGCGTATTTAGCGCTTGGCTTCACTGTGAGTACAGTTGGAGAAGAGGAAAGACCGGTGTGTCTGCTGTGTCTAAAAATGCTCGCAGCGGACAGCATGAAGCCAAATAAATTGGCGCGTCACTTAAATACGTTACACACCAATCACGCCGATAAGTCGCTAGAGTTTTTTCAGCGAAAACGTGCTGAATATGGCCAACAGTCATCCCGCTTTGTGAAGGCTACTTCAGTAAACCATCGAGCGCTGTTAGCATCATATAAGGTGGTGTACCAAATCGCGCAGTGCAAAAAGCCCCACACCATAGCAGAGGAGCTGATACTGCCTGCAGCATTAGACATGGTCTCTGTCATGCTGGATGACGCCAGTGCAGCAAGGATTTATTTATTTTTAATTTCAGGCATTGATGCACTTAAAATCTTTTCTGTTGCAGACTTAAAACACAATTTGATTTATTCTTTGTGAGTTTGACCATATGTCTTTCTTTTTTTCTTTAATGTTAATAAGGATGAAATGTTATGCAGAGATGGATAGTCACGGTGGGGAGTGGGGGGCGCGAATAGTTTTCTTCTTGCTAGGGGGGGGCGTAACAGAAAATAATTGAGAAGCACTGGAATAAAGTATAAACTTTCATGGTTATAGGAATAATTAATTAATAATACATAATGATTTGTTCAGGTGTGTGTGTGTGTGTGTGTGTGTGTGTGTGTGTGTGTGTGTGTGTGTGTCCATTAATAATACATGATAATTTTTTCAGTGGGTGTGTGTGTGTGTGTGTGTGTGTGTGTGTGTGTGTGTGTGTGTGTAAGAGAGAGATAAAGGCAGACGTGTTTGTGTGTGATCACCTACCATGGTGCGAACAACGGTTTTGTTGTTGACACTGTGCATCTGCAGTGTATGTACCCACCCAGATGTAAAAAAAAATGTGGGCCAAGAGAAACTTTACATAATGGAAGGAATTAAATGAATAGTAGCTTGTTCCTTGGATAAGGTACTGCATGAAATGCACCTGGTTAAGTGGTGGTTGCATCTCAAAATCATCTTCTGACCATACAGTGTTTTCATATGGGTTGAGTCCATCAATGTCCACAATTTCGCTTAGGTAACGCTCTCTTTCCTCATTGTTCAGCTTGTTCCTGTACAGTATGTTGAGTCCAAGTTTTGCTCTCTCCATTCCGTTGTCCTTTTACGGTGTAATAACTAATAAATAGCTGTTTTTTAAAACCTACCGTCACACGCCCAGGAATTTCACTCGACAGCCATAAAAAATACATCAAAATGGAGGTATATGTGTCCTGCTTCTCACAAAAGAGGTTTTAAATCATTAAATCAAACCTCTTGGCCAGAAGGTGACCAACTGTCCAAAAAGGCAGAGATTCCTCCTATTGACCCTAATGTAATTTTTCTCCCAGAAAATCCTAAACATCACTCAGGCTCAGACCTGTTTAACTCGCTGTTGTGGCCACATTTTTTAGAGTACAGACATGAAAAACACATCATTGTGTTCATGAGGGGCGGATGATTCATATGATGTTCTTATTTTCATTCTGGGATTTAAGGAAATCACGCTATGTGAAGAAGTTCAGAGGCCCTAAATTCACTGCAGTTAGGCAGCTTCTCATTCAAACAGTATGTCAGTTAATGCCTTTGATGTCTGACACCTGTTAAGATGCATTAATTAACAGGCATACACACACACGCACACACACACACACACACACACACACACACACACACACACTCTGACAATGTGTGTGCGTTAGCCTCTCTCTGTCTATGAGACCTACAGGTACACACAATAATATGTGTCTGCTTCACCACCTATCTCCACCCAGAAACTTGGAGCTACAGAAACCATTCTGGGGTTGAAAATTTCACCTTATTGAGGACACTTTGGGGTGTTTTAAGGAATGTGATAATAAATTATATTAATGTGTTTAGCAGACCCTTGTGGTTCTCACAAGCTCCTTATCATGAATATATACAGAGGTTGACCATCAGGGCCTAATTGGAGATCTATTTCCTCAGCTTCAAGCCTCTTCTCTCCTGCTGCAGTGACACATCTTCCTTCGCCATGGTAACCAATTAGTGCACCTGGAGACACACAGCTGACTGGAAAGCTGCTTCTAACGGCCATATGAGACACATGAAGCCAGGCTAAGTACACAGAGCACTGAATGTTACATTTAAAACCCTTTACCAGAGCACCTGACAAACTCCGGCCCCTATCTCCTCCCACAAACTTTGAGCTACAGAAACCATTCTGGGCTTGAAAAATTCAGCTCATTTAGGACATTATGGGGTGTATTTAGGATTTTGTTAATTAATTGTATCAATATATTCAGCAGAGTCTTGGGGTTCTCACAAGTTTCTTATCATGAATGTAGCCCTTACAGAGAATGAGCATCAGGGCATAGTTTTGGATTTTGTTTCTCAGCTTCAAGCCTTCTTTTTCCTGCTGTAGTGATGAATCTACCATCCCCATGGCATCCAATTAGTGCACCTGGAGACACACAGCTGACTGGAAAGCTGCTTCTAATAGTCATATGAGACACATGAAGCCAGGCTTAGCACACAGAGCACTGGGGGTTACATTTAAAACCCTTCACCAGAGCACTTTACAAACTTTAGCCGCTATCTCCTCCCACAAACTTTGACCTACAGAAACCATTCAGGGCTCCTAAAATGTATTCAGGATTTTTATTCATTTAAATTTTCCCTACTTTAAATGGAATCCCATTATTAATACATTATTCAGTTCTTTAGACAAATTAAACTCATTCAAACTGATTCAAACCTTTCTCATATTTCAACCTTGTCTAATACTTTTTTTAGGATTTTTAATTATTTAATTTTTTTTCCCATTTTAAAATCATTCTCATTATTTATGCATTATTTAATTCTTCAAACAGATTCCCAGATTTACTACTACAATTACTACTATCACTTCTACTTGTATATTCACTTCTGCCTCCGCTACTCTTGCTTCTCAATATTTTTTTACTGCGTCTCTTACTTTCACTGCCACTATTACTTCTACCACGACCTCTACTGCTTTGACTTCTACTTCTTCTATTCTAAAACTACTTCTACTGCTTACATGACTACTAATATCACTACTACAACTACCTATTATCCTACTACTTCTAGTACTAAAACTTTAACTTATGCCACTTCTCACTTGTCTGTGTTTTAAGGTCATTTTCTACCTTATCCAATTTTTTTTGCAATTTCAGACAGTTTTTCTCACCTCTTTCACCATGGATGCAATTTTAATTTATGAAGCACATTCATACTGTTTGGACTTCAACAGTTTTCACTTTCATACAACTTCAACTTCTTCTTCACCCCTTTTACTAATTTTACATTTAAACCTTCCTCTATTCTTTATTAGCAGTTTTGCATTGCTTATTCAGCTTTCAGCACTCAGCATTTCCACACATTTTCTGCAAGGAAATGCAATTTTCTAGTTAAACTCTGACC
This sequence comes from Xyrichtys novacula, assembly GCA_962446985.1. NCBI lineage: Eukaryota > Metazoa > Chordata > Actinopteri > Labriformes > Labridae > Xyrichtys > Xyrichtys novacula. Next base: position 6,250,917 of record OY660871.1, on the reverse strand, counting down.
TCTCTAGATCTGTTCAAAGTTTGTCTGACATTTTGAAGCAGACTGAGCGCTAAGAGCTTCTTGAAGAGAATAAAAGTAAGTTGTAAGTCTGTGACAGCTTCCCTCTTGTATAGAATTTGCACTACAAATGACAACCATGACAACCATTCAAAGAAGAAACAATGTCATTGATAGAAACAGTGAAGAGTGTGGGGCGCAGGAAGATTTCATTATTACGCACCAAGTATATGGACTCTCCAAAGTCTTTACAATTTCATGCTGAGAAACTTCATTCTGGGATTTCAGAGCTATTTCTTCACAGGCTAAATCTCAATCTCCTCCCTAAACCCAAAGTCCTGAAAGACTTAATTGATGCCTCCTGAAAAGTGATTGAGAGCATGAGGCAGGAAATGATAAAAGAAGAACTGTTCTCTGCAGTGGTACAAAAAACAATTACATGTTATGCTTTCAGCACCTTTCTCCATCATTTTGACACCATAGCAACACATGGTCAAAGAAATAGGAAGGAAGGGGAAAGTTTTAAGAATATTAAGTTTTTAACCTGCATGAATAATTCTGAAAAAGTTAAAAAAATAAAGAAATAAAATCCAAATAATTTGTCTCACATTTCTCCCTGTAGATATATGTATGACAAAATAGAGGCATTGTTAGTTTTTGTGCTACAGTGTGAATAAAACTCCTTCAGTGGGGAAGTAAAATGGTTTCATTTCACCATGGATGAGCCTTTCAGCATCTTGCAAAGGTGAAAACAGATGTGCTGGTGGATATTGGTGATGTTTCATAGTTACACTTACAGGAACTGATTTTTTTAAATGGTCAATGTTGTGCCTTACACACTTCTTATTTTCCATCTTTTTAAATCATTTCTGTGTTATGGTGTTTGCTTATGTAGTTCCCCTTCCTGTTCACAGCATAATGCTATAAACTATGGGTAATTCTCTAATGCAAAGTTCTAATGCAAGTTTCCCACTTACAGAGAGGGCCCCGAAAAGTTTTTACAGTCACTGAGTGGGTGAGAGTGGACATTGAGATCAGGCCTCACAGTCTCCCAAAGAATGATGATCCTCTGGACTCCTAAGAGACCCAGACATGTTCTGTTACATGGACTCATGTCATCAAATGTTTAAAACAAGCTCTGACTGAGCTTTGAATGACTTGTTGCATTTTAAAAAAATTAAACACAGAGTTGCAAACCATCTAATTTTGTTCTTGTTGTCATGTTATGTGGTGTCCCAACTCTTATGGTATTAGATGGAATTCCTGTCAGTCTTTTGAGGAAGATCTGCATTTTTGGCTGCAGCTTCCTTCAGCCCACTGCAAGGGAGAGCTAAATTTGCTTGCCTCGATGTATCAGATCTGAAGGGGGAGTTCCTTTCAGCAACCCCCCCCCCCCTCTTCCCTCGTCTCCCTCTCTCTCTCACACACACACACACACACACACACACACACACACACACACACACACACACACACACACACACACACTCAGCATCTCCACTCTCACGATGTGTAAATCCATTGCTCTGATGCTTCGCAGAGGCACCAGCCAGTCCATCTGAGCCGCCCGTGGGAAGGATTTGAGTCACAGCTCCTGCAAGAGGTGAGTCATTCTTTCTTTCTGTTGTAGACACTCCTGATGGGTTTATTTCCCCAATTCAGAGCAAAAGTTGTTATTCATTTTGTGTAAACTGACACTTGAGAGTAACTGGTATCAGATCTATGTGGATTGAAAGTGATTATTTTTTCACCTGACGTGTTTCTGTGATGAATGAATGTGAACTTCACATTTGCTGGTGCTCAGATACAATTCGCAAGGAGCATGTGGCAGCAGCTGGACATTTTCAGGGCTGCTCTTTAGATTTGTTGCTTGTATTATGGACTTGAATTTCATATACAAAATATAAGAATGTATGATCTATTAGAGTATAAAGAGCAAAAAATTTAACTCTGCTTTTTTAAAGCCCTTCTTCATTAACAGCTCTGCTCTGCTCCTGTTCATGATGCTGGTTGATCTGTTTTAACACCTTTTTGATGGAGTCAAAGCTTTGTCGGAGGTGAATTCAGCACCAAAAAACCCAAGATATGTTATCCCATCACACCCACCCCCTTAAACTTTCACAGCAAAGTCTTGTGAGAAAATGCCCTGGTGTTAATGTGTCTAGTTTTTGCATTAACATGCACAGGACTGATTTTACTGCACTGGCAGAGGCTTGATCGTGCAGCAGCTCCATGTCAGCTGCTTCCTATGGGAACTCAAACACAGGAGGGGTCCAGATACTGCATGGTCTCATGGCTTACTGCCAGATCTGCGTTTGCTTTAGCTTAAGTTTCTAAAGCCCTGAATGCCTTGAACAAGGCATCTCTCATTCAGCATGTAGTAGGGAAAAACTGTAAGCTGGCTGTATTTTTAGCTCGGAGCTGGTGGAGGCGAAAGCATATGTCATGTCAGGAGAGAGCGCCATGCTGTGAGGCACAAAAACTGAACAAACGAGCAAGTACAAGTGAGTAAAAAGCTGAGAAATCTGTTTTATCATCACTGACAAAATCAAATAGGCATCAACAAAATGCTATTATAAGAGCTTCTGTTATAATCGTCTGGTGAGAATATCATTTCCCACCAAGATTACTCTCCACGCTGACAGACAGGCAGCAGTGAGCATCCCTGAGTGAGATAGGAGGATAACACATCTCCTGTAGAGGGCACAAAACTCGTCTACAAGTACAAGTCCATTAGAAATCTATGACTTGATTTGAATAATTAACAAACTCATGTCTGCTCCCCTGACTTATTCTCTCTGACATATGCAGAGGCAGAGTTGTGTGGCGAGGGAAACAGCTTCACTTCATCAAAGCTTATGTAAATAGTGACGAAGTAACAGAACATAATTGGAAAACAGCTGCTCATCCATACATGAGCACAACACAAAGAAAAGTAACCATACTTCTTCGAAGTTTCTGAGAAGAAGGGAACTTATTTAAATGTCCTTATTATTGGCTCAGACTTTCATTAGCTCTTACTCTCCCATTAACATTTATGTTTGTATCAGGCTCTTTTAACATCCTGACAGTAGTGGGAATGAATGCCATTGGATTTCTCTCAGTTTGTAATGGAGCTCAATTTGTCCCATTTTAATTTGTCAAATTGGGTGAGGAAAGGATAACACGATTGAGCTCATAAAGTGTCTTGTTCCCTTGTCTTTTTTTCTCACACTAAAGATAGAAACTGCTTGTCTTAAATTTTTTTACTGTTAAAGTGTGATTTTGGATATTTGCATACCAGAATAAGAACCTTTATGGAGAATTTAGCATCTCTGTGTGACAAAGTCCAGCACTTTGCCGAGCAGCTTGTGTTTGTGTTTCTGATGTTGTACAGAAAGGTTTGGTAAAATGAGTATTTAAAAGAAAACCCTGCCATCTTAATCAACCAAACCTCGTGAAATCTGTCGATAGGACCTGGTGTATCAGTTTTCCTGTCTAGCTTTGAAGGATTTGGTTATGGTTTGTATGGTAATAATTGTGTTATTTTTAAGGATGTGAGAGAGAGGGAAAAGAGCCATTTAACACAGTGTTTGTGAGGGTGTAACCATGACAACCTTTGAAGAAGTGCTCATGACCACAGTGTTTCCATCATTCGTATCAATATCATCAGAACTGGCTCCTCTTCAAATCAGCTGCAGATTGAGCTCAGGTTGATGAGCTCTCTTAGCGTAGATCACCTCCTCTGGTGGCGTCCTCAGAGATCAGAGAGAGAGAGAGGAGCAGCACACCGAGCTTTCAAATCCTGAACAATGAAAGACATAAAACATGACTGTGGCAACAGATAACAGCAGATAACACCAGTGTAATGACTTATATGTTTAAAGATCACAAAACAATGAGCCCAAAGTCTTCAAGAAAAACACTCATACAGGATGAAGCAAGGCACAATTGATGAGTTATTAACAGGACAAAGATCATTCAGCTTCATGTTTCTGTAAACTCATGAACCTTTGAGGGAATAAACCTTCTCTTACTGTCCAGCAGAAAACTGACAACTCCAGCGTCACTCTTCAAACACAGATTTGTCATTCAATGAAACACTCAAGTTAACCTTTATTTTCTGTCGTTACCTGTCCTGCTCTCATTTCAACTCTTCATGTTTTTGTTTTTGGATAAAGGGCTCTGTTTTCAAAGAGGCAGCGCAGCAGATGGTGGCGCACCCCGCGCAGTGGTATTTTTGTCTAGCAAAGCCTGGTGCACAGCCAGTTTGGTATTGCCATGCAAGATAGCAGGGTACACACAAGAAAATATTCAGGCCAACCCAACTTCCTTCCTCCAACAAAAGTCAACAAAGGCCTGGTTATCTTGTCAGATTTTGTGAGGTGTTCAATGATTTTTCGTTCCCCTATCTGCTCAGGTTAAAAGCAAACATAAGTCATTTGGGAAGCATACTGACTGAAGAGGAAAGTGCCACAAACATAACCATTGGCAACTGTAATAGAAATTAAGATGGACATTAGAAATCACTTGGGATCACAACAGTTCTTCACACTGTAGAAATGCACCTCATGGATTATAGACAGATAACCTCTCATTTTAGTCGTTGCCATCATCAAAACATTACACTCTGATACCCTGTTTCTTGGCTGCTTTACAGTCATTTAATGTCTCTGCTGTGTTGACAGCTATTAACAAAACTGGTGTCATAACTCTGTCTGCCTGAGCTGTTGAAAAACTAAGCCGACTTTTGATCCACTTAATTATTATAAAACTTAATCATATCAAATGTTTTTGGGCAGAACATGAACCAATTAGAGTGTCCTTTAATTTCTCTCAAAGACAAATTACTTGGAGACTAATGATCCTGTATTTAGGGCATTGCTCATGAAACAATGTCAGCCTGGGTTCAGCTGTGATTACAGATCATTTTGCCTCATTAGCACCTGTCTGCCTGAACTCCGAGCACTAACAGAGGCTTCTGATTATTCTGAGGCACAGTTTAGACTTATCAATGCTGCAGTGTCAATTAACCACACTGTCATGTTGCTGAATCATATTGTCTGATGTGCATCAAACATATCAATACTTTAGAGCAGTGGTTCTCAATCCAGTCCAGAGTCAGAGTTATCAAGTCATCAAGCTCTGTAATGGCTTAATAACGAGCTGATCATTTGAATCAGGTGTGTTGGAGCAGGGAAACATCCAAAACATGCAGGACAGGGGAGGCTCGCAGCAGGCCTTTCCTCCTCTTTTGGCTTGACTTTAAGGGCTGCACGAGGCTAAGAGCATTTAAATGATGTAAGAATGCAGAGGAAGCGAAAAGCTTGGCCTCCCCTCAAAATAATCTCCTACCACTGTATCAGTATCTGGTCTTATGTTTACACCAGGGGTGGCAAAGCTGTGCATAGCAAGTTTCCTTCTGGATAACATACTAAAGGTGCTGTTAAATCACATTTCAAAGCTCTGCCGTTGACTTCTAGTGGTGTAAAAAAATAAGTTTGATGAAGCTCTTAGGTTCAAGGTCTTGGTTCAGTATAATTTTGGTACAACAGGGTGAAAAAAAACCAAATGGCATTTCCTTAAAGGACTTTTACCCATCGTGTAAAGTACACACCAACAGTCCATGCTTGTAAGTCATTTTTATAACATTTTACATAAAATAATGAAAAAAAAAATCATATAAAAATACAAAATCCAACTAGGAATCAAACAGGATCTGAAATTCACCCCCCACTAAGCCCTAAACTCACACTCAACTCAAACGTCACTGTCATTGTTTGACCATCAGCAATTAATTTTCTGAGCCTGAGCATGTAGCCCACAAACACCATTTGACAGAGCTTCATCCATCTCATTCTCCCAGCTTAGTCTCCCAGCTTCTGCTGCACTGCTGCTCCACTACCTGTCCACTGGACCTAATATCTTCAAACCTCTTGTTGACCATATTTCCTGCAGTTATCACATCATCTAGCTTCCCTGTCAATGTTTTACCTTCTGCATTCAAGCGAACCACTGCTTGAAAACCCTCCATCAAGCCAGACCATCTTGAAAACACCAGACCAGCTTCACTTCTGCCTTTCTTGTCAAAAACTTAAACAGAGTCTTTAACCATGTCATTGAGTTTCTGCACAATAAAGATGCACTTGATTCAATGGGGCTTTAGGTGAGACCGCTCCACTGAAACTACGCGTCCTCTGCTCTATTGCAATTTGATTTTTTAGCTGCCTCTGGTGCTGTGAACCACTAAACCCTCCTGAGCTCTGATTCTCTGAGCTGAGTATATCAAGATTTGCCCTGTCTCACAGGAAGATCTATTGAAGGGTGGTCCATTGACTGAAAAGCCTCACGAGTCAGTGCTAGGTCTCTGTCTCTTCCCAGTGTACACAATTTCACTTGTTGCAATCATTCACTCTCGTGATTTCCTATACTTTTGTAATAATTCTCAGAATACCCAGAACTTTATGTTGTTTCACACGAGTTTCACCTCATTTTTCCATCCTGTTTTGATGAAGAAACGCCACCTTCAGCCCCTGGTAAAGGTTCTTGTAATGTCACACATTGACTTCTGCAACTCCTGGCAGACCCCTGCATTCACATTCAAACCTCAGTAGAGAGAGGATCATGAGTTGTCTTCAACCACCCTGAACCATTAAGTCACTCTGCATCTCTTCCCTTTTCTCCACCGGCTTCCAGTTGTTGCTTGCATTAAATTTCAAACTCTTCTGCTTGCTTCCAAACAGCAACTAAGGCCCCACTGACACATATGTGAATATTTCAGTCAGGAGAGACATTTAAAGATTAGAAAATTTATTGAACAATTATTAGAATGATGCTTGACAGAAAGTCTTCAGTGCTCGGACTCAATGCTGTGATTTGTAAGAATGTAGGATGCCTGATCTGTGCAGTGGCAGGAAAATCCCCCAGTGGAGCCCTGAGGCTGGTGGTGGCTGATGAATGCTGGGACCGGATGGATGAATGATGGCGCTGTTGATTCTGCTGAGGTGGAGATGGGGAGATGGAGGGTGCTGCATACAAACCAGTGGTGAGAAGGAACTAGAGGCAGAGAAAAAATTGATTATTAACATGAGCGCAGAACAAGGATAGTCTGACTGTGAGTGTGTGCTACCATGCTATTGGATAAGGAAAGACACTGGTAGATGGCTGATTGAGAGGACTGGACAGGTCAGGGCACGGTGAGAAGGGGAAGATAAGTTTCTCCTCATGGAGATACTCACATTATTTTCAACTCGAGAGTAAGGGGAAAAACAACATTTCGGTAACATATAATCTGTGTCCCGGGTCAAAAATCCTTTCTAGAGCAAACAACAGCAACAGCAATCTACTGAAGTGCCTGGAGATGCGGCATGCTTCGACAAAGTTAGCAGCTAAGGTAGCTAAAGCAGCATCCGAGAACAAGAGTCACAGCAGTGAGCACACACCCACTCCACCGAAGCAGCAGTGGTTGGAGTTCGAAAGACAGACTCAAAGCCAGGCACAACTTCATGTACAGATCATATTGCTTGGATGATTAGATTCAGTGATGCAAATGCAAATGAATTAAAATGGTTGCTTTAATCAACAGTTTGTTTTATTCAGTATCAGTACAGAACTGACGCCTAGAGGGGAACTCAGTCAATCTACCTTTATGTAATGGGAGCACTGGAAGAATGTTTTACAGTAACAAAATAGTTGTTTTCTCAGTAACGCATTACATTTTGGTTTAAGTGACTGAGTTACTGACTGAGTTACTTTTTTTTACAAAGTAACTAGTAACTTTAATTATTTACTTTTTTCAGTAACTAGCACAACACTGTTAACCAATGACTGCTCTGAGTGATGACAGCTGGAAAAGTGAGTAGGCGTGGGAGTGGAAAAGACACTAAGGCATCTGTGATGGCGATTATAGTCTTCCTGACTTAATTGACACTGGAGCTTTACTTGTGAAAACACACACTTTGTGTATGCTAAAATGGTGCCCGCCTACCTCTCATCTTGGCTGACACTCACTCTAGTCCAATATGCTGTGTCAAAGAAAGGTTCCTGGTAATCCTGTATCAATAGAGCCCAGATTTCCTGGCCAGACTCTGGTCCACTGTTGTCCCTTTGTGGTTGAATGAATCACCAGACTCCATCCGATGTGCCTCCGAGTCCCTCTGGTCACTTGAAGTGTTAAATACTGAACTCTTTAGTGAATTTAGTAATGACACTGATGGTAGTAATGATGTTAATGATGATGATAATCAGATCTGGATCATTGTGTTGTTACATGTTGTAATTATTATGACACTGTAATTGTTGCTAAAGGTTTATTTCTTCTTGAAGCCAGGCAATCTAATTTACATTATAAGGAGCTGAAGTAGAAATTACTCTATTTAAACATAGCAATTTTCCTCTTCATGGACACAAAGCCTTATTCAAAGATCCTGTGAGGACACAGTGACGCGTCTCTATGATGTAGAAAAGGAGACCACTGATGACAAGATGACAGTTTCTGCACTGTAATTTTTTACTGCCTGTATCTGCTGTGAGTGGGCAGGTACGCTGAAGACGCAGCTTCAGTTACTCTTCCCACTGCTTATATTGATGGTGAGTGATAGATTTAACTGTGATTAGTCAGCAGTAGTGGATAATTTTTGTCACTTTCTCAAAGATGAGATGAAATCACCAACACAATAAGAGTTATCCTCTTTGACCACCAGGGGGCACTATAGTCAAAACAGGCAGAAATTTTTTAACAGGAGTTACAAACAATTTATTTATTATTGGATAACAAATGATCAACATTCTGACAAAATAAATCTTAAAAATTATCTGTGTAACATGAAAGGGTGCATTATTTTGAGGATTTCCATAAATCATAAAACAAGAAAATGTAAAGACTAGATTATAGCAGCATGTTATGCTAAATAAGAAGTAAACAGATCAAATGTTGCTCTACTGTGACAGTTTGACTCTAAATGCTTTATAACCACATTATTTTGCAGTCTGCGTGATACAGTCCTGCAAATCACACTGAAGGATTTGGATCATGCTTTATATAGCATGTTGGTATGTTTATGCAAATAGCTTGGACTAGCAGGTTGTTGTTGGCATGATTAGTATTTAAGGGTGATTAGATCTGATTGCAGCTGTTGCTGTATGTATGAACAATATTCTGCTTGCAGCATGAATAATTTAAAACACACTGAAAGGTAAAAAGAAAAAAAAAAAAGGAAATAGTTCCAGTTTCAACAAAAGCTGTCCTCTGTTGTTTTTGTCCTGATTTCATTCCCATATAACCACTCAACTATTATTTAAATCCTGAAAAATGTTTTTATAACTGACCATGTATCTATATAAATACTGTGTGTTGTAATAAGAGCCTTTCATATCTTAGAAAAATATACTGTTAAAGAGGGTTTCCTGAGCTTTTACATCAAGATGCGCCTAACTGGCTCTGAAGTTTCCACAGTTATGGATCGTAAAGAATGTCTTCATGTAATACTGGGTAAGAAGAGAGTTTTTTAAGACAGGAGATAATCAGCTCTCAGCAAATCATCCCCCAAATGTCTCTCTTGATTCTTTGATAGAGACACTGTGGGTTAGCTGCTGTCTGTTTTGTAACAGCTGCAGCAGATCTCCATCAATAACTAACCCCCCCTGAGATTGTCAGTGCACAGAGAGGAGATACAGAATGCCTGAGGATACACAGAGACTGGAGGACTAACAAGGAACAACAGATCACACAGACTGAATTCTCAGGGTTGGAGTGATTTAAACAGGTTGTGTGGTAGTCAGGCACGACAGACGCACCGCTCTGATAAAGTTGTAAATGAGTGAGGTAATGACTGACAGAGCGCAGGGTGGTTTGATGTGTGAGTGCCAAACACACTTAACTGGGATTATAATTTATACATCTTCACACTCAAGAAGCCACACACTCCACATGCTGCATCTCTGACACCACATGTTCAAACAGCAACCCAAGCTGCTTCACACCCAGCAGAGAGTGCACGAAGCAACACTGTGCACATAAACTAAATGTCGAAGTATTCCTCATAATGTAGACCTGTTTATCAAACACGCACAGCTCCTCTAGGCTGTATCTGTTATTAATGAGCTGCTTTTTCTTTTTGGCTGATGACTCTGCAGCTGATAGAGAGAGCAGTCTGCTGTCTCTGTAAAAACTGAGAGTCCTTTCTCATGCCACGCTCTGAAAATCCAGCACCAGTGTGGCAACAGTATTCTCTAGTTCAACCTTTGAAACATAAGTGAGTGTTTTTGAAAAAATTCCAACAGCCGTGTCTGTTTAGTCAGAGGAAAGTAGACATTTTCTTTATTCATGATCAAGGTCTTTTTTATTTTTCAAATGTAACAAACACAGGAAATACAATTCACACATGGGACAAACAAGATTAGTTCCTGTCCAAACATACTAACTTCCCGCACCCCCCACCTACTTGTACTGGAACCCAAGAAAAATTCAATACATCCAGATTGACACATACACAGACTAGGTGAATAAAAAGAAGACTAAAACGAAGTGAAAATAAAGAAGAAGAAAAAAAACACATACATTTGGGTTACATAGACATGTTAGTAGCTGCCGTACCTTCCACAAAGGAGATAAATGGCTGCCAAATAGAATTAGACATAGAATTTTCTAGTGGTCCCTCTTACAGTATATCAAATTTTTTCTAAATGGACGTAACTCATAACTTCCCTTATCCATTGGCCATACGTTGGGGGGGAAGCATCTTTCCATTTAAACAGGATAAGTCTCCTGGCCAACAAAGAGCAGAAGGCCATCATACCTAGGTGGTTCCCGGAAAAAGCGGCACCAACCAGAGCCACACCAAATAGTGAAATCAAAGGAGATGGGTGCACTGTTTTCCCACATATTCTGGAGAATGCCTCAAAGATAGAATGCCAGAAACGGTATAACATGGGGCACGACCAAAACATGTGATCGTTGCAGACAAGCTCCTGCTACACTACTGCACATGTAGGGTCAAAATCTGCCTTAATCCTAGACAATCTATCTTTGGTTCAATGAAGACGGTGAACTATTTTGAATTGAAGCACAGTGTGTCTGAGGCATATAGAGGAGGAGTAAATTTGCTGAATAATTTTTTGAAATCGTTTGATCTAAGTCGGTTTTCCACTTTATTCTAAGGCCGTCCAGACTGTTCATGTTATGTGTATTGAGTAATGTATAAATTCTGCCTATTATTTTTTTTATGTTGACTTTAGATTTCAAAATTGTTTCAAGCAGAGATTCAGGAGGGCTCAGTGGAAAACAGTCAGAGTTGGACGACACAAAACCTCTAAGCTGCAAATACCTGTAGAAGTGTGATTTGTTAAGGCCATATTTATGTTGCAGCTGTGCAAAAGAAGCAAACTTATTTTCAATGTAAAGATCAGATAACATACATATTCCACCTCTTGCCCAGACATTAAAAGCATCATCCATCATTGACGGGACAAACATATGATTTTTGATCAATGGTGTTGCCAGTGAAAGATCAGTGAGATTAAAGGTCCTTCTAAACTGGTTCCAGGTTTTAATTGAATGGATAACAACTGGATTAGTAGTGAAAGCTGAGATAGGCTGATCCAAAGGTAATTCGGAACATAATAGCGCTGCTGGGGAAGAAGAACCAATGGATGCCCTCTCCAGCCCTGTCCATTCAGCACTGTTAACATCCGAGCCATCATCTCTCATCCAATATAGCAGAGCTCTTACATTGAGAGCTCAGTGATAATACATAAAATTTGGAAGTGCCATACCTCCCATTGTGCGAGGCCTCTGTAATATATTTTTATTAATCCTGGGCTGCTTTTTATGCCAAATAAGTGAAATTTGACTGTTTAATTTGGAAAAAAAAGATTTTGTTTGAAAAATAGGGAGACATTGAAATAGTTACAGAAACTTAGGGAGAATGTTCATCTTGATCGTGTTGATCCTTCCCCCTAAGGAGAGAGGCAGAGGGTCCCAACGCTCCAGGTCTTGTTTAAGATTACTTGAGAGGAGATGATAATTAGCCTTATAGAGATCCTTATGATTACGTGTGACCCAAATACCTAAATATTTTATTTTGTTGGAACTAAATTTGAAGGGGGTCGTCCCAAAGTATGATCTGTCTACAGAAGAGATAGGCATAAGTTCACTTTTCTCAAAATTGACTTTATAGCCAGATAGTTTTCCGAACTTTGTGAGTAAAGTCGATAATTCAGGAAGGCTTGAGAGGTGGTCCGATATAAATAATAACATGTCATCAGCATTAAGTGAGACTTTATGCTCCAAACCTGCCCGGTACATCCCTTTAATGGTGGGGCACTGCCTCAAGGCTACTGCAAGTGGCTAAAGTGCAACAGCAAACAAAAGCGGTGACAGAGGGCACCCCTGTCCTGTGTCCCGCTTCAGCTCAAAATAGGTGGATAAATTATTGTCGGTGCGGACTGCAGCCATCGGAGGTGTGTATAGGATTCTAATCCAGGAGATGAATTTAGGGCCGAAATGAAATGCTTCCAGAGTCTTGAAAAGATAGTCCCACTCCACCCGATCAATCGCTTTTTCAGCATCGAGAGAAAGCATCACCTCAATGTTCCCAGGATCGGGTGGAGTGGGACAATAAAGGATATTAAATAAACGCCTGATATTAAAAAATGAATAGCGATTTCTGATAAATCCTGTCTGGTCAGATGTAATAATACTAGGTACAATGTTTTTGAGACGACGCGCCAAAGTTTTTGCAAGAATCTTCGCGTCTGTATTCAGCAGCGAGACAGGACGATATGAGCTGCAATTGAGGGTTTTTATCCTTTTTAAGTAATAAACAGATGACTGCTTGACGCATAGTTAGGGGCAAGGAATTGGTGACTAAGGATTCTTCGAACACTAACAATAACAAAGGAGATAACTGGTCGGAGAACTTTTTGAAAAATTCGGTTGGGAAACCATCTGGCCCAGGAGATTTGCCATTTTGCACGGCACTGATTGCCAACATTATCTCCATAACTGAGAAATCCCTTTCCAGTTCAGCCGAGAGTTCTACACTTACAGAAGGCATTTTCAGGGATTTAAAAAAGTCCTCTAGGACGGAGGGATTGATGGGCATTTCTGAAGTTTATAATAATTGGTAAAAGTTTTTGAAACAGGAATTGATTTTGTCATTGTCAGTGCATTTTATACCACATATATCATTAATTTCAGGGATGGTTTGGTTAGCAGTTCTTTGGCGCAGCTGGTGAGCCAGTGCTCGGATGGATTTTTCCCCGTGTTCATAATAACCATGTCTTGATTTGGAAATCTGGTATTCTGCCTGTCTGGTGGACAGGAGATCAAACTCTGTCTGTAATGACAAGCGTTTTTTGAGTATGACTGCCGATGGTAGTGGTGTGTCGGTCTTGAACGAACGGATCAAAAGAACTAGTTCTTTTTGATGAACGAAATGAACTAGTTCTCCCCCCCTAAATGACCCGTTCAATCCGTTCAGTTCTTTTGATTGGCTGAAGAGGGACTGCTTGCCTGTCTTATCCTATCTTCGCGCCTCGTTCTGTGTGTGGGTGGGGCTTAGAGAAGCAGCAGCAGTACTACTGAGCTGACTGAAAGACCGGAATGACCGAGCTGACTGAAAGAACGGGTCAAATGAACGAAAGACCTAGTTGACTGAAAGAACGGGTCAAATGAACGAAAGACCGAGTTGAACGAAAGATCCAGACGGATGAACGAGTTGAACGAAAGACCGAGTGAACAAAAGATCCAGACGGATGAACGAGTTGAACGAAAGACCGAGTGAACGAAAGACCGAGTTGAACGAAAGACCCAGACCGATGAACGAGTTGAACGAAAGACCGAGTGAACGAAAGATCCAGACGGATGAACGAAAGACCGAGTGAACGAAAGACCCAGACCGATGAACGAGTTGAACGAAAGACCGAGTGAACGAAAGACCGAGTTGAACGAAAGACCCAGACCGATGAACGAGTTGAACGAAAGACCGAGTGAACGAAAGACCGAGTTGAACGAAAGACCCAGACCGATGAACGAGTTGAACGAAAGACCGAGTGAACGAAAGATCCAGACGGTGAACGAGTTGACTGAAAGACCGAGTTGACTGGCCACCGCACGAGCCCCGACAGCCGAGCCGGAGCGAGCGGGACAGTCACACACACACAAAGGCACACAGCTGCTGCTGCAGCAGCCGGAGGCAGAGAGACAACTATTAATATGCATTTGCACTGTCTGTTGACATTTTGTACTTTTTATTATTGTTTTGAATGCACCTCAAAATAATAAAAAACCATTAAAAACCTTATATATTTTGTTATTCCTACTATAATTTTATATTACAAGTAGTGCAGTGCGATCGTAGCGTTGGACCGGGGGTGGGAAGTGGAGAGTGCAGCGGTCACAGAGTCGGACCGCGGGGGGGGGGGGACGAGCGGACTGACTAATGACCGATTGACCGAAATGACCGAAAAGAACGAAATGAACGGGTCTTTTTACTGAACGACCCGAAATGATCCGGTTCACTGAAATGACCGGTTTTGCCCACCACTAGCCAATGGGGAGTGGCTATGAAGCCTGTCCAATTGTAATATCTCATCCGTTGATTTTTTAATACGCTCAGTGCTAGTTCTTTTCTTATTTGCACAGTATGAAATAATTTGACCCCTTAAATATGCCTTTAGCGATTCCCATACAATAGATGATGTCATCCCTGGGGTTTGATTGATGTCAAGAAACATTTTCATTTCAGATTATATGAATTTAGTGAACTCATCATCTGACAGAAGCAAGGAGTTAAACCGCCATGGACGGTATGATGATTGTGTATCGGGAATGTATATTTTTGTGATTAAGGGGCGATGATCCGAAATAACCATAGCCCCGTGGTCACATTCTTTTGTAAGATGCATAATTCTTTTAGTCAGGAAAAAGTAATCGATGCGTGAATACGTCTTGTGAACCGAAGAGTAGTAAGAGTACGACCTGGAGGTGGGGTTGCGAAACCGCCATACATCTGCTACACCATAGGTCTTCAGACAGAGCTGGTTTGGCTGATTTCGACTGGGATGCCCTCTTAGAAACACTCCTATCTAAGAGAGGAGAAAGTGCACAGTTAATGTCACCACCAAGTATAAGATAATGTGAAGTCATATCTGGTAAGTGAGAAAAAAAATTGATAAAGAATGTGGGGTCATCCCAGTTCGGTGCATAAACACAGGCTAAAATAACAGGGAGTGAATATAATTTTCCTACCACAATGACATATCGCCCTGCAGTGTCAGTCTGTACGTGAGATGCCATGAACTGTACATTTTTACCAATCATAATTGCAACACCCCGTGCTTTGGGCTGAAATTGGATTGGTACACCTGACCAGCCAATCCCCTAACAAGACGAGAACTATCACAAGAACTTATATGGGTCTCTTGTAGGAATGCAATATCTACTCTCAGCTGTTTTAAGTGTGAGGATATCTTTTTAAATTTCACTGGGTGATTGAGTGATTTAACATTCCAGCTTATTAAATTGGCAGGGCAACCATCATGACCTCTGATGTTGTTTATATTGGCCATATTGTGTACACAGAGAAATGAGCACCATATATGAAACCCAAGTACACAGAAACACAAAAACAAACATAACTAAAAATAAAAGTCTGGTGGAGTAGATTCAGTTCGTACATAGGTCCAATAGTTACACCCCTCTTATCACCCCCCTGAACAAGGTGATAACAACAACCCCAAAGGAAAAAAAAAATCCACACAATAAGTGCTTGTGATTGGGCAAAAACATAGACTGTATATACAATGGACAACTTGGTTCCGCCTACCGCTTGTATACGGATTTGAAGCCAAATAGCTCTCGGTATTTCTTCATTTTTCTTCATTTCCTGAAACCAGCGCTGTGCAGTAGCGTTGTGCGCATTCGGCCGCACAGTCGCAGAGAGTCACTGTGATGACACTCGGCTCAAACAGCGTATCCCCCGGGTGAGCTACTCAATCCTTGAACGCCCATAGGCTGTATCAGGTGTCAATCATAGAAAACATGAACCCCCTAATAACTTTTAAAAACGGAGCTTCACAGAAAGAAGAGGACTTGAGCACAAACCAGTCTTACAATAACTACATGCCAACATTGCAAGCAGAGGGGAGAAAAATTCATGTTCAGTGTAATAAATTTCTAAAGTTGGTCCACAGCCCCATAAGCTTTGCTGGCGGAGGCGGGATTTATGACCTAGACTGCAGCTACTACTACTTTTTTTTTTTTTTATAAGCTATGCAAAGTAAACTTAGATTATGATTTTTGGGAGAGAAAGTATATGGCTAATCATGAGGTTTAGCAAGGTTATACAGCCTTACTTCCTCACTTCCTTAATAAGCACTGTGCCATCCATGTAAACAAACCACTGTGGCCGACCAGACTAACCCATAAAAGTAATCAGGAACTGAAATATTATGTCTGTCATATTAACTATGATATCCTATAGATCGAAACATCAAACCAGAACCTTACTGGTAACACTAAGTCGAGCATGAAATAAAATGTCGGCCTATGGGCCCACAGTTCAAGCAGTCGAACAGTATGTAGAAAATGTAAACACTGTGTTATAACTGTATTTGTACCCGATGATTTCTGGCACTGTAGTACACGTGTTCAACATGCCTGTATGTCAACGGAAGCATGTATGATCAGCCGAGAAGTTCAGTCTCACGGTCATTCACCAGCCTCCGCAGGCGGGAGGATGCTTTTCTTCACGTAAACCATTGCTTTGTCCGGGTCAGTAAACTCCCTATCGTCTCCCCTGAACGTGATTCAGTACCGGACTCCCTCTTGGTAGCGAAGTAGCTTCCTCACCTCTGTAAATGCAGCTCGAGCTTTGGCCACAGTTGCCGTGTAGTCCGGAAAGATGGTAATCGGTTCCCCGTTGAAGCTGAGTGGGCCCTGGCTGCGAGCGCGCCGCAGTATCTGGACACACTCTTGGTAGTAATGTAGCTTAGCAACAATGGCTGGAGGTTTTCCGCCCGTCTTCTTCTGCCCAAGGCTCCTGTGCGATCGATTGATCAGTGGCTCTTTATCTAACTGTAGCACCTCAGTTAGCAGCTTTGATACAGAGGTTGTTGTGCCTGAGTCGGGTGCCTCGGGTACGCCGATGATTCTTATGTTGCATCTCCTCGACCGCCCCTCCATATCCTCACACTTCGCTTTCAGCACTGCAATTTCTGTCTTCATCTCGTTCACCGTTTCTTGCAAAGTAACCACTTCATCCGACCATGCAGATAGCCCCCCCTCCACATCTTTGATGCTAACTTTAGCCTGGTCGATCCCATGCTTCAGCACCTTGGTGTTGTTCATTATCTCCGTTTTCATCACCTTCAGGTCGCTCCTGAGGTTTTCAAATTCATCAGCGAGGGCATTCTTTAGTTCTGACCTTAACACCATTGAAATATCCGCTTTCAGAGACATTTTTTTTATTCAATGTGAGTTTATAGATTCGTTGATGAAAAATACACCCAGAAAAAAACAGCCCTTGTCCATCTTGTTTTTAACTGACATCTCGAAATCATAGTAATTAGCTTAAAGTCTGGGCTCTTGCATTTACTGTTTCAGCAGGACTTTGCATTTTATCATTGAAGCATGTATAAATCAGAAGTAGTGTTAGGAGTGATGCATTCAAAGTTTTCCACAGGAGCACTTTAATGACTTTTGTGCTACAATAAGTAACATTTTGCTTAAGCTCTGTGATTGGGGTAATCTGTTAGTAAAGGGATATTCCGCAGTAAATTTAAGTTATGGTCAAATACACCATAACACCGAGTTAGACTTCATGTCAAATGTGTGACTGATTAAAGTTAGACAGGAGTAAAGCTGCTCTATATCAAACATGTTAACTTTTTCTTTACAAAGGACTTTGTGGCAACATACGGTTTCAAAATCACCCTTACGTTTGAGTGCAGTACAGCATCTGAACAAAGTTCAACAGATATATGGATGCATTATTTCATAACAAGCACACTTTTCTAACTTTTCTCTCTCATAACTGTCAGTATAAGAGAGGTGACTGCTGTTTCAGACCACCACCACCAGAAGCTTCCTTTTTTGGTGCGGATTGAAAGAAAATCCTAAAGCTTCATAAGGCATCATCCGCCTTTCTCTCTCAAAAGGGCATGAAAGCAAAAAACAAGAAAGTCACTTGGACAGAGTACAACAATCAAAATGGCAAAGAAGTGGAAAAGAAGAAACAAAAAGGAACTACAGTAAGGAGAGACTGTTACCTGCAGTCTCCTCTGTCTTCTATCCTTTGCTGGACTGGCTGATTAGACTGATCATTAAAACTGTAAATATTCATAGTCATAGAGGTGATGAAGACAAGAGCAAATACTGGTAAAGTATTTGATAATGATGCATTCTACCAATAAGAGGATTTGTATGGGTCTGAGCAGGACACAGAATCGATAAAGTTTATGTAGTTTGTGTGAACTGAAAATCAGCCTCTAATGTTTACAGTGGTGCAGTCCACCATCTTGTACTGCAGCACAGACAGGATAAACTAGTAGTTTATTTCTTTTCATATGAAGAGATCACACAAAATATAAGAAGAAGAAGAAGAAGAGGAAAGAGGGCTTATTGTTGTGTGCAATATAATTTGTTTTAATCGATATTTTTGATGGCAAAAGCTTGACAAATGAATGACCATACTAACTGTCCCTTCATCCACTTGAGGCATGAGCAGGGGAGCACTACAATCTAAATAAATCTCTCTTTGTATGAGTGGCTCTTCAGCTCTTCATTTCCGCTCCTGCTACCGTGGAAGATGTAATAAAGGAAACGTCAACAAACAGGCGTATTTTCTGTCCCTGAATCAGGACACCGAGGAATGTCCTATGATAGTGATATCAATAAATAATAATCTCATGTTAGCTAATGTAAACTGTGAAAAGTCTCTGTGGAGACCTGCCATATAACGTGAATTAATGAACTTCAAATTGCTCCAGCCAATGGCAGTTTGAATGATGACTGCACATGAGGGGTTTAAAAGCAATGAAACAGCAACATGAATTAAGCTTTTCAGCTGTAATTCCTTCTCTCTTTGGAAAGCTTAAGATAACTGCTGCTTTAATTAATATATGCAAAAATTAATTTCCAATTATAGTGATTCTATCAGTTATATTTCCTGCAATTGTTTTGTTCAACACCACAGCAGTGAAATGTGTTGACGACTTAAACCTGGGTTTTTCATTATGCCTCTCACTGCAGGTTAATTAAGGTGTCTGCTCGTAGAGTCACTTTGTGTTGGGATAATTTCACTCTGCTGGGATAAGGCGGAGTGTGGTGGAGAAAATGGAGTATAAAGTTTGAGCTAAGCTTTGGTTGAATAGTTTTATTATGTCACTGAGGTGTCTGTGTCTTTCTTTCTTTCTTACTTTCTTTCTTACTTAGTTCCACTTAGTTGAGATGCTTTTTTCACAGCATTAATGACCTCATTTACCATACAATCTTCAGAATTTCACAGGGTAGAGTAAAGGGGTTTGAAATGCCTCTGTGCAGAAAAACATAAGCAACTTAGATGATGTTGTTTTACAACGCTTTAGGGTCTGTTTGTCAGGGTCATGGGATGAGTTTAAAAGTGGAGGCCCGCAGCTAAACATAAATCTACAATTATAGACCATCAGCTGAGTCAAAGATCAAACACAATGCCCCATTCAGTGTTGAAACATGCAATGTCATGACCTTCATTCATTATCATCTCAGCTGTTTGAAACAGCACTCATGCCTTTTTAAAGATGACGCAAAATCCAATGCATGTGGAGTTCCTTCAATGGAAATACGACCGTAGGCACCATTTTATAATTTTTTTTTCCGGGAAACATCTGATTTGAACCTTAAATCCTTGATAACAGAACTTATCTGATTTAATCAGGGAAATGAGCCATAAAATGCAACCTTTTTGCATAGCGTCATATGGTTGTTGGGATGGGGAGAAAACACTTATGACTTATCTAAAATATGCAGGTCAAAAGCTAAGAGAAGGACGGGTTGGGTTTTCCAGATTCTTATCTGTTTTTCTTCTTATCTAAATCTAGAGTAATACAACAAAAGTTAATTTTAAATATAGCTGAGAATTCAGGCTGAGAACTACCACAACACATCTAAGACTCTTATAAAAGATGATAGAAATGCTCTTTATACTTTGTTAAGCTGCTTTTATAGGTCCAAAACAAAAACAAACATTTAACAAATGCATCAAAGCAAAAAGCAGCAAAGGGGTAGTATTTACAACACAACTATCACACAGCATATCTCCATAGTGCTGTTGGGGACACATTTCTCCTGCACATAGTTGTCAGTTAAGGGGGGGCGGGGGGTGTCCCCCCCACTTTTTGTCAGGGGTCATTTTGTCTCCACCACACACAAATCTTTCACGTGTAAGCCATTGTAACCCCAGTTATTTTCAGCAGTATTTACAATTCCAACACTCCTGAACACACCATTCCTATTCGTCCAAGATTTGCTTAGGGATGCAGCAGACCTTCACGGATAACAAAAGGAAATAGGAAATAGGATAACAAAAACGTGCAGCTGTAGTAAAGTTGCATCTGTGCCAAGTTGAAGCTGCGACCCAGAGTGTGCTTTTTTTCTGATAATACCTGTGGTGAGTTAGAAAACTTGTTAGCTCGTTTAACCCTATGATTATCCTGTGTAATAAATATATGCAAGGGGGCGTTAGTTGGCTACATTAAATAAAATGGTTAGTTGGCTACATTAAATAAGTCTACACATTTTATAGTAGCCATACCAAAAGTAAAATCAATTATAGTCATCATCCAAAGTCACCTTCGCTAGAAGCTGTCCCCCCCATTTTTCGAAACAAACTGGCGCCCTTGCTCCTGCATGACCCAAACTGGCCTGAGTGTAAAATGTAGCTCTTACAATAGGCGCCATGCTTGCCTCTTGCTAACTTGTTTGTCGGTTGTTTTGGTGTGTGATGTAACATGTCTACTGGGTCAAGGCCCGATCGTAATGAGGTGAAAGGAGGCATATGGCCCCATACCACAGCAGAGACAGACATACTTTCCTCAATAAACTGGTTCTCGACCATTACTTGTAAACTGGGACGAGCTCAGTAATCCAATTTAATGGCCCATTTTAGCAATCTCAGTGTGACTTAATGGTGTGTATCGCAAACTACAGCTGAGCCACATCCACCCCTTAATATACTGACTTATTCCTTTATATCTTGTCCACCCTCACCCCTAATACACACACACACACACACACACATACACACACGACCAAGGGCCTGATCTACTAAGATCCAAAATAGCGAGTGTTAAATTGCGTGTGCAACCTACAAAATTGCACATGCTATTAGTGGGCGTGTTGCGGGGGATCTACTATCATTGCCTGCACAATTGATAACAGTGCAAAAGTGGTGCGGACCACCCTCTTTAAATGGGGATTTTGCGTGCGCTATCGGCCGTCACCATGAAGAGTTTGTAAGAACAGTGTTTGAAGCCATGGAGTTGCACATATCGTATTAGGGAACTGCATAAAAGGAAAGGCAAGTATCTTTGTACAGCACAGTTCATACAATAGACATTTCAAAGTGCTTTACAGATACAAGAAGATATAATAGATATCAAAAAAGGAATTAAAACGGTTTAAAATCAATGAGACAAACATATTTTTTTTCATCTGTTCCGTGTTTGACCTTATTATTTATGAAAATCATAATTTACTAGAAAACGAAATAAATCACAAGCTTTTGGACAAGGATCATGGCGTGTATCATGGCACTTCTGCCTCCTTCTCCCCACAATGACCGTGTGTAATGCTGTGTCATTATGCACGTGCCTTTCAAACGTGCTAAATATAGAAACAAAACAGCGACCGCAGTCGGTTTTCGGGTTTGATAGATCACACTGCGGGTACTAAATGATTGCATTTGCATCTGCTCCTCACAGAATTTTGGGTGTTCTGATGATCTACATACAGCCTGCATATTCATAAAGGTAAACATGCTAAATCGATGTTTAAATCGTGCTGTGTTGCTCATTTGACAGACGCAATCCTCGGTGCACCCAGTTAGTAGATCAGGTTTGCATGAGCTATCAAGTTTGCACGTGTTTTTGCACACGCAAACCTTTAGTAGATCAGGCCCTAAGTGTGCAGAGCCACATGCTGGGTCTCCGTTTCCATCACAGCCATCACGTGGAGTGACAGACCATCAGCTGCACTGATTTAAAACTTCCCTGTGGTGTTTCACTTTTCCTTGTTATTTTCTTTTTGACATTATTTTAATGTGGAGATAAAGTTTGTGCATTAAAGCGAGGTGTGCCCTAAAATATGGGAAAAAGACATGTCTGTGGTTCTTCACTGAGGAAGATTTAGCTATGAATAGGAATGATCAGCACAGGTCACAATGTGACCCATGAGCAGAGTTTGTAATATAACAGCTGAAAATGTAAAGATGAGGAAATAAATCCTTGACCTCAGAAAGGGGTTCAAACGTTCAAACAATGAGAAAAATGATATTAATAAAAACTCAATCCTGGTGGAAACAGGGAGTTGGTGGAGGATGGGGGGGGGGGGGGTGATCATGTTTGCACACTCTCATCAGGATCCTAGTGGCCTTTAATTACATAAACTAATGACATGACTGGGAGAAGTGAGCCATGCATTCGTCTTTTCTCTCTGTTCTCATTCATAACTAATCTAAGACATCCATTTCTTTGCTGTACCTTGTGGACAATGTATTATTTATTTTGCTATTAAGGCATATGAAGGCATTGTATATGCTTAGGGGCTGGCTCTAAAAACTAAACCAAGATCTTTAATCTCAGGATGATTTAGTGAGAAAGACTGCATTTCCCTTTAATATGGGATGATGTTTCATTAAGTAGGACAAAAAGTAAGTGAGAGGTGTGATTAGAGAGATGTTCAAGTGTTTCATGTCAGAGTCAATGAGAAGATATCTTCCTGATCCGGCAGCGTTTCACAGCACTAATTTGTCTTGTATTTCAGATCATATCCTGGTACAACTCATGATCAATACTTACACATGCTGTGAATCATAGGAAGCGAGTTAAGTCGAAAGTTTGCCCTTAATCTTACAGAGAATTGGGACACCAATTTGGTTTAACACGCAAAACCGGGGGCTAAGTAGTAAGACAAGGGCTAAGGGGTGCAATTGGGATTGGCCCCTAGTCTATCAGACTGGGCTTTCTCTGGTCTCAAGGTGCTGTATACACCAAGGTGACCAGATTTCTGTATTGAAATCCAAGGACACCCAAAACATCAAGGGGGGTGGGGGGTACCAAGCAAAATGTGATTATTTCAGGCCCTCTATTTCTGGAGAACGGTGGGGGGGGCTTGGTCTGCATGATCACAGACAACATCTCAGTACTAGCAGCACACGCCCCCCATAAAAAAAACAAACAAACATAAAAACTGTTAAGGACAGCGCACAACCCTCATAACCGTTGTTTTAGTCTAGACGCAACATTTTTGTTGTCATTCATGAAACGCTTAAACCAGGGACATTTTACGGGGACAGTTTTAGCCGGGGACAGGCCATCCAATATGGAGACTGTCGCTGGAAATCGGGGGCTTTTGGTCACCTCATTAAACACCCCATGTCACATTCTCACCACATCCACATGCTGATGGCTCAAGGCCTATACAGGTTTTAGTGTCTTGTCCAAGGACACTTCAGCATGTGTGCAGGGGGACCTGCAGGACAGTGGGACACTGGGAGACAGTTGGCTCTAGCACTGAGCCACAGCGACCCCTTGAGTCCCTGTGGGACTCATTATCACTCTGCTGGACTTATCCTGTCAAAACACAAGTTTTGTTTTTTGTTTTTTTCTGAGGATGTTTAAACTATGACTTTGCTTTCATTTAACATCGAAATGTCAAATTCAATGAAATTCAAAATAAGGTATAGAGAAGGGTAGACACCAACCCCACAGCAGCAGACATTGGAACTGACTCAAAACAGCTAGTCTTCTTTCTGGCTGGCTGATTTTTCTTTTTTTAGGTCACAGAGGGGTATGACAGGAGCTTTAATCTGTCACCAAGATTATCCTGGCAGAAAGACTGAAAGCTGTCTTTGCTAAAGGGAGCTGAATTAACCTACCAGCAGCTTTAAGGCAAACTGCATCACAGGCTACATAGATAAGTATTGTCCTGTCATCACCATGAGGTTGCCAGGTAACTAGTAAAGACTGTGAAAAGTAACCTACCGATATTTGACAATTCCTCTAACCTGATGTTTTCTGGTTTACTCAACTCCCATACCCTCTTGCCAAAAGAGAGAGAGAAAAAACTGTGTCGTAAAGATAAGTCCTGACTTCTGTTTCCTTTGCAGCCTGATTGAAAAATGGCATCCAGGAAAGAGCATCAGTGAAAGTGGACAAAACCACAGCAGGGATGAATGCATCTGGTATGTTCTCCTACCAAGAGGAGGTGATGCTGGATAACTCCACCTGGTATCACTCCTACTATCACCACAACTACACCCTGTCCCCTACGCTCCTACCAGCCAAGACCAGCACCTCCAAACCTGCAGCATGTGAGCAGGTCCACATCGCTGTGGAGGTATGAACACTTTATTTACAACATTTGTTTAGTTTATGACAAAAATGAGAACACACTGAATATGTATTTTAGCCCTCTGCTGTTCTCTCTTTTGTTTACCTGAATCAAACCTGCTAAATGTTTCCAGATTTCTCACATCCTGGTACAGCTCAGGGGATCAAATGTTGACATTGAGCACGCAGACACACAGCGGCTGCAGTTACATGTGTACTAATTCAAAAGATAGCATGTCAGACATACATGGTTTATGTGTGAAACAGTGTGAACTCTAGGAAGTCTGTGTGGGTCTTGGAACAAAAACTATATCATTATCATCAAAAAACAACCACAGGGTCAGTCAAACAATAAGGAAAGGTTAAATATCGGGTGTATAAGGTCTCTTTTAGTCACTTGTGTGTCTTTATTTAAACCCAAAAGTAATTTGTTCAGTTTTCTACATGGTGACAGCTGCTGGTGGGTGGCGGTACACAGCTAAGACTCGAGTCCTACAACTGTTTGTCCAATTTCTAGACAAATCAAGTCAAAGTTTATTTCTTAGGCACATTTAAAAACAACTTCAGTTGACCAAAGTGCTGTACACGCGTACAATATAATCATGCATACACTTAATAATAATAAAAACAGTAATGGAATAAAAATAAACACAATATTAAAAGATATATATATATATATATATATATATATATATATATATATATATAAATATATAAATAAAAATAGAAACAATCAGAGTTTAAAAGTGCTCAGTAGACTGGGCAGCTCTAACCTTGTAATGTCAGCTGTTCCACAGTTTTGGTGTTGGTACTGAGAAGACTCTGTCGCCATGAGTGGAGAGCCTGGGACTGGGCACTGCCAGCAGCAGTACCCAGGCCTTTTTTATTAATTGCCCAAATAATTAATAAAAAAGAATAGATACTGTATACATCTTTTAACAAAGCTAGTGCAAAGAGACAAAGACATGACTAATGTGATCACATAGTTTCTTATTCATTCTAACCTCTCACCATGACAATCCAGGACTTCAGTTTTGCAGCTCAAATCAATCCATATCAATCTCACAAAGGTATTTATGAAATCCCTCTGCGCTGCACTTTTAGCCTCTGCCTAATTTTGGTGATTTTAGTGGTATTTCCTCTGATATGAAGTTAGACACAGCTTGTGGGT
Source organism: Xyrichtys novacula (assembly GCA_962446985.1). Classification (NCBI taxonomy): domain Eukaryota; kingdom Metazoa; phylum Chordata; class Actinopteri; order Labriformes; family Labridae; genus Xyrichtys; species Xyrichtys novacula. The sequence goes on along the minus strand of OY660871.1, from coordinate 6,225,182 downwards.
GTTACTTTTTACACAGCTTTGTAGTCATGAATTTTATTTAGAGGCTAGTAAAGTGTGAATGTATGAGCGAATGAATGATGTATCCAATGTAAAGCGCTTTGAGGGTCTCTGTTAAAGCGCTATATGAAATCTGATGCATTATTATTATTATTAAAGAGGCCCTACAGTAGCTCCTGTTAGCTGTATGTTGAGTATTGTTACATTATCTGCTGTTATAGTGTTACTAGCAGTTTTCGGAGTCGAGCCTTCATGAAAACTTTAAAACAGCTCCAGATTTCAGTAACTGCTGAGACTCAAATCCTGCTCGTACTTAACTTTGTTTACGAAGGAGTCATTTGTGAAGTGGAGAGCATTAGCAAGAGGCTAATGGGATGTGTAGCTCTTGTGGGTGAGTGAGTTCTCCCTTCAACATGGTCCTGATAGAAGGTGACAGCAGAGCCTGATGTCAAATTTGGATCAAGTCTCACAAAATTGAAATGAGCTGATGTGAAAAGCCAACAAAAATGGTCATGGATTAGGCTGACATCTCATTCACTGAAGTTTTGAATGGACATCCAACATTATCTACATCTGTCTAGAACCTGCGCTCAACCCAGGAGCAGCAAAGTCTGGTCTTGTTGTATTGATGGAGGCTTATCTAAAAAACATCTGAACTGAAAAGAACACACTGATGTCTGTCTTGAATATAGGCATCAAACCAAAAATCAGCTTTTGACTGTAACCAATATGATAGAGTTGATCCAGAAGACTTTAATGATCAGCCTTGCCAAAAAGCCTTGGTTAGACTGATAAAGACAGAACCAGTTAGTGTGCTTAAATAAAAGGCCGAAAACAGGTCATTTGTGAATTTAATGAGGGGGAGGACAAACTGCAAAGGTAAGATTTTAAACTGATTGATGAAGTGGGGTAATTGATTAAAAAGAAGTTCCTCAAAAATGTTTTCAGTGATACAGGTAGTGGAAATGTTCCTTTTTAAAAAAATAATCTTAACTGTATGCAGCCTTTTGCATCTTTAGCACTAAATGATTTGATTTTTCGGGTCTCTGCTTTTCTATTTTTCACTGTTAATCTTGACTGTGCTCTCTTCAGGTCTTTTTGATCCTGGGCATCATTTCCCTGCTGGAGAACATTCTGGTCATCACGGCCATTGTGAAGAACAAGAACCTCCACTCACCCATGTACTTCTTCGTCTGCAGGTAAGTGTTGAGTTACAAAACACAAGATAGAATAATTTATAAGGTCAAAGGTTTTCTACTTTCAGATTTATTTGTATTTAAGATGTCACTCCTCAGAGTTCTTAATGACTCAATGGGAGGTTTTTATACAACACTATACTGCAAAGTTTCGGGAGCAAGGCCACACCTCAACAGCTCCTCCTCAAACAGTCTTATAGATTCAAACTCTCTCCTCTCCTTTTCACTCTCACATTCCCCTCCTCCACCTTTTTCAGTTTCTTTCATCCTCCTACCCTATGGTGGGGCCCTTAAGGGGTTTCGTCATTCCCTGGAGCTACAGTGATTCCCTAATAAGCTTCACTAAACTAATGCAAGCACCAGAACATCAGACTCAGAATCACGATTCCAGTTTTAGTGAGGGGTCCATGCTGGTAACGTTGAAGTTGAGAGCATAGTTGCATGTTGCCGTTAGCATGTAACGCAAGGTGCAGCTGTGCCGAAGCTCAGTTTGACTCCAGGTGCAGCTGTAGAGTTTTATTCATTAAGAAATCGTATGGAAATTTAAATCGTGTTTTTCATTGCTGATTGAACCAAACAGAAAAAGGTATGGTGGCCGACAAGTCTATTGATCTTTATTAGGAGGAATGCACTGACAAAGCAAAAAGGCAGAGAAGCAATAACAGCTAAAGATAAAAGCAGCTAATATATTAGACTTAGAGCTCCACACTTGTGGGAGAGCTGAGTGACAGTGTTATTCACAAAGAAGAAGAAGATTTCACAGTGAACTTGTTCAGGTTAGAATGTGTCACATTTGATATCAGAGAATCATAAAATCAAGTCAACAGAAGATCCAGAACTAGATTCAGACACTGCTAACGCTGCAGAAAAGGTGGGGATGAGAAGTATTTTTTGAAAACTCTTATTTGATGCTTTCATTCTTGTTTGCAGCAGCTTTCTGCTTTTGTGTGTTTTTGCTTTGTATCACTTATGTATTTGCAGCACTTCTGCTGTGCTAGCAGATGTTTTGGCTTTTTGCTGTGCGTTTCTACTGTTGTATTTGTTATGGACTGTTGCGTATGTCATTTCAGAAGATTGTTTGGGCTGCTGCAGATCATAGGTCCTTGTCAGCCAACATAAAAATGAATTTAGTAATGTAATAAAAGCAAATAGGCCAAACGTTCTGGTGAGTCTGGAGCAAAAAAAGACAGATTTGTCTGGCTTTATTTTGTTTTGTCATTTGATTTGATAAAATCAGTCTCTGATGAATCTTTTTTCCCTGAACTGTTAGACGTAGCAACCAGTATTGAAATACACGTCATGAATTTCTTAACTCCACTTGAAAGAATCAATAAATGCACACAACATCTCAGCTTTGACATATACAGTAATTAGCTGTAAGTATTTTGGTCTGGAACATGCGCTTTAAAATATTCTTCCCACCAAAACAGGATACTCAGTTGATGCCAGCGGCATGTTCAGAGACAGAGTAGACATTCAGGTCAGAGTGAACACTTTGATGCTGCTCTGAATGATTTCTCTGAGAAGTATGAGTCTCTGCTGTAAGTGTTGAACAGACAGATGGGGTTACTAAAGGATAAGAGCAGAGCAGACTGAAAACAGTCTGAAAACATCTGAAAACATCTCTGACTCTGGGGAAATAGACTTTTTCATGGTTTTCTGTACCAATCAGCTCAGTATACAGCTGATCATGATTATAACTCATGTGCTTCTGTGTCATTAATAAAGTTGAATGAAGGAAATGAGCTTTGAAAACCTGCAAGTCCTCCTGATTAGAACAAGGTGGTTAAGCCTCTCCTGCTTGTTTTGTTGTTGCAGTCTGGCAGTAGCAGACATGCTGGTGAGTGTGTCCAATGCCTGGGAGACCATCATTATTTACCTCCTCAACAACAGGCAGCTGGTGGTGGAGGACCACTTCATCAGACAGATGGATAACGTCTTTGACTCCATGATCTGTATCTCAGTGGTTGCGTCGATGTGCAGCCTGCTGGCCATTGCTGTGGACAGGTAATGATGGGGGGAGGTGTGTGCGCTTATTGACACAAACACAATCAACCTATTAAATGAGACAATTTCACACAGCTCTACTCTATCATTAAATGAGAAGGTTCTCTGAAATTAGCTTGTGAAAATTATCCAATACAATAAATAACATAAGAGTGTTCAACAGCACAGGAGGTGTGATACAACTGTCAATTGTGTTATTTATTTATTTATTTATTTATTTAGTTAGTTAGTTAGTTAGTTAGTTAGTCCTAATGACCACACACTCAGGGAGAATATTCAATTACTATTATTTGAACTAATATGAATAACGTATCACTAAAGGATGTCTTAAAATGTGTCTAACTCTGGTTAAAAACTTTGGCAAAAACTCATAAGTCCAGTAACACTGAAGGCTGCTCTCTGCACCAGACTGGAGGGATCGTTCTAAATTAAACTTTAGTTGAATGATCTGAAGCTTGGTGTAGCTGGTGTTGTGGTTCTAATGGTGGTTATAATTACTGAACTGTAGCTTGGAGTCTGATAAAGAGTGCAGTAAAATACAGGAGAGATCAAGCCAGAGACAGGCTCGTGAAAAGTAGATGGATGGATCAGAGTCATGTCTGATCATCACCTCGTATTAAAACAATATAAAAACTTGGTTACTAACTTCATCTACCTCTCTAGCTCTAGTGGAGCCTTCTTTATTAAAACAAATTAAACAACATCTTCACTACTCTTCTTCACTGAATACTTACAGACATACAGTATGAGCCCAGTCCAGTTTTCTGCTACGCACCCAGCTCTAATGCAGAGTTTGTCTTCACATGCTGAAATGGCATGAGAAATCATATGAAATGCATTTTTACATGACCCTGAAGAATCATTCCATTTTAAAAAACAATCTGTTGTCATTACAAATGAAATCTAAAAGGAAAAGTACCCTTGTGTCTTTCTCTCGCTGAATGCAGTTTTGTTGCTCAGAGCTGTTTTTCTAATATATATCTGTGAACAGTTTATGAGTGACGCTGCCTGGTTCAGCCTGGTTGAAGTTAATTCACTTCAATGTGCCTGTGATTTTAATCCTAATGAAGATTGTGAAATCTTCATCATGATCTGATCATTTTGATATCAAGGTAAACAATTTCGGATGATAAAAGTGTGGCAAGATCATCTCATATTTGATGCTCTCAGGTGTATAAAAAATGATTTTCACTCATGTGAGAGTTGAACATGCAGTAAATTAAACTGTCACTATAGAAACAAGCTATCATACACTCTGCATCAGGAACATTCGTTGATGTCCCTCCAAGAAATGTTGGCTCAGAGATGAACCTCACTAAGCAGATAGACTGAACCTGGCACTGGTGAACCACACGTCTGCAGGCAGGAGCAAAACTAATCAGGACTGAGTCCGGTGAGAAAGCTCTCACTGCTAGGTAATGTGAACACAAACACATCGGCAGTCCTAGCACCACAATGAAGTAGAGACTAGGCATTAGATTTTTTTGGACAGGCCCAGATTTACAGAAAAGTTCATGGACATATATATGTATATATATATATATATATACACTCCTGATCAAAATCTTAAGACCAGTTAAAAAACTGCAAGAATTTATATTTAGCACTGTTGGACTTTAAGACGGTTCTTCGTAGAGCTTAAAAATGCAAAAAGAAGAAATGGGAACAAGAGACCAAAAGTTTTGAGCAGGTAATTTATTGAAAACAACAATTTAACTGAAATCGGCTGTTCATCAGCTGATCAAAAGTTTAAGACCACAGCCTTTAAAAACCCAAATCTTGCGAAAATTTGGATTCTGTGTCATTTCTTGTCAAGGGGTCACACTGTCAACATCTCTTGATGGCATAGGCAAAAAAACTCACTGCTTTTGAACGTGGTAGGATTGTTGAGCTGCATAAAAAGGCCTCTCACTACGTGCCATTGCTGCTGAGGTTGGACACAGTAAGACCGTTATTTTTCATTTCTTAAAAGATCCGGAGGGTTATGGAACAAAAAAATCAAGTGGTAGACCCCAAAAAATCTCACCAGCGCTGAGCCGGAGAATCCGCAGGTGTGTCCATCAAGATGCCGGACGATCCTCATCCCAAATTAAGGCCATTACAGGAGCTGACTGCAGCCCAATAACAATCAGAAGACATCTGACAAGGAAGGGCTTCAAAAACAAAAAACGTCTTCAAAGGCCACGTCTCCTTCAACGTCACAAAATTGCTCGTCTGGGCTTTGCGAGGGAGCACCAAACATGGGACCTTCAAAGTTTTATTCTCTGATGAGAAAAAATTTAACTTCGATGGTCCTGATGGCTTCCAACGCTACTGGCATGACAAGGAGATGCCACCTGAGATGTTTTCTACGTGGCACAGTGGAGGGGGCACCATCATGATCTGGGGTGCTTTCTCCTTCAATGGAACAGTGGAGCTCCAGGTTGTGCAGGGGCGTCAAACAGCAGCTGGCTATGTGGAGATGTTGCAGCGGGCATTCCTCATGACTGAGGGCCCTCGTCTGTGTGGCAATGACTGGGTTTTTCAGCAGGACAACGCTACAATTCACAAGGCCCGTCTGACCAAGAACTTTCTCCAGGAGAATAGCATCACTCTTTTGGACCATCCTGCATGTTCCCCTGATCTAAATCCGATTGAGAACATTTGGGGATGGATGGCAAGGGAGGTTTATAAAAATGGACATCAGTTCCAGACAGTGGATGCCCTCCGTGAAGCCATCTTTAGAACTTGGAGCAACATTCCCACTAGCCTTTTGGAAACACTTGTATCAAGCATGCCAAAACAAATGTTTGAGGTAATCAACAACAATGGTGGAGCTACTCATTACTGAGTCAGTTTTTGACACTTTAATTTCTGTTTTTGGAGGTGTTTAGGTTTTTTTGAGCTGTGGTCTTAAACTTTTGATCAGTTGATGAACAGCCTATTTCAGTTAAATTGTTGTTTTCAATAAATTACCTGCTCGAAACTTTTGGTCTCTTGTTCCCATTTCTCCTTTTTGCATTTTTAAGCTCTACGAAGAACCGTCTTAAAGTCCAACAGTGCTAAATATAAATTCTTGCAGTTTTTTAACTGGTCTTAAGATTTTGATCAGGAGTGTATATATATATATATATATAGATAGATAGATAGATAGATAGATAGATAGATAGATAGATACAGACAGACAGACAGACAGACAGACAGATAGATAGATTTTTTAACTTTTCTTATACATCAATAGGTTCACATTATAAGATGTCTGTAGCAAAAGGCTGCAAAAATTACAGACATCTCATACTAAAGATGTACATTCCGCCTGTTGATGATAAATTTGTAAGATGGTTCATCTATAAAGGCCAGACAGGTAAAAAAACATTTTGTACATGACAAGTTTTAGGCTACTATGCCGTCTGTGTCGTCTGTGTCACGTGACGTCACACCAACATCACGTGACACCTCTGATGAAGGCTGCAGAGGCAAAGTAGACAAAACTTGTCAGGTAGAAAACATTTTTTACCTTTCTGGCCTTTATAGATGAACCATCTTACAAAATTATCATCAACAGGCGGAATAAACCTCTTTAGTATAAGATGTCTGTAGTTTTTGGAAACATAAAATCAAAGAAAAATGTGCTTATTTACTGTAAACTTTTTTGAATCAGTCAAAATTAATTCATCATGACAGCATAATTACGCACCTTTAACTCACAGCTTTAGCCAATAGTACAGCCTATCATTTACAAGGATGTCAAAGTACACAAAAAATGACTCAGTCAGTAAATATTTAACTAGAAAGGTCCCAGTTATATATCTCCTGCAAAGTATCTCAGTGAGCAGCAAAAATGTCCTCGTTATTTTAGCACCCAGGTTCTTTAATTAGCAAGTGAACGTCCTCAGATGAGGTTTGGTCCACGCAGTGATAGGAAACTTTTGTCTTTTTTGTGACTTTTCTTCAACTCTTGAGGTTTTGTTTACTAACCAGCTTTCTAGGAACAGATTCAGGTTCTGGCTCAAAGCCTGTTCTGCAAAAACTGGAGCATGCTCAGAATGTTTAAGCTAGTTTCAGTTCAACTGAGTGACATACATGACAGAGAAAATCAATACCCAACCTCACTATCCTCACGAGGTATGTTAGTTTATGAGAAGATTGATTTCTAATGAATTAATGTGTTTGTATGTTTTTGAAAGTCCAGCAGCAGTTGGACTAGGGTAATAAATAAAAACATACTCCATGTCTGATATTCTACTTAGAGATAACACTGTGCAGGCAAGTGTGTTTTGCCTCTGGTCTGAATACAGTTTATGTCTTTCAGTCAAATGGAGTGTCACCACTTTAAATTCAAACAGAGAAGTGGGCTCTTCGCTGCCTTGGAAAATTGTCAGTTCTTTGTAAAACTGATAAGAACTGGAGGACACACACTGTTTAATGAGATGAAGACACTGTTGAATGTTAGAACTGGAGAAAAAAAATGCAGTTTTATTCTCACAGTGTATTTTTTTCACGTCCACTGCTGAATCTATACAGTTCTTTATTCACATCTCAGTTGCTGTAAGATCATAAGCTACATCCTTTGTTTGCTTGTGCAGGTACGTCACTATCTTCTACGCTCTGAGGTACCACAACATCATGACAGTGAAGAGAGCTGGCTGCATCATTGGAGGAATCTGGACCTTCTGCACAGGCTGTGGTATCGTCTTCATCATCTATTCAGACACCACCCCTGTCATCATCTGCTTGGTCTCCATGTTCTTTGCCATGCTGCTCATCATGGCCTCCCTCTACAGCCACATGTTCATGCTGGCTCGCTCCCACGTCAAACGCATTGCCGCCCTGCCCGGGTACAACTCCATCCATCAGCGCGCTAGCATGAAGGGGGCCATCACTCTTACCATTCTGCTGGGGATCTTCATAGTCTGCTGGGCCCCCTTCTTCCTCCACCTCATCCTGATGATCTCGTGTCCCAGGAACCTCTACTGCGTGTGCTTCATGTCGCACTTCAACATGTACCTCATCCTCATCATGTGCAACTCTGTGATCGACCCGCTCATCTATGCCTTCAGGAGTCAGGAGATGAGGAAGACTTTTAAGGAGATCATCTGCTGTTACAGCCTGAGAAATGCCTGCACCAACATCTGTGCTCTGACGGGTAAGTACTGAGAGGTGCAGAGGACCAACATCTGACTGAATCTGACTGAACATGAGAGGTATCATTCAAACACATGGTTGGAGAACTGGTCCATTGCACCTGTCTGCCAGTGCAGATTCAAATCAAGCACATTTTGGTCTGCTGTCTGGGATGAACTGAAAAGAGGACATTCACAGGATGTGTTCAACTACTGCTCTCCATTGTACCTAGCATGTACACATTGAATGGTTCATTAGTTACATCATGTGGACACAGCCAGGACAATTTCAATCATGATTTATAAGAAAGTGGGTCACAGAAAACTGTCTGCAGCTCATCTTTCACGGTAGCTGATGGTTCATTTTCCTTTATTTGACTCCAGAAGGCTGTCATTAACCCTTTTTTCCCAGTCATTTATACACTACAATCTGCACTTGTTTATGAGGTCATGCCCAGTGAAAATTAGGTTTATATTAGTAAATTTAAGCGTAATTTCACCTGAATATAATTGTTTTGGTGTTTAGAAAGTCTTTACAGGTGCAGATCAAAAATTAATCCATCCTGAAATAGTTCATTTTTTCCCATTATTTAACTCAAAAAGTTAAAGGGATATTCTGGCGTAAATTTAAGTCATGGTCAAACACACCTTAACACCGAGTTAGAGAGGTGAATGTTGCCAACTGCTTGCTTCTCTAGTTATACCAACTTTAGTAATGACCGCACGATAGCAATACACAGCAGTCTACGTCTCCATGCACAAACCTGAACCAAAGAGCCACTCTATAGCCACAAATAATGCTCAGAACAGCACCTAACTTCATCAACAGTACATATAGGGTCCCAGCCATAGCACTAGCCATCAAACATCTTTATAGTTTTGCCTGGTTTCTTTAGCAAAGAGACCAAACACAACTTACCCACTCTCCTCCAGCAGCTGCTTGTTTGTGGGGGAGCCCGGACGAGACGATCACCGACTAAAATAACCATGATTATGGTTACATAAACTAATTTATTCCCATTTGTTTTGTAAACAAAGCCCCAGTGTAACGCTAACACACCCTCTGTCAGAGTGCTGGAGGAGGGGACGGTCTTAGTGGCTCACTTCACCTGAGAGGAGAGGTCTGATGGAAATGGTTTATGTTTTGAGTTACTGTTGCTGCAGCTCAGAGCTACAAGGTTTATTCCCATAGTGAGGATTAAAACAAATGAAATTTCAGGATTAACTCTGGAAAACAAACATGAATAATATCATGATATCATTAATTATAGGATAAGGTTGTTGTGAAAAAGACGATGCAATGACAAGCTTTGGTGAATCTTATGTGGGCTGAGGAATGTGGATCATCGGATTAAGATAGATTTCTTTGCACAGCCCACTGCTCTACATAACAGATTTAGTTTCTAGCAAGATTGATGCCAAATCTTTTTTTTTTTTTTTTTTTTTGGACAAATGAGTGCAAATGTGCCAAAAACTTGTAAAACTGCAATTGAGGTGTTACTTTACAAGAAGCTAGGTGTTCCATATCTGAGTGCAGACAGCTGGCAACTGTTCTGATACTGTCCTGAAAATAGCATTAATGGTGGCAGGAGAGTGAAATGATTGGAAAATCCACTTTTGTCCTCTTAAGTTTATGTTTTTATTGTTGTATTTTTATGGTTTTAAATTATCAAATGTCCTTCTTTTCTGTCATACATAGCACAGCAGGTAGTGCTTTGTTGACATCCAGTCCCAGCTATCTCCCGAAGATGGGGCTCTGCCATGATTTAGACCAAAAGTGTTTTTTGAAGCAGACTATAGACAGATTTGTTTGGCTGTGTCTGATGCTTCTGTATCCAGCCTCAAGTGGACTCTTGAGGAACTGCAGTTTTTTGCATTTACACACTGGCTTCCTGTTTTAAGACTAGTGGTTGCCATTTGATCCAAACCAGCAAACCAGATAAGCTGAATGATTATCTGAAGTCAGTTTTATATGACATTGAGTCATCCTACAAAAATGAGCAGCAGATCAGAATATGCTTTTTCAGGTCATGTTTAGAGGAAGACAGAAATTGTGTTCAAGATAGAATTCAGGCTCTGACTGTCTTGTGTTAGTGTAACCAGTGTGAGGGCTGTATTAAGGTTGAACCGGAAATGCAAGCCAGACAGAGGAAAGGTTTAACAGGTTTATTGGTTTGCAGGGAGTGAGTGAGTCCAAAGTCCGAGGGAGATGAGGATGAATCCAGGTGTGGAAGAGTGCTGGGTGGCAAGCTGGTGAAAGGACCAGAGAGAAACACTGGAAAAAAGTAGAGGAGAATGAGGGTTAGACATGCAAATCCAAAAATAAAAATGTTTCACTAGAAGCACCAGTAAGCATTAAGAAGGCCATGTATCACAACGTGGGGTCAATAAAACTCTGGCGCTGAGGTGTGGGTCTGCACCAGTCTTGAAGACAGCATGATTGCAGAGTGGAGACAGGTTAGCGCACTCAGCCTCAGAAAGGGAGCAGCCTCTACAAAAGAGGTGAGAAGACAGCCCACAACCTGTCTTGTGGGAATCAGAACCAGAAAGAATGTGCAAAAACACCTCCAGACATTTCTCACACATGTTTGTTATCTATAAGCCTGCAGAGGAAGCTATTGAACTCTTGAATTGCATCAACTGCCAGAAGACAATTTTCTGCTGCTGCTGTACGTCTGCATCCCCCTGCTGTGTGACAATTATCGAGCACTTTCTTCAAACAATGCTCTGAAGCTTTATGGTTTCTGCTCTGACTTCAATTGACAGTCTTCTGTCTGTGCAATCCATGTTCTGTATCTGTATAATTATAGCTGCTTTCTTCTGCCTGTACCGCCTGCTAATCTCTACATGCTGCCTTTCTGCCCACGGCCTGTTTTCATCTACTGTATATGTACAGATGACAGAAGGTCACACTTTAACTATAATTAAAATGAATGTACAAACAGCTTCACTGTGCTCTCGGTCAGAGTGTTGGTGCCACGTACCTCCGAACTGAGAAGCTTGACTGAAACTTGGTCACAAAGTGCAACCATCTGCTAACACTGTTTATGAAAAAAATGTGATGCAGTATTTATCTGTGATTCTGGACACTTGTTTTCCAGTGTTTAGTATTAGTGATTTTTGGAGGAGAGTAACATTTATGTTATGTTCATCTGCAGACTGATCCATCAAACTTTAATGCATACACCAAAAGAGAGGCAGGATAATGGAGAAAAATGTTTTTCAGATCGGTGTATCTCTGTATTGTGCTGTTATCGCTCTTTGAAAGTTTCTTGTGAGTTTTTTCACTGTTGTGTAATCAAAAGAAGAACAATTCAACATTGTGATTTCAGATAAACACACTGAAACATAATGATCTCACTGTTAAGGTTTCATTCAAGGAGGAAAGAAAGGGATGGATCCATTTTTCTCTCTTTAAATTAGCCTCCAACATAAAACGTTAGTGCTGTTGCACTAAATGACTCATCTTTATTGCTGACCATCAAGTGCTTTGTTCCAACAGAAACAGAAGCTAACCCCACCTGCTCATTACCTGCCATGCATAAGTGCACTGAGATAATAGAAAGAGCAGTGGGTGTAAATTTCCTGTTTGTTAAAAGCAGAATGATGGCATCCAAAAAATATACATGTGAGCTTCAGCTGCCTGTGTTGCTTGAAATGGTTTGGTCCGTTTCTATGTGCCTGAATAAAAGCAAACAGTCAAATACTGAATGTTTCATTTGATTGTTTCCATCAGCACCACAGATACATTGTGATGACAGAGATGATGGGAAGCAGGTCATGATCCTTGCATAAAAACACCAATTTTCTTTGGAGTCAAATAGGTTTTGTGAAATGTGTGTCCTATTTGATTGTGGTGAAGATTGGCAATTTCAAGAGACTGACACTCAGGTTTGAATGAGATTGCTTTTGAATCCTTAGAGATAAGGAAGAGAGAGGAGGGTTAGATAGTTAGACAAGAAAGTTTCCATTGAAAAAACATACTCAGGGACTTCCAGAGGTCCATGCAAACATAAAAAAGAGTCACACACAGGCCTGTTTGCTTTGAAGGACAGAAATATTGTGCAGGCAGCAACCTTGAAGAGGCCAACACCAGGTGCAGATTTCACCTTAAGTAGTTCTTTGACCACAGGATGTGTGTTACAGCTGCTCCTAAAGCACTGCAATTTTATGTCCAAATAATTAATTCGATTTCATAAACAATAATATCTACATTCAGTTTAGTTAAAGAAACATTCATTTAAATATGCAATGTGAGACTAAACTAAACACTTAAACAGGTGCTGGATACTTCTCATAGATCACCAAATATATTGGGTAAGATTAGAAATAGAGATTGGTTATGCAATTTTTTTGTGTACGAGTCTTCACCAATTAAGTGAACTGTTACAACTGACTTTATTATTGTTTAAAAAAGATTTATAGTGAGCGAAATCATTAGATTCTCACTTGTTATTATTGATTGCGTGGTTTTGCATCAGACTCAAAACTATTTTTGATTGTACTGAAGCTCATCTGAAACAGCAAAAGCAAAGTTTGATCTCACAGATCCTCCTCAGGTATTGTCGGGTCAACAAAAGCACAGCGAGTGGTAAAAGGACACAAAGACATTCATTACAGGTGACCTGCATGACTGAGAGTATACCTCAAGTAGGACCACTCAGAAGTATGCATTCACTCCAGTACATTGGGACAAAGCGTGTCTTTATGAAAAGGGCAAAACCAGCAAGACACAACAGGTAGTGATGAAACATATGAAAAGCTGAGTCACACAAATATTCCAAGGACTATGCATGGCAGAAAGGGGAAAAAATTAATATAGTGTACACCAAGAGAAGAACAGACAAACTCTAAGAAGGAAGCACAGAAAAAGGAGGAGGAAGAGGGAGGTAAAACTAGCATGTAATGTATAAGCCTGTACAGGGGAGTGAGGGATTGACATTTGGAAATAATTACTTCCTTCCCATTGTTCACACTTAAGGTAACCAGCTGTATATAGAATGGACGCCGTCTGCCTCCTCGCTAGGTGAAGCCTCCTCGAGAACACCAACTTCTGGTGATGGGCTGCAGTATAGGTCATAAATCTTGCCTCCCCCAGCAATCCTAATGGAGTTATGAACAAACCTAAGAAATTGATTACACAAAATTTAAATTTTTCTCCCCCCGGTTGTGATGTTGACATGTAGTTACTGTCTCCACTCTGAACACAGCAGCATCTTCCTGAAGGTGCGTCTGAGCTCGGTGCTGCGGAAAGCGTAGATTGCTGGATCAATGAGGGCGTGGCTCATCATCAGCACCACATGCAGCTCGAAGAGCGATCGGTAACACTCACAGTACGGGTTTAAAGGGCACACCATGATGATGGTGAGGTGGAGGAAAAATGGAGCCCAACACACCACAAACGCCCCAAACAGGATGGTGAGAGTCAAGGCCCCTCTCATGCTCCCCCTCCACCACTGATGGCGGCACTTCCTCCCCTCAATGTTGGACGGCAGAGCAGCAATCTTTCTGGCATGGCTGCGTGCCAGCATGAACATGTAGACGTAGAGGAAGCAGATGATCGTCAAGGAAACAAAGAAGAAGACAACGAAGCATATCAGGATGACCTTGGAGGTGAAGAACTGGATCATGAGCACTGCACACACCCCACAGGTCGTCCAGATGACACTCAAGATGACCCCTGCATGCCACATTGTCATGATGTTGTGGTACTGCAGAGCGTGGAAGATGGTGATGTAACTGAAAGAGAAAACACAGAATTCACTGTCTCTTTGATTTATCTCTTGGGTCACACTTGGATGCTTAACTGCTGTGATCATCAGTGTCTCCAGAGCTAAAATCACATATAGTTTCATCTATTTGCCTATTTGGAGTGAGCCATTTCCAAATGCGTCACCATGAAATATGACACAGACAGCCTTCAGTCACAAGAGGTAATTAACAAATGCTAACATAATGCTTCTTGATTTCTATTGTATGAGGTAACAAAAACATACATGAATTTGTTATTACAATCAAAAGCCCAATCACACCTATCGCACTCACATTATTGATTACATACATGTGCCATCTAACAGTATTTTGAGTCATATAGACTTAAAATTGTCTGCCTGTCTGTTACAGATAACATTGTACATTTGTGAGGCAGAGTATGCAGAAACTACTGCCTTAATAAGCTGAGGATGTTTGAGCTAAAACGCGGGGAAAAGTTTCAACTTCCAACTTCAAATGATCCCCAGAGTCCCAGTGATGGGGACCTGATGCTTTGAATTGAAACACGTACAGATGATAATTGGTTATGGGGCCCACAATCCTCAGAGAAACAGTTCAACACAGCCGGCACAGCTGTAAACAGATCAAACAAATCAGTTTGTCTTGCCACCTACAGTTCCTCTGCCACATTCAGCAGAGCTCATTTTCTGTCTTATATAAAAGGAGAACATAGCTAAGCGTGTCATGATTTCTTTTAGATGAGAACTCCTGGGATTAGTTTGCTGGGTTGGAATAAATTTCACTCTGTTAGGCAGAAGTATTTTAAAATCATCTCTGTGTGCAAACCCATACCCTACATACATACCGGTCCACAGCGATAGCCATGAAGCTGAAAATGGAGCCCACAAATGACATACACAATAGGGAGTCCATCACATCATCCAGCTTTTTGGCAGGGTTGCTCTTCTTCTCCAGATGTCCTATTTCAGCAAGCATAATCATCAGGTTCTCACAGGTTTTGGAGAGGCTGGCGATGGTGTTGAAAGCTGCCAGGCTACAAATGAAGCAGTACATTGGGGAATGGAGGTTCCTGTTTTTAATTACGGCTATGACAACCAGCAGGTTTTCAACCAGACTCATCACACCCATGACATAGAAGATGGGGAAGGGGACCCTCACTTCGGGGCAGTCTGTTTGGTTGCTTGTAGAATTTATGGTTAGCCAATAGTGTGTCATACCGGGACTCATAGCTAGTTTGTTTTTAAATAATCAGATCTTGAGAAACTCTCAGTAAAGTAAATTCCAACTTCTGTCTTGGTAAAACAGAAATTAAGCTTATAGGCTGTTTGCATGAAACAGTCATCAAAAAATGGTCTATTAGCGTTGTGTTTTTGCAGGTCCTTTGCATGGAAAGCTTATTTTTGGTGGCTGAAAATTTAACTTTTGGTTCAGGAATGGAAAATCTAAAAAATGTGAGCTTTTATGCTGTTGTGTTAATTTGCATAATGCAGATGCAGTGAAAGCAGTGAAGTTATGATCCCAATAGCAAATGCATATGATGTTCTCAGCCAGGTTTGAAGTCAATGCTATGTTTCCCTAATGCTCAGACATGTTGGTTTTTCATTATGAAGTAATATCACCAACTACCGGCCTGGCATAAACTCTGCTGTTTTTGTGTAGCTATGTAAGCAAGCTGTTTTAAAATGTCTTCATTAAAAACTGAAAGGATAACTCTCCTTTTTTTAATAAGGTCTTGATTTGTCTGTCATCAAAGTGACGGCTGTGCCTTGATTTTTCAACCCTACTCCTTCTCTCTGTGCTACGTCAGGTAGTAAGTTCAGATAAGTTCAATCTAGTCTTTAAATAAGTTGTTGGTGGGTTTGGCTCTCTCCAGTCATTTAGTCACTTTCTCAGTCAGCCTGACTTGGGTGGGTCCTGAATTCCCTGACACAGGATAGTCTTGTTGTGCAGTAGCTTTTTATCTGTTTCTTACAGGTGAGGCCATCAGTCGATGTTATTTTCAAGGTTCTTTCTTCTTTGCAAATAGAGGGTCTTTGTTGAGGCTCATAAACTGTCACTTAATGCCGGACAGTTGCAGCTGTTAAATTGCCGGTCTTCTGAACTGTCAGTCCAGTCCCGTCTGCTGGTCTGGGTTTTGATGTAAGTCTTGCTTGAATGTATCTCCTAAGGACACAAGTAAGAACATAGTTATAATCCACCTGCTTCTGTTAAATTTGAGCCTCTCTCATAGCAAATCCCACTTGCTGAATATGTTGTGGCTTTTGTCCATTACAAATGTGGGTCCTCTTAGATGAGTAGTGCGACCTTTTGTTCAAGGTCTGACAGCTCATTCTGTGCTCGAACTTAGTAAAGGTAATTGCACTGCGATCCCCCTGTTATGAAACACATAAAAAAAAAAAAATCTGCTCATCAGTATGATCATTGAAACACGGTTTAAGTGGGCTTCAAACCTGAACTTTTCTGGGACTGTGGACTGAACAAAACTATAATCATTAAATCATGAACCCTCTGATCCCTCTACTCCTTTACGATCCAAAAGAAACCTCACGATATTATTTGGAAATGATCAAAGGTGCTCAATCAAATCCAAAACAAAAAACTTTCAGAAACTCTGTCACTTCTCATTTCTCATTGGGAGAATGGGAATTTCAGAGATATCAGTATTAGTTTAAAATAAACTAACCAATATTCTTAGAAATTGTTTAAATCAGGGGTTAAGTATTTAAAATTCATAGTTCTCCTGCACTGTACCACTTTTTTTTACAATGCTCAATCCACCCTGTGGTCCTCAGATAATCATAGCAGATGTGTTTATTCTTCTCTTGATCAACATATACATCACCAAAAAATATCAACAAAGAAAACATTGTGCAATAGATAATGAAACCAGTCAATCCCATTATATGTCTTGCTATGATACCAGCAGCTATTTCAGATTCAGGGCTCTATTTTCGTGTACGCAGGTGAGGCGACGGAGGGTGGTGGTGCCCACGCAGTTGTATTTTCGTCTGGCGGAGCCTGGCGTACAGCCAGTTTGGTATTTTCGTGGACTGAGGCGCACAGAGGCGAACCGAGATCCGCCAAGCTGGGCGTGGTGGCGTGGCAGGGGGAGGTGTTGACAGAATCAGCTGCTGCAGTGACATTTTCGTGCTCGCCAGTGGCGTGTAAAGTGCGCTGAAAGCTTGCCGATTCAAACCTGGTCAGCTTTCAGCGCAGGTGGAGTGCAGCTGGTCTAGTGGTATTTTGGTAGACAGGCGGCGTATCGGCATACATCACTGATGCCTCACAGGCAGGTTTCCACAGTGTCAGGTACATTTCAGTGCAATAAATAATCATCAACAACTACCAATCTGAGTCAGCACATACATTTAGATCTATATAGATATATTCTGATCTATATCTGATCTGATGAGCGCGTTTGGCACGTGTTTGGACACTCAACCTGACCGAATCAACACAGCTCAAACCGCATAAAATTAAATTAAATATCTAGTAAAAAACACACATGATGAAGTTAACAAGATATTTAATTTGTCTCCCTCCTTTTCTTTCTTCCTCTTCCTCTTATTTCTCGCACAGCTCGACCTGGATATGTCTCTGTGTCCTCTCCCCGTCCTGCTGCAGCTGCTGCAGCTGCTGCTGCGGCGGCTGAACAGATGATTTGTTTTAGTGATCAGATGAGTTATTTACTTTAAGCCGACATAGGGATATTATAATATTCAGTTTTGTGAGCCAAATTTATTTTATATGCCAACATCTATGAAAGAAAGCGCCAGGCCACGGAGCGTGATGCATCATTTACGCACAGATGGTTCCGATTTTAATGCCATTTTTGGAGTTTATGTTGTGATCTGTGTGCACAACCCACCTTTGTCACGTGAGGTTTGAATATATGCAACTTTATGTGAGTGTCTTTATTTGTGGAAATGGGTGTTTGTCTTACCAGTGGGTCCAACATTACACACACCAAATCCATCTGTGCTCATATGAGAGAGTGTGGACGCCCAGTGCAGCGCTTACAGTGACACTTGTTGAGGAGCTGCCTTGTGTCGCCATCTTGTGGCATTACTGTCTTCAGACATCTCTTGATCTCTTTGACTACTTCACGAAAGTGGTAATATGCCTCGCCTGTGGCGGATTTAAAAGCAAGGAGAGGAGCTTATGTGATTGGTGAAAACAGGTCTCGGCTGTGTTAAACCCACTCCACGCCCTCTCTCCTCTCCTCTCGCGAGGCACGAAAATAGAGCCCTCAGTGTCTAGCCAAAGGACATGCTGACACATGAACTGCAGGAGCCAATCAAGCTAATCTATCTGCTGACCTTTCTGTTGAGAGACCAGCAGCTGGACAGCTTAACGTCATTTGTCATCAAGAGCATCTTTGATGAAATCTAAAAAGACCTGACTTCTCCAGGTGGCTGAAGACTGGGCTTAAACATTTTAGTCTGTCCATCTCTTTCTTTCTTCATCTCCCTCCTCTCTAAGCCCAGTTCAGTCTCAGCATGTGTCTGCCTGTTTAAGGAAGTTCTTCCTTTCCACTGTAACTTGATAAATGCTGCAAAGAGTTTCACTCATGTGGTTGAAGATGGGATGGGGCAATATACATAGTTTATTGACTGAGTTTCAGTTTCACTCTGACAGTAATAACTTAAAGAGAAGCAAAGGGAGAAGAAAATATAAGTGGATTTCAGGCTCATCGAGGGCCCTCCACACCTGTGTCATAATCACAGTTGTGACCAAACAAATGCCCTGCATAAATTTAACAGTGATAAAGTTTGGACCTTTTTTTTCCTCTAATAGAAATGCACAGCATGGTGTCCCTGTGATTTGACTGTATTTTCATTAAAAAGGTGTCTTCCATGAGTTACAGCCCCATCCAGCTGTTCAGCACTAAGTGAAAAATATAAATTCATGTTTATTAAAATCACACAGAGCAATCCTGCTCTGACAGACAATGCTGTTAACAGAGGTGCTCCCTTTGTCTTCCTTGTTGTTCAGTCTCTCAGCAGTTTATTGATGATATA
Source organism: Xyrichtys novacula (assembly GCA_962446985.1). Classification (NCBI taxonomy): domain Eukaryota; kingdom Metazoa; phylum Chordata; class Actinopteri; order Labriformes; family Labridae; genus Xyrichtys; species Xyrichtys novacula. The sequence continues at coordinate 6,206,126 of OY660871.1, read as the reverse complement.
ATGGCTGAGAGAGGAATTGTCGCCACTGGTGCCTTAAAAAGGTCAGGTAAACACTTCCTTGTATTTTGTCTTTCTCTTTGTGTGTGTGTGTGTGTGTGTGTGTGTGTGTGTGTGTGTGTGTGTGTGTGTGTGTGTGTGTGTGTGTGTGTGTGCGCCACTCTTGTTTGCCAAGGGGCAAAGGTGTTCATGAAAGATCAGTCGAAGCACAGTGGGGAGGGGGACTTGGGAAGAACCTGTTAGAGTGAGTCTGTGTCTTTCAGTGTGATATGGCAAAGTCTCCATCACCAAATATTACTACACACTGACGGTGCAGTTGAAACACAGCAGTGTGTATCTGGGTCAAACTTTCTTCAGTACATACAGTATATGGGTCCCAACCATAGTAACTAGCCATCAAACATCTTTTTAGCTTTGCCTGGTTTCTTTAGCAAAGAGACTGAACCCACTCTCCTCCAGCAGCCACTTGTTTGTGGGGGAGCCCTGACCAGTCAATCACAGAGTGCAGTGGAGTGTTTTGGCTCAAGGAAGAACATCTATAATTATTACTTCATGGAAATGCAATCAGAGTTCTTTTGTATCTTATATGTGCGTGATAGTTCTTCTGCCTTAGCATCTCTGCCTAATTGCATTTCCATGAAGTAATAATCATAAATTTACTTACTTGAGCTGTGGAACTCCGCTGCACTCGGTGATTGACTCATCAGGGCTCCTCCACAAACAAACGGCTGCTGGAGGAGAGTGGGTGAGTTGTGTTTGGTCTCTTTGCCAAAGAAACTAAAAAGCTAAAAAGATGTTTAATGCCTAGTACTGTGTGCTGGGACCCTATATGTACTGTTGATGAAGTTAGGTGCTGTTCTGAGCATTAGGAATATCCCTTTAAGCACATTCAGCCATGCATGCTGTTTTTCTTCTGCTCAGATGAACTGTGCACACATCCTACAGCCTACCCCCATCGAAAACATTTAAAACATGCTAACGAAGAAAAAGATAAGACATATCCCTTTATTATAAAGTAGTAATGTACTTACAATTTCTGGTACATTTTTAACATACCTGATGATACACCTGTTCGTTATAAATATTTTAATGCTACAGTTGTTCAAAAAAACAAAACTTCTCCCATGAACCTATTCAGTTTTTCCAAGGACCCTCTCAAATCACCACCTGTGGGTCCCTAGGACTCACTGTGTCCAAATACTTCCAACCTCACTGGTGAGTGTCCGCCAGCTAAGCTTGGGTACTCTATTCATTTGTAAAACTGAGATGCAAAAATATCCAAATTCACTACAAGTCAGTTACTTACTTGTATGTCTTAAACCCTATCAGTTGATCCCACTGCATGCTGAAGAGCAGGTCTGTGTTGAATTAGCACAAAGTGCAAAAACAAATTTCTCAGTAGAGTGTACCCTTAAACTGAGATGAGTGCTTAGGTCAGAGTCTCTAAGAATTGGCTGTAATGAGTGGGAGAGTCGACCCATCTACAGAAAACTGTAGTAGACTTATTTCTTCCAGCAGTTTCTCAGTAAAGAGTGCATGCTGACTGGTGTCCATTGTGGCTCAAACACCTCCAAGAGATATGTAACTCACACAACCTCCCATAACAATACAGAAATATTCCTTTACATGGACTCGGAAAATACTGTTTCAATGATGGACTATATTCATCAAACACTCTAAATATTTCATGCTTTTCTCTGCTTTTGTTAAGAAGCAGCATCACAATGATGTGATATGTTATTTCAAGGAGACATGTTTTAACATGTGGAGGTAACCTGTTACTGTGCTCCTGTCTTCTCTCACCCATTAAACTGACCAGCTCATTATAAATTTCGTACACATTTTCTTTCTGTGTGTGGGCTGTGTGGCAAACTGTACACAGTGATCACATTTGCATTCATCATTTGCTGCAGCAAAGGCAAATTCTGCCTCAGAGATCATTAAAGTTTCATGCAAATCTCCTCAATGACTCATCGCGTTATTCATGAGCCAAGCCAGGCTGTTAACATCAAGGAGTTCCGTGTGTGGACTTGGTTTGCCTCAATGTGTCCTTGTGTTGGAAAGAAAAAAAGCTGCCAAACAATTAAATTAGAAATCTAATGTCTCCTCAACTAGGTGGACTAATTTTTTTTTTTTTCGTGTTCTGCTGGTATATCATTAAAAATCATTATCTAAATTTTTGGGTCTGTTTGCACCATCAGACCACTGAGGCCAAGAGGGAAATTAAAACAAAGGAAATAGGACTAAAGCCTAAAACCCAGAGGATGTGCGCTCCATGTTCCCTCAACACCACACACTGCAGAGCACGACGCAGCCACAACACCAATAGACACCCAGCAACATCACATTTTGGGTTAAAGTTATAAGTCTTTTTAATAACTATCCAGGATATGTATTCGCTTTGAAGTAAACCATCATTTGCTTTAAATGTATGATTTTGACATACTGAGGAAGAAAAGTTTTAAATATGTTCTGCTGCCCGCCACATCACAGACATCAGGAGACCCAGAATGCCCTGTGCAGCAAGGCGTCTGTTTGCAGTACACAATGGGTCTGAACTACTACAGGTTTGCGTGTACAAAAACACATTCAAATACTGATCGCGGTCTGTGTTTTTGTGTCATTATTTAAATTAGCACTTTTAAAAGGTAGGTGCAAATTGGCACAGCGTTACGCACAAACTGCTGCGGTCATTGTGGCAAAAGGGAGGCAAAGGTGCAATGACAGACGATGTGTGTCAACATATTTCGACTGTCAGAAATAAAAGTAGTAGAAACATATCGTCGATCCAATAATGCCATTTTTGAGCTGCTGGATGACCCAAGGGCTGATTTCTCTAATGTTGTGTTTGCTGATGCCAAGACAAAGTCCATTATCACAGTCAAGTCTAGAGAAAATAAATGCTTTGAGGATATTGTTAAAGGTCAAGGAAAAACCTGATTTTTGTTATTCATTTACCATCTTGACTCACCAAGGAGTCAAAGGAAAGCTTTCAGTCAAAAATGACCCTTGGATTATTAATGTTATTCAAAGGGGCTCCCAGGATACGCAGGATTTGCCCCATAGGACGCCTGTCAATGATGACTAAGTGGGGACCCAAAATAGACCCCAGGGGACCTGACAAGGGTGAGTGACACAGAGTGGGGAGGCACTTCCAAGCATTAAAAAAGAAAGGAAAAACATGTTTGACTTTTAGGAAATGAACCAACAGAGTATTTCAGAATATTTAAGACACCTATAATACACTGTAACAAAGGCTGAGCTTAGGGTGAGTATTAAACAGAGCACAAGTCAGAGTCAGCTGTTAGCAAAAAAAAAAAAATGTTGGATAATATTGTTTCATACTGGTATCATATCATACCATATTTTGCCATTCCGTCTTCCATCACACTGTCTCTTGCTAACTGTATTTTTTTGCTCTCACATATTCTGTCGCAGTGTACCCCATCGTATCTCATCGCCTTGCATCTGATGATGAGATAAACTTTGTATTGAGATCTCTCTCTGTAAGCGTTTAATTTGACATTCTAATTGGGTGTAATCTGGTTTTATTTGAACATTGTACATGGTTCATTTGTCTCTGTTTTGTTGTCATCTCTGAAGCCTGGCTATGAATCACCATAAGCTCTGCTCATGCACTCCCATCCTTTTTACACCCTCCTACCCATCTTCTCCTTTCATCACAAAAACCTACACACATCTGGTCTGAGCCGCTGTGCTCCTCTCATTGTACATCTTTTGCATTTTTTCCCTTCATTACCAACAGAATTCTCCACACATGCTTCATGAGACCTGCCATGATCTTATGCTTTTAACTGTCCCCTATGATCGAATGATCTACCCTCCCACTGCTTAGCCTCATAATGAGGAAGACAGAGTATTAAGTATGCACAGGGGGGCTTTTCAGCAAAATATATCACTTACTGCCATTGGTTAGAAGTGACAGGCTGAGTGTTATTTTAATCTTTGTCAGATATATGGTTGTACACCTTATGCAGTTCTCTAAAAGGGGCCATAGCGTAAAAGCCTTTGTCTGTTTAGTATTTTCATATTTCCTTAAGTTTCATCACAGTTCTAGTAGAACATTTGATTATATAAGCCATGGCAATGAGGAGACCATTCCTTATCCTCAGACATGAGTTTGCATTTAAAGGTGATCAAGGGCACATAACCCAGACGGAGACGCACAAAGTAAGAGATGGAGGACATAGCTTTAGTTATATAGAGACAGTATCAGCCTGATTAGCCCCAGATCTTAGTTCATATGTCATGCTTCTACCTCCTGTAAAAGGTTTCTCTGTGGTAGTTTCTCCTTGTATAACCATGATTGAACTTTCTCCTTTTCAGAGATAGCCTTAGTCAGACATAGGCTAATAACCTGAACACTTAGAGTGGCCCTAAAACTCTGCACACTGGGTTTCTAATACTTACATCTATATGAGAAAGCACTTAGGTTAATGTACACCGACATTCTTTGCCCATGGACAAAATAAAAGTAAGATTGAGTGCAGCTGCTAAATCTGTCATTGAACATTCAAATATAAAATGCAAATTAAACAAAGTGTAATGTAAAAGCCTTACTTCTTCCTGCTGCTTTACCAGCTTTCCTGTTTAAAGGCCTTCAGGGAGATGATTTGCCTTATTTTTGGTCATCATGTCTGAACAGCATCTTAACAGAAAGCACAGATATAAAGGCTGAAGTGGATCTTTCCCGAAAAGGCTTTTATGCTGTGGATTGGGTTTATATGGGAGATACAAGGGATACTGTTGTTGAAACCTTGAATGGCTGCCTCTCCAAGGCTGTGACGCATGTTATTTCTTTGTGTTTGTTTTTCTATTGCCACAGTTTGTCTGTTTATCATATCAGCTCAAGGACAGACAGAGTTCTGACCAACGCCTGTCTCTCGCCTACTTTTCTCAATACGTCCAGACAAATATTACATTATTCCAGACTTCAGTCTAATTTTAACAATTGTATAAGATGAAATTACAAGTTCAGTGGTCCAAATATGAAGACCAAGATCCAACATATAACTATTTAACTGGATACATACAATCAGATGTAGTATTCATTTAATGTTTTTAGGATGTGGTAAATTTGTTTAGGAAATACAGAAGATAAAGGAGAACTGAATGAAGCTGTGAACAAAAAACGTAAGAACAGACAGCTTTCCTCATTTCTATTTCAAGACCTACTGTTGTGTGACTGGTTAGTTGTGAGGACCCAGAAACAGACACTGAGACAGAGATCAACTAAAGGTGTAATTTTAATGTCTAAACTCAGGATCAAAATGCAAACAGAGGAAGTCCGGAGGGCTGGTTGGCTGGCTGTCGTGTGGGCTGGAGACACTGCAGGAAAAAACCAGAGGAGATGGAAGTTATTGTACATGAAAAGAGTCACGAGGAGCAAAGTTCTGATAGGGATACAAACGAGGTTGGCCAGAAGACGCGTCTTTACCGCTAGGAAGGGTAGACAATACTCAGGCGCTGAGACTGAGGGCTGCAGGCTTCTTAAAGTCCCTTGATTGGAGATGTGGAGCAGGTGTGTAGTCTCACTCAGCCTCAGTGCCGGGGGAGGGGAGGAAGCCCTGGAAAAGAGTCAAGCCAGACCAGGCAAACAAGGAAACAAAGGAAGTCCAGCCAAAATAAAACAAGATGAGAAGGCGTCTCACCACACCTACTCCATTGAAAATCACGTTTTTCTTGTTGTCTACATGTTCATATAACATTTTTCTGATGCTACAGGACATATCATGAGAAAAATAAGTGCAAAACTACATTACTGAGTATTTCTGCATTCAAATCGCTGAGAATCTCTGGCAGACCCAAACAGTGGGCTCAGACACAGTGAGATTTCCTATGTCACAAATCCAAGCTCTTCCCCTGAAGCCCTGCTATGCAGGCCAGACTCAGAGAAGTAGAGAGGACAATGGCGAAACAAGCGGACTGCAATGCTCGTAAGAAAGCTAATTATGATATTAACTTTCATCATGCCTCCAAAGACATTAGTGTCTGAGAGCTGAATAGCTCCTATGTTACCTGCTTCTACTACACCGGCAATGTTAGGCTGCAAGCTAGCGTGAAGAGGAGCGTGTAGAGCAGCGCTGACTCTGCCCACAACTCAGAAGAGAATTGCTAATGAGCTACTGGAGCTCTGCAGAAGAAAGGCCCTTAAAAATGACACAGGTAACATGATTCTGACTAAAACCTGTATAATCATTATTTAAAAACCACTGAGAACACTTAAAGTATAAAAAGAAAATAAAAAAAAGACCAGAGTGGGACTTCAAGTGCTTATAAGCCTGAATAGATGAGAGGTGAACAACTAAATCCTATTTTTGTTATTTAAAATCATACATCCTAGATGACATTACAGCTATTTTTTATGAATTTGTGTATATGAGTAAGTTTAAGTATGTCTGACTGTGAATCAATGAATTTTTCAGATGTATTCTGTGTTGCTCTCAAATTAAATCTTTATGAATGAATAATGGGACCATCACTGACTGATTTTGTTAATATCACTTAAATTGCCTAAAAGATGCCTTAAAGCAGCAAATATTAATTTATCAGTAATAAATCAGGTGATTTGACAGATATGTTGTTGTTAAATGATCAACATAGTATTAGGAAAATGCATCCCTGAAAACACAAAAATAGGCTTCAATTTATGTACTTTTTAAAAATCTATTTATTCATTTATTATTTGTGCAGCATAACTAAAGGCTGGTCCAGACCTGAACCAATTCTAACTATCAGCTTTATCAAAGAGGAACGTTTTAAGTCTACTCTTACAGCTAGAGAGGATGTCTGACCCCTGGACCTGGACTGGTAGATGATTCCAGAGGAGAGGGGCCTGATAACTGAAAGCTCTATTACCCAGACCACTTTTAGAGATTTAAGTTCTGTCGAGGTTGTAGGGAAATACAAGCTGTTGTAAATATGATAAAACTTAGCACTGTGTCAACAAATATAGGGTTGAAACTGTCACATGCAAATAGGAAACATATATAAACAGGATCTTGGAACTGTCATAAGATGGACTACATAAGTGGTATTAAGTGCACAGTTTAAAATCAGCATCCGTGATAGTATAAGGGAGGATTAGTGCCCGTGGTCTGCATAGATGAGTGAATACAACATGGACTATGACATGCTCATGCAGATCAAAGTCCTCCAATATCCATGAAATATCTTTAAATGATACTGCAAGTTACTGTTTTTCATGATGTCAACATGAGTATAACAATGGCTGTGACAGCTTAGGCAAAGTTTTTAAGGCGAGTTATGGTAATACAGCTGAGGAGAATCGATCGACTCTGGCAGCAGCAGTTCCTGCTTCAACATCAAGTTCACTGTCACTGAGGTGTTAATTTGCTTTCTCTGTTTAAAACCAAAATCCATTCTTTTAAAAGCTTCTCTGAGCTCTGGGCTGTTTATCTTAATGCTTTAGTTATAATTTATTGCATTTTGCTGTTTGTGCAGAGTGTACATTCAAAGCTTAAAAGCATGGAAACCTTAGCTCAACAAAAATACCTGCATAAAGAAAATAAATTATGTAAGTTGAAAAACCATTTTCAGCTGTCACATGACAATTTAAGACTACTCTTAAGATGCACTCTGCTAAAAGCTGATTAATCAAGGCCTCTCTGATCATCATGCCCTGATTTAAATGTCTGACTTCAAGTCTTTCTCCCTTATAATGAAAAGAAAACAAAAACACAACTGTAAGAAGAACTTTTAATGCCTGAAAAGTTTCAAGCTCACTGTGCTTTTTGAATAAAAGAGAGTCTGAGCCACTAGTGTTAAATTTCTGGGAATGAGTTACAAAAAAAAAAAAAGTTTGATTATCTTGATAGCAGGTTTCTGAGGCCTATAGCTGTTTGTGATTGCTCCTATGGTTGCAGACATTGTTTGTGTTTTTGAGAAATTGTGTAACTACAAGCATGGAAAACATCAAAAGGGGTCTCAAAACCAAAGCCCTCTCTCTCTGAATTCAACTAGTAAACCAAATCTAGCGACAACAAAAAAAAGGAAATAGATTAAGTCTTATTTTTATGATGACAATCAAGCCACCAATTTTCTACATGCATATCTCAAGTATTTTACTGCTACTGCCTGGCAGGACGAAGGACATTGATGACAGGAAAATCAACTGTTTTTGGCCTTTAATGGCAAGACAGTGAAGAGAGACAGGAAACATGGGAGAGATAGAGGGGGGATGACATGAAAACCACAACCACAGCCCCCATACATGGGACATGCAAACCCACTAGGCTAGCTACACACCACTGGAAAATCTTTTATTTAGTTTTCTCAAAATCATATTTCTGCATTTGTTGAAAATTTTAAACAAAGGTAATGTTGAAAAAGTTGGAATGATTCTGGTTTTGCTTGTTTCCAAACGTGATTATAGATGCATGGTTGTTTGGCTGGTAAAAAGACCGTTGGCATAATTTTATGGATGCTATTCAGGTTCGAAGCTCGTGAAATATGGAGTGCCTCGAGGAACTTTCCTTGGACCCTTAACCTCAACACTGCACACAAACTTCACTAATGATCTCCCTGCATACCTCAGTGTGTACTAAACCATTTTTAGTGTCCAATATCAGCAGTTTTAAACTTGTTCAGAGAGGGAGTTAAAATAAGGTGGTGATGAATTGGATGTCATTGTTTAAAAAGTTAGCAGCAAGACCTGTGGGGCCATAATATCTGTAATAAAAAAAAATTAATCAGCCGATTTTTAAACTTTTTTTATGAAGTTTTTAAATTTTGTAAATTTAAGTAATATACCTACATATTTACTTTTTTTTTTTTTTAAAACAAATGGCTGCTTTTGAGCCTTTCAAACACTTCTTCAAAGAATTGAATAAAGAAAACTCATTTCAAGTCCTTTATTGTTGAAAAAAAAGGAAAAAAAGTGAGGTATTTCGTGTTAAGTGCTTAAGTGTTTTCACTTTGTATATATATATATATATACAGTATATATCAGTGGCGATTGCTCTAAGACTGCAAGGGAAGCTCAGCTTCCCTTAAGTGTCAAAAAAAGAAAAAGTGGTGAAATCCGTACTGCTGTGTGTACATTTCATTACCTAAATACGGGCTAGAGAGCCTTCATCTTTTGTTCAGAATCAGCTTCTTATCACACTGGGAAAAGAAGCTGATAATCACAGGTCTAAACTTCTCATTCATCCTCGCAGCGCCGCAGCGCTTTAAACAGCCGGACGCTCAGCGTCTGCTGACTTCAATGTGGAAGCTCAAAGTGGGTTGTTCCAGCAGCGAAACTAGACGCTCATTGGATAAATGCTGGGCTTTGTCCCGCCCATCGGACACTCAGCGTCTTTGGAGTTCTATGACGAGAGGGCGGTCCCAACTTTCTCGCGGATGCTGAGCTTCTGCATCCATGATTGTATGAGCTGTCTGGGGCGAAATCCTTTTTTGATTGACAGCTCAACAAGCGAATCAGCGATCTTGAAGAATAAAACATCTACCAGAGCATTTTCCAAGTTATTTATTCCGTTGTTCTTAACTGCTCTGGAGACTTTACCGATCCTCAGCGAATTTTGTCTTTGTTAAAAACGACTGCCGTTGTGTTTGACGACTCTGTTCTGTTACATACTAATAAACAAACACAATTATGATGTAGGCCAGAAAAATGAGCTTCCCCTCCTTGAAAGACCAGCAGCCGCCACTGATATATATATATATTATATATACATAATGTAAAAGCTTACAAAGCTTTCATGTAAACAGCCCATCACTACATTTATATGGTGTTAAAAAATAGATTTATTGCCTTAGCCCAGCTGAAACTGGACTTTTCAAAACCTGTACACATGTTAGTCTTGCTCAATTCGCACAGTATCTTATAATCAGACTAACACACCTGGATAATGTTGTTGTGGACTGATTCTCTGACATGTATACAGCCTAACTGAATTGAAACTAGGCTAAGTGTTCAATGCATGCCTCAGTATTTGCATGCCAGGCTTTGAACCAGAAATTGAATGTTCTGGTATGCTATGAAGTCAGATACTAAAGAAAACTTTGACAGATGATGTAAAAGGACTGTAGATGGACTTAATTGTGCACATAAGTGTACTATGAACTAATCCCACCAATAAAACGTTGGGTTCAGCCAGTAGTGCATTTGGGATGAAGAGTTATGATGAAGAACAAATGGAAAGGGATCTAAAAATCAAACCCCCAACCCTCCAATAGAGAGGCGACCATCTCTACCACACACCCACAGCATCCCCCTATATAGACTGTCTTATTAGCATGTACAGGGAGAAGAAACCAAGCTGGGTAACACTTGGCTGAAGGAACAGTTAAAATGGTCTGTATTTCTGTTCTGTAGTTTGGTCCAGGACTTCAATTAGTATCACAGAACAGTTGAAACTTGTGTGCATTTCTCTCCTTTGCAGGTCAGGATCAATTTTGACCAAAACACATGAACACATGAAACACATCATGTCCCAGTTAGATGTTGAAAACAGGTTTTTCCCCTCTTTTAAAGATGCAATAACAGAGACTCCCTTCATGTCAGTAAAGTGAAAGTGAAACTCACTAAAGATTATAAAGAATGGAGCTCCAAGTCAACAAACTGTCCTTAGAGCGATTGTAAGAAACATCATGATAGAGGTTCTTCTTCTCAAAAGTGTAATTTAAGGCATTTTCCCACTCCCACCCTTTCCTAAGCTTTTCTTTTGAAAGCCCCCCGACCTCTGACAGATCATCCCATTGAGCTGAGAGAAAAACAGAATCCAATGTGAGAGAAAATCATCCATCTTTGTTTAGGATGTGGGCTGGAAAAGCCCAAGAGGCAGGTATCCAGGGACCAACAAAAAGGTGGAAGCGGACCAGAAGAAAAGGATAGAAAGTGACGGTCTTAATGGAAGTGTGTGCCTGATGAGGGGGACATGGTAAGAGAGGTCTAAGACCCCAGTCAGTAATCACCAGTGTCTTCTTTCATTAGACATACACTCAGTCCAACTCCCCCTCATCTTCCTCACCATGGACTTCTTGTACAGTGTGTTGCTCAGTGTCATGCTGCATTACTGAGTGGCAGTTTTGAAGCTGTGTGTAGGTGTTTTAAAGGTTAGTCTCATTTTTTTGCATTCATGTTTACAACAAGGATATCAGACCCTCATGATCATCAGGCCAACTATTGAAACAGCAGAGACACTCCACTTCTTATTTTTCTAAACCTGAAGGAAGAGAAAGAAAGGGCTAGATGTGTCCTGCTATTCACTCAGAGCCCTTGGTGAAATGAGCATGAATTTTTACTTGAGCTGGGATATATGGTATGTCTGACCATTTAACAAGAGTAGTTGCATCAATTATTCACACAAGATGCTTATTACCATGTGATATCCTTCTCTTTTTTCATTTTGGTTTCATGAGATTTTCTGGTTGTCAGTGGAGTTTTGTTGGGACACTTGAGGTAGGATAAAGGATGACTGTCCACTAATCAAGGAGGGCATATATGGAGATTTATTGTGATGTCTTGTATCAGGATAAACACTGAGCAGAATTTCCCTAATTTTAAAGTCTGTTTGGAAATGCCAAATGTTGCATACACATTAAATACAATTTCAAAATATAAGCCTCCATGTAAAATTCCATCTTGAAATTTATGGCCTCTGTATTTGGCTTTTGTATTACCAGTTCTGTGACATTTTAGCACTCCCAAGAAGGGCTTTAAAAAAGGGCTTGTTAAAGTCCTTCCTGTCATTAAGCCATGAAAATGGAGAGCTGACATGATAAATACTACATGCATTAAATTCAAAGTATATTGTCAGTCATATTTGAAAAACATCTTTACTCTGTTATAAAAATATCAAAGTAGTCTTATCACATCAGATATGCTCAGCTATGACATTTCACAGTGCTGTGGTCAGGCAATAGAAAGTATGAATCTCTTTATATGGTCAAAACATCCAGGCAAAAGTGTGCCACATGAACTTTCCAACTTTGTAATAAATTATTTATGTAAATGCTTTTTTTTTTCGAACATACAGTATGTATGTAACACAAGGATGTAAACTGAAAACACTCATACAAACAAAACCAATGAGAATGTTCAAAACAAACAATAACAATTGTCAAAGCGAAAAATAATTATATGAATCCAACATGTCTGAAAAGGAATAGGATAAAGCATTATGCTGATTTAAACCTACCCCTTCTTCACTGCTTAATTAGCAATTAGTTTGTCCAGCAGACATATTTACATTTTACATATTTACGAAAAATTAATAGAGTAAATTAATGTATGAGAACACTTGATTGTTGAAGCTCTTCTCCCCTCCTGTACCAAGTGAAAACACCACATCTCTGGGAAGTGACAGCCTGTGCTTAGAATCACAACAGTATGTGTTTTGTATCAACAGTGACGTCAACAGCTGAAGGCTGCAGAGAGTAAGGGCTCTGTCCATTAGGGCAGTTCTTTTACACTGGTAGTGCCCCTGACCCCAATTTCATCGTGCTTCTCACCAGTGATGACTATTGCTCAGTTACTAAAGTTATCTCACGGTACTTCTGCCTCCCTCAGCAGTGACTGTCTGAATCCTTTTTATTTGCACATATCCAAGGAAATGGAAACAACGAATGTGGAATAGTGCAGCAACACTGCACTTAGAAATGGAGCCTCCAAATTCTGAGTCAGGTGGTTTTCTTCCCCTCTTTTGCTGACATGGTAGATATCAAAAGCCCCGCCCCTTCTCAATTTTAGGTTGGTCAATTGAGTAGAGATAGCATATACAAGCCCTGCAGTGCTCCAAACATTTTTTGGGGCAATTTTGATGCCAACATACAATTCATTCAAAGTTGAAACTTGTGTATGTGCATGAATAATTTAAAATCAGCAACCACTGCTTCATAGTTATTTCATTTTTGTAAGTGTAGGCTACTGGGGATACGAGCACACCAAACACCTTTCCCTCCTTTTCCATCCTCTTTCTGTCTGTGTCATTAACTCTCAATCACGTGTCCCAATAGAGTCACTAATAGTTTGTTTTGCATCTTGTTTAAGATGCAAAACAAAAAAGTGTCAGCCCTGGATTACTTCAGGTCTACAAAGATCTTTTATTAAAAAAAAAGAAATATGCTGTATAGAAAAAGTGTGACTTGTTTAACCCCTTTAAATACTAGGGATGGGACCAAATATTGTTTGCTGAAATATCGTGATACAAAATGTGACAATACACATTAAGTTTATAAAAAAATTGGATTGCAAAATGAAGACTAGATAGCACTGCCACATGATTTGTGTTGTATATGAATCATTTCAGTCATTTAACTGTGGTTGCAGACTGACAAGCATCATCTGCTGGTCAAGCAGGCGGAAACTAAATTTTAAAAAAATTACATACAGGAAACAGCACAGTGCGTCACATCACAGTCAGGTCACAGCGCATGTTGCTACTACAACACTGTAGGCTACAGCAAGCTAAAAAACATTAGCGCCAACTTCCTTGCCCTCAAACTGCCGAACAATGGAGTCGAATGAGGTCGAAACTGAGGAGTGAAAATTACACACAGACCAACATAAGAAGCGCAATCCAACATCTTGGACATGCACTCTGGGGACTGTAATGATATGCTGCAGGAGTGCACAGCGCTTTACCCACGATTCCAAAGCATGTCCCATCTGAATGATGAACAACAGTGTCTATGTCCAGATACGTGAGACATATGCAGGACTTTGTTTGCAACGCAACCAGGCAGACAAACTTTGAATGAGAAAAAAAATGGGGGTGTGCTGTGTGTGTGTGTGTAACTGTGTACGTGTAGGCTACAGCCTTAAAACGTATTTCTCATATCAAATTTTTTTTTTTTAATTACTCGATCCTAATGAATGATAGAGAGAAAGAGAGGGAGTGAGTAAGTGAGTGTGCGTGCGAGTGTTTGTGCATGTGTGTGTGAGAGTGAGAGGGGAGAGTGAAAGATGGGGAGAGTCTGTGTGTGGGTGTATGTGTGTGAGAGAGAGGGAGTGAGGGATTGAAAGACAGAAATGTTTGAACTAGTTTTTCTAATTTATTTTTTTAGACCAGTGACACTGATGAATGAACATTTAGGGCCAGTGCTTCATCGTCAGGGGCGGTAGCAGAGCAGGCCGTGGTCATGATTGAGACGGCACAGGGAGCAGAGCAGAGCCAGGAGGAACCAGTTAAAAGGAGAAGGGCAGATGCAGGACATGACACAGCCTCCCCAACCAAAGAAGACAGCGCTAGAAGAACACAACACTTGGGAACTCCAACACTACTTGCATGTAGGATGATTTAAGAGAGGCTGAGATAACTTAACCTAGGATTAGAGCACTAAGGGAGTGTTCTTGTTTGTGTTTTAACTGTTAGGTCTTGTGTTTCCCTGTGTGCAACTGAATCAAGAATAAATAAGTTGTGATTACGCAATAATATTTTGTCTTTGCCCCTTTTTATATCCATACCAAAAAGGAAAAGAGGCGTATGAACCTGAGGGTCCTCTGTGTTGTTGAAGACGGCAAGTGAAAGTGGTGAAAGTGCTGAATGACGAGAGCTTTTCAAAACAACCAGAGCTGGAGAGATGTCACAGAGCTTTGATGTGAAGCCGAGCCAAGGCCAGTTCCCCAACATGAAGCCAATGTTTTCACCATAATCAGGAGAGGGAACAGGTGCTCCAGCTGGCAACACAGACACGCCAACTCTCTTATGAGTGCAAAAAAATCCTTTTTTTCCCAGACTTAAGTGCCCAGTTGGTAGCCAAGCGCAGTACCTACAAGAAGGTGAAGTCACAGCTGTACCAGAGGGAAATAAAGTTCAGGCTGTGAACCCCTGGAACACTTGTGGTGTACTTTGAAGGATCTCAGCACTCATTCAGCATTGCTGCGTCTGATTCAGTTATAACTGCTGAAGGCATGGACTGATTTTTCATCCATGGGGGGCCGATCTTGGATAAATTTTCCCCTAGCGGTTGATCATCTTAAGCAGCCTTTCCTGTTGGCATGATGGACAATAACTACGACATCTGAACACCGCGAGAACATTACTCTTTGAACTAACCTCTAAACATACAAGATATAGCACTTTAATGCACAGGACTATATTAGTATTGTATAATATTAGTGGCTCTTAGTTCATTACAGTTATTTTTTATTGCTGGATATTTCTTCATTTGGACAATACAAGTGCCTCATTTTGTGCCTCATTTTCAGAACTGATTCAAAAGAAATTCCTTTCATGAGAGACTTTCTGTCAATGTGTTTTCATTTTATTTGAAAGTGTGTTTTCACCCTAATGCAAAACATTATTCCTGTTCATTATAATATTGGTCACTTAATTTCTCAATTTGTTGTATTTTACTCTGTGGATCATTGGGTGTTTTTGGCTGAATTGCTATACTTTCCTTCTTTTATATGATAGCCAGTTATGTCTCATAAGAACTTAAGACCAAAATAAATAGATAAATATTTGTGATGATTCTGTGTAGTATTGTTTTTTTTTTGTTGTTGTTGCTCTCCCTCCCCTTCCATTTTTTTCTATGCAGCCTCTATGTAAAGCAGAGAGTGGCTGACTCTGCTGCAGCAGCTAATAAGACACAGAGCATGTGAGTAGAGCGGAGCTTGAGCGAGCGTTGAGCAGAGCGGGCAGATTTTGAATGGAGTGCTAAGTGAATGTTTTTCTTTTTAGGGATGATAGGCAGAGTGAGGCGCTCCAGTTTCGCTCTGTTTCCGCTTATATCACATGTCTGAAGCAGGCCCAAACAAGACCCAGAATGCATTGGGTATTTTAGCAACTTGATAAGGATTAGCTGCACATGGAGTCATGGAGTTCATGAGTATTTCAAAATAGGAGAGCGATAGGACGAACAGATGTATTATTTCTCTCAAAATAACAGATGGAGAGGAAGAGACAATGCAATTACTTTGTGTATGTCGTTAGGCGAAAACATGTTCTGAATTTTTTAAATCAAGTCGGTTTCTCTCATTCTTTCTCTTTTACACACACATAGTTCTTAATAACTATGTTTTAGCCAAAATCATATCACTGTTTCGAAACATGTCAAACATTCAAAGCTAGTGTTAGCCAGGCTTGACAAAATCTTCCCATGGTGTGGTTAGCTGTTACAACTCGGTGGCCCATAGTACACCAGGAGAGGAGAATTGATTATTGCACTTTTTTTCCTGAAACTGAGATACTCAAGTTGTGCAGCTGTGTCTTGCAGCCAGGGATTTTTGATGGTTACAGGACTGTCAGGGGTGGCAAAACAGTGTAATATCCGCCATGTGATACTGCATCACTTGGTCCATTTTGAAAATGGCTGCAGAAGAGTGGCAGCAACAAGTGACCCACTCTCATAAGCAGGTAGTCTGCGGAGAAGGTGCTCAGGAAGAACAGAAGAAGAGCTTGTGCCATCTGCTCTGGAGTGAGTCCATGGGTCCAAAAGAGGTCAGCTGGGCACACTTTATCCCTGATGGACCCTGTGGAACTCTGTGCATTTGGACTTGGATGAACAAACAACACATGAAGAGGAGTTACTGAAAGCCCTAGCTTGTGGTTGAAGCAAAGTAAATGGTGCAAATTTAATTTTCTGAGCGAATTCTGTCTCTCAAATCTTACATGTGGTCAGCTTTGATTGAGAACTGCAGCTTCTTCTCTTTCACCTCACCTTTTAATTGCAGTATACCAAACCTTCTCAGTGTCATACTCTGTTTGAGTGACAGGAGCAGGAATATAATAAAAGCACCTGCCACTCACTGTCATAGGGCACCAGTGCACAGAAGCTGTGATAAATGAAGACCTGACCACAGACTTTGTGGTAAGCTCTTCAATGATCTTCCTTTCTTTGGTGTGTTCTGTGATCATGAAGTATTTGCAAAAGGCCCAGCTTTTGCCTGTCTAAAATAATATTTATATCCAATATTTTAAGGTAGAAAACCTAAAACTAGGACGCCATCAAGGATACAGGACTGGGATGACTGGACAGTAAGAGAAGGTCAATTCCCTTCAAAGGTTCATTAGTTTACAGAAACATGAAGCTGAATAATCTCAGTTAGAGCTGCTGTCAGAGATCCTGATAATGTTTCCTTAGAATGATCAGAGTCGACTATGAGGAAACATCCTGATAATATCATTTATTTCTTTACTCTGACAGAAAGTCCACTCACTGTCCTTTAAAGGGGTGGTACACACACACACACACCCACCCACACACACACACACACACAGTTTAATCACACAATGTTTTATTTTATTTTAGCTGTTTAGCAAAGTATATTGTCAGCATTAACACATAGGGTAAGAAATGTGTTTGAGTTCAAGGCAATCAGTTCTTTTGAGTTGAACTTACTCATCATGTTTTACAGAGTACTATCATGACAATTGTAATCATGATTATTATTGTTCTTGTTTATTTTTACTAGTATCATATATTATTACTCGAGCCATGTACCTGACTGATTGTGGGAAACAGTATTGAGTTATGTTGCAACTCTTTTATCAAATATGTTTTAGTCTGAATGATGGCATATATTTGGCCAGGATTTTCTCTTTGGAAGCATCAAATTGGTTCTAAAAACAGTCCAGAAAACTCCTGTCTGGAGCAGGATTATGGTGGCGGTGAACAGCGCTGCTGTGGAATAGCAGACAGTGGCTGAAGTTTGAATAAATAATTAGTCAATAAGTTGCTCATGATGAAAAATCAGTATCTCATACATGCCTCATATTTGTTTATTGCCATGTCTTAGGTTACGCTGCTCCTATTATTGAAAGCATTTAGTTTTAATTTGTTGCATCTTTGTAATGTAGAGCAGACTGGAGAGTCTGAACAAAAATAATTTTTAATGTCACCAAACGGTGTGTTGCTGCCCCTGAGGCACATTTTTATGGATTTCTATTGGATTTTTATCACTGATTAAATGGTCTCCTCCTGTCTCCTCTGTACAGCACCTTTGTGGAGTCTCTCTTCATTATTGTTCTTCGGGCATCAGTTTCTCACGTTGCACTGGCACAGCCAACGGCACTCCATTCGCCAGTGCAACATTATGCAAAACTGCACTGGCTCAAATGATGTCCTACACCCTTTCAGGAGAGTACAACAACATCCCCGCTGCTGGGCCAAGACAGAGACACCTGCCTTTTAGGAGTCAAACGCAGCGCTCCACAGTGGCGCGTGTGCGTGCATAATGTTAAAACAGTGCTCCTGCTCTGTGGAAGTGTTTCTGGGCAGAGTTATCAAATAGGCCTATTCACTAAGGACATAAAAAATTTTATGTCATTTTATTTACGTCTTAATCTTTAATGAAATCTGGCTGATTGTCCTTAATGACAGGTTTGAGGTTTGTTTATCAATTATTTTGAGACATTTGCTGCACCGAAGATCCACACTGACTTAAACTTGCATACACAATGTCAGACCTGTCGTGAGATTCGGTCGTAGCGTACGCTCACGTTCAAATTGATAAATGCCTATCCTTGCATGTAAATGGTCGTACGGACAGTTTTCTGCCGTACGTTCTTTTGATTAATGAGGGCCATTATGTTTTGTGTTTGCAGAGGGAGCATTCACGAGGAAATGTCTTGTGTATTTTTCAAACATAAGAGCACAGACTACACCTCCGCCTTGGCTCAAGTGAAAATGTGGAAACTTTTGCCATCTCTTAGCAACTACAAATCTCTGTGAAACTGTGGAGCACTTCCATAGAGCCGAGTGAAACAATGCCTTCACACTCACACAACAACATCAGAAAGCACTGTCATGATTGCTCATATAGAGAGAGAGGAGAGAGCAAAACAGGGCTGTATTTGCATTAGGTGACTCGTCTTTAAAAAACACATGTAAAATCTCATTTAGGGGGACCCACATTTTAGATATCTAATACCTGATCTTCGTATTTTCAGTGTGAGGCTAGATGCAACCTTACAACTGCTGAAGGTGCTGTGAGAACAACTCCTGTTGAGTAAATAAAGGATGTTCTGTCTGCAAGAAAGGTCACCACCTTGGATCAAACCCCCTCAGCCAGAAAAAGCACCCGTTCAATTACAGTCTGGTTCCTCTCTGCCTTTTATCCCCTTGACCAGTCAGCTATCCTTTGGGAAATACAGCTGACCCATGAAGACCAGACTCTGAAGTCAAACAGTAATCACGGTCTTCTGAAGGGGGAACTGAGAAAGTCCCACTCAATTGCTAAAATATGACCCCAAATATTCTCCCATTTTTGATTTTGCCAACCAGTGAAAATCACAGAGAACTTCAAGCTAAATACCTTCATAAGTATACCTTCAGTTTTCTCCTGCACCAGGAGAAACATGTCACAGAGCTACTTCACATCCTTGTACATGTTATTTAGACAGCATAAATGTTCAAAAAGGGCTAATTCTCCAAAGAGACACCACACAAAGCCACAGGTAGTCTGTAACTACTATATCAGCACATGTATATCTGTTTGTTGATGTGTGTATGTGTGTGTGTGTGTGTGTGTGTGTGTGTGCGTGTGCGTGTGTGTGTGAATACAGTAGGTGGGGGGTTTATGTGTGACTGTTGGTGTTATCGCACAGTAGATATGCTTGTGTTTTTGTTTTATTTCTATGGGCAAAGGATGAAATATCACCTATGATGTTAAATAACATACCTGTATATCAACACAAACAGGTATTTCTCAAAGAAATGTTTTGTTTTAATGAAATGGTGATTGCTGATTATGTTGAAACACAGAATTTACCAATGTACATAGGCCCTGCGGGTGATGTTACTTATAGCAACAGAAATGTCTGTAGAGCAGCACACAAAGGATCAAAACACACCTTTCTTACCAATGAGCACTGTGTGTGCAAACGTTTGGTCTTGTTTCAATGAAAATATATCATCGGGTGTCTGCCATGGGGACCTGTTTACAATGACAGACTCCTAGGTGTTGGTACCTGTGGGTTACAGGTGAGACAGCTTTGCAGCTCCTCATCAAGACCTGTCATCACCTTAGCCTGGAGCGGGAGAAATCAGAATGATTTATCATTCGGAAATTTCACCTCCTCGGTCCCTATGACTTTCCTTCATGATTCCCTTGTGATTTCCTGCTGGGAGGAGAATCTGAGACACCAGGATGCCTAAGAAGGATGCAAGAACATCACTAAGGAACTGAAGAGCAGCCCATAGCTACCAAACTCTGATTTCCCTATGTATTTCTTTTTTTCATCCATACCCCAATTTCTTATCTGATTCTAATTAATTCTCTCATTAACAGCAAGACTTTTAAGCCTGTGCAACATAAAAATGACATCAAGGTTTGCAGGTTATAAGGAATGAATGAAAGTGTAGTGTTCTATGGTGCCTGGCAGCTGTTTCAGAGACGATTAGAAACAACTCTTTGAAGCAGCTGTGAGGAACCCCCGAGGAAAAAGCAGCATGTCTGCTATCTTTAACAGTCCTCTTTTCACACGTGTGTGTAGTTATAATAAAAAAACACCTCCTGCTTCCCCTTAACTGGCTGACATACTTTGAGACTCTGCCAAAGGAACTCTGAGCATTGGCTCTTTCTGTATTCTATCCTGCTGACAGGAAAAAAAAAGATTGTTTCTAGCTCAGTCTCTTGTTTATTTTTGGTGGTCACACGGCCATTAGCATCAAACTAAGCTTGTTCCATATTCCAGCCAGAAAGATTTAAAAGTAGAGTTGGTGATCTTTTCATTTCTGCAAATAAAACAAAAAGCTGCAGAGCAGTACTGGATACACCAAAAACTGCTGCTACCGAAAAAAAAAAAAGAAACAGCCCAGTGAGCCCGTTGACAGGTGTATTTGACATTAACATAAGGCACCTGTGCTTTACTAAGAAGGGTGAGTGCTGCATGAAGTAACTTATCCAATCAAGCCCTCCTTAGCTTCCCATATGGCTCCTAATGTCCCCACCAGCACAAGATACCTGGGACAGGTTGGCCAGTACATCACTGGGGTTATCAGTGGGCATCTCACATTGTTTTGTCAAGTACAGGCCAAGGCACCTCAGAGAGGCTCAAATGTCAGCCCAGATGTCCCAGAGCCACCATCCTACATGTCAGCTCCTACTGTCCGTCACATCCAGAGCATAACTTCTTTATCATACAACACTTCTTTCACAGTACTGCCATTTTCAGCAGACTAATGCTCTGTTTTTGCTCCAGGCAGTAAAAACACTGAGAGAGGAGTCTGTGGATAGATGTTAGACAGAAGATGGGAGCAGCAGAACAAAGACAAAAAGCCTGTGTAGGTTGAAGCTCATGTGGACAATTTATCTCCCTGTACTTCCCCACTCTGATCGGGGATTAGAAGGGGAAGTGAGCTCAGGCCAACCTGTACACACTATCTTTGCTTACTCCCCCCACTCCCCCTAACAAGGGAGGAGGGGAAGTGTAGAGATAAAGCAGACAGACAAGGATGTAGAGAGATGTTAATCAGTCAATTAATATTTAGTTACATAGCACCAATTCACAACAAGTTTTATCCCAAGACGTTTCACAAAAAAGCTGGTCCAGACAAAACTGTTTACAAAAAATAAATAACAATGTAAAGACAGGATCAGATTGAGCTCCATCCAGTGAGAACAGACTCCCACCTGTCCTATCTTCAAGCATGTGAGTGAAACACATAACAGCATTTATCAAGTTACACTGGAGAGGAACAACTTCCTTTAACAGGCAGAAACCTCGAGCAGAACTAGACTGATGTTACTCTTCTGCTGAGACTAAGCTGGGTTAAGAGAGAGGAGAGAGAGAGATGGAGAAAGAGAGAGAAGGGCCAGCAAAGGAGCAACAATATCTTGTCACTGGATTTTCTTCAACTTTTGCTCTTTTTTTTTCTTTTTTTTAGTCATGTTTGGTCAGGTGCTGATGGAAATTTTGGCTGGGAGAAGAGTTTACTTAAAGGGATATTCCGGCGTAAAATTAATTTAGGGTCAAAAACACCATAACACCAAGTTAGAAATCCCCCACGAGAGATGAATGTTGCCCACCGCTTGCTTCTGTAGCTATACCAACTTTAGTAACAACTGCACAACCAAAGCATGTGAGCGTAGTGAATTGGCGAGGATTTCCGCCCCTCACTCTCAGGGGTGTCCTTCTCCATTTCTCCTCGCTCTTAGCCACTCCATGCCCCGACTCTGATCATTCTAAGGAAACATTATCAGGATCTCTGACAGCAGCTCTAACTGAGATTATTCAGCTTCATGTTTCTGTAAACTAATGAACCTTTGAAGGGAATTGACCTTCTCTTACCGTCCAGTCATCCCAGTCCTGTATCCTTGATGGCGTCCTACTTTTAGGTTTCTTACCTTAAAATATTGGATATGAATATTATTTTAGACAGGCAAAAGCTGGGCCTTTTGCAAATACTTCATGATCACAGAACACACCAAAGAAAGGAAGATCATTGAAGAGCTTAAGTCTGTAGTCAGGTCTTCATTTATCACAGCTTCTGTGCACTGGTGCCCTATGACAGTGAGTGGCAGGTGCTTTTATTATATTCCTGCCCCTGTCACTCAAACAGAGTATGACACTGAGAAGGTTTGGTATACTGCAATTAAAAGGTGAGGTGAAAGAGAAGAAGCTGCAGTTCTCAATCAAAGCTGACCACATGTAAGATTTGAGAGACAGTATTCGCTCAGAAAATTAAATTTGCACCATTTACTTTGCTTCAACCACAAGCTAGGGCTTTCAGTAACTCCTCTTCATGTGTTGTTTGTTCATCCAAGACCAAATGCACAGAGTTCCACAGGGTCCATCAGGGATAAAGTGTGCCCAGCCGACCTCTTTTGGACCCATGGACTCCCTCCAGAGCAGATGGCACAAGCTCTTCTTCTGTACTTCCTGAGCGCCTTCTCCGCAGACTACCTGCTTATGAGAGTGGGTCACTTGTTGCTGCCACTCTTCTGCAGCCATGTTCAAAATGGACCAAGTGATGCAGTATCACATGGCGGATATTACACTGTTTTGCCACCCCTGACAGTCCTGTAACCATCAAAAATCCCTGGCTGCAAGACACAGCTGCACAACTTGAGTATCTCAGTTTCAGGAAAAAAAGTGCAATAATCAATTCTCCTCTCCTGGTGTACTATGGGCCACCGAGTTGTAACAGCTTACCACACCATGGGAAGATTTTGTCAAGCCTGGCTAACACTAGCTTTGAATGTTTGACATGTTTCGAAACAGTGATATGATTTTGGCTAAAACATAGTTATTAAGATAACATAAAGCTGGGTAAGGTGATTGGACACGCTGAACAGTAACTGGAAACAACTACAACCAAGAAATGTGCGCATGTGCTGCAGAAACACACTTATACAAGTGATTCTGTTGAAATAAACACAAAAGAGCTAAAAGACACAACACACTGTGGTCTGATGTCTGGAAACGCAACCTACTCAACATGGTGTAACACCATGGAGGGTCAGTAAACTTACATGTCAAGAAAAATTGATCTGCTGGAGCTGGACTTGGACAATAGATCTATCGCTGGACCGACTGAAATCGCACTACATTGAACTTCATATAGCTGAACGAACATACCTGGATAATGAGGTTGGGGATCGATTTTCTTTTCCATGTATACAGCTCAATCAAACTGCAACTGGCCTCATGAGCTCAGCATGTACACTCACCGGCCACTTTATTAGGTACACCATGCTAGTAACGGGTTGGACCCCCTTTTGCCTTCAGAACTGCCTCAATTCTTCGTGGCATAGATTCAACAAGGTGCTGGAAGCATTCCTCAGAGAGCTTGGTCCATATTGACATGATGGCATCACACAGTTGCCGCAGATTTGTCGGCTGCACATCCATGATGCGAATCTCCCGTTCCACCACATCCCAAAGATGCTCTATTGGATTGAGATCTGGTGACTGTGGAGGCCATTTGAGTACAGTGAACTCATTGTGTTGTTCAAGAAACCAGTCTGAGATGATTCCAGCTTTATGACATGGTGCATTATCCTGCTGAAAGTAGCCATCAGAAGTTGGGTACATTGTGGTCATAAAGGGATGGACATGGTCAGCAACAATACTCAGGTAGGCTGTGGTGTTGCAACGATGCTCAATTGGTACCAAGGGGCCCAAAGAGTGCCAAGAAAATATTCCCCACACCATGACACCACCACCACCAGCCTGAACCGTTGATACAAGGCAGGATGGATCCATGCTTTCATGTTGTTGACGCCAAATTCTGACCCTACCATCCGAATGTCGCAGCAGAAATGGAGACTCATCAGACCAGGCAACGTTTTTCCAATCTTCTATCGTCCAATTTCGATGAGCTTGTGCAAATTGTAGCCTCAGTTTCCTGTTCTTAGCTGAAAGGAGTGGCACCCGGCGTGGTCTTCTGCTGCTGTAGCCCATCTGCCTCAAAGTTCGACGTACTGTGCGTTCAGAGATGCTCTTCTGCCTACCTTGGTTGTAACGGGTGGTTATTTGAGTCACTGTTGCCTTTCTATCAGCTCGAGCCAGTCTGGCCATTCTCCTCTGACCTCTGGCATCAACAAGGCATTTCCGCCCACAGAACTGCCGCTCACTGGATATTTTTTCTTTTTCGGACCATTCTCTGTAAACCCTAGAGATGGTTGTGCGTGAAAATCCCAGTAGATCAGCAGTTTCTGAAATACTCAGACCAGCCCTTCTGGCACCAACAACCATGCCACGTTCAAAGTCACTCAAATCACCTTTCTTCCCCATACTGATGCTCGGTTTGAACTGCAGGAGATTGTCTTGACCATGTCTACATGCCTAAATGCACTAAGTTGCCGCCATGTGATTGGCTGATTAGAAATTAAGTGTTAACGAGCAGTTGGACAGGTGTACCTAATAAAGTGGCCGGTGAGTGTACATAGAGTCACGCGGGGGATATGAACCTTTATGTTAACTTTCAGTCATGAACAAAATGCATATGACTGAAAGTTTCTGGTATAGTTTTAAAGGGTGTTATAAAAAAACATTCATTGCAACGTTACACGAACGCATGCTCGCACACACACACACACACACACACACACACACACGCATCTTCAGCTCAGGGTTTTTCATTTGCTAGGGTACTTACGGTGGCCAGCATGGACCCCTACTACTAGGCAGTGACATAGTAACTGAAATATTACCCATATATACATTTTGTTGAAATTCAACACAGTTTCTCTCCAACTGGGTTACACATGGATCCATCTAGTCTATATAATGTCCTTACTTTCTATCATTGACATCGTAGCATTTCATTCCTTCAGTTAGCTGAATTTCTGTTTGTTCTGTGTGACAGTGGACAGTGTGCTGCTTTTTGCCAGAAGTGGAAATGAGACCACAATGAGCACCATCTTCTTGTAGTGTCTGCCCTGCTTTAGCTCAAATATGTACAGAGACCCAGGTCTTACTCCAGCTTTTTTTTAAAAATCTTTTTATGTTGTAATTAAATCTCTAATGTGTTTGAAGGTCTGAGCTCTTTGTTTTGAGCTGTAGAAAATAAACACAACTGTATGTATTTCCCAAGACAAATATAGTCCAACACTCAAAAATAGAAATCAGTGTTTATTAAACTGCACTGTTGTTTTCTAGAGAAAGCTGATCTGTTTTTTTACGGAGGCAATATAAAATGTCTGTCTCGATGCTGGTGCTCTCTATGGTAGCTTAGATTTGTCTTATCATATCCCCTTTCTGCATATCCAGCAGAATACGTGCACTGACTGTGTTTATGAGTCTTTGTGTTTTTATCATGCAAGAAACATGATATAAATGTCTATTTAAGCTCAGATAAATTAAAGTGTGTCTAACCTGATCCCCTGGGCGTTAGATGACTCTGAACTCTGGACAAGAATAACACAGCTTATCAAGCATGCACAAAGCTTGATTATACAGTACATGTGTATCCACGTACTATATATGCTGTATGAAGAGAAAGCTGCAATGTGAATATGAGATGAGATTAGATGAAAGGTTGTTTTTATGTTTTTACTGCTGTGCTAAAACTCATTTTCTTAAGATTTACTGTTTTTTTTATACATTTTACTGGGTTTTTCCTTCAGCTAAAGGGGAGATTAATATACATTGTGGCAGACATTAAATACAAAGTCTTTCTTCCTTAGCAGCAAATGAATAAGTCACTGTCAATAGCTGCAAATTTATAAAGACCCAGACACAAGCTTCAACTCTCCATAAACACAGCTGAAGATCACAGTTTCAAGAGAGAAATATGATTAAGTACTGCTTAATGTCTTACATAAGGATTCATGATTTTTGTCTGTGTGCAGGCTGACAGGCACTCTGGTGTGGGCTACTGTAGGTTACAGATGAAAACACAGGCATTAGAAAAACACCTCCCAGGGGGGACCATTTTAAAACTCTGTTCCGGCTCTTTTCATGGTTCCCTGTTTTATGAGGCTGCAGGGGCAAATGAATAAGTCACTGTGAAGGGTTGTGAATGTAACTCTCCGTACACAGATAACAGAATGTTGTCTAAACCTGCTGCCTGCTTAACAAGACGTCCAAAACATTCATAGGCAATGTTCTTTGTCATTCAACATGACAAATCAATTACACGTTATTGCCTACTGGCCTGGTACTTAGTCCTAGAAATATTGAGAAATATCTTTGCGATGAACATGAAAACTATACATGTTTGAATGCACCTTATGCTTTGATTCAAAAGAAGCCAAAGTCCGGGAGTCCTGCAATTTTCTTAGATTTTGTTCCAGATGTATAGGTCCCAAAACAAACCCTGCCTCTGCATATTTTGTCTCTGACTGTGGGAATGTTAAATGATCTGCAACTGATCTGCAAATGATCTTCATACAGAGAAACTGGCTGCAAATGCCAAAACAACACAACTTGAAAAAAACAGGTAAAAGTCCAAAACAAACACAGCAATTAAAATGCAAATATACGAATGATGCAAAGCAAAAATGCACAACAACAGAAAGCAGCTGCAAAAATTATGATAAAACTGCAGTGCTCTAGACCTGTGGGGGCACTGAGGGACCACCGTACTGAATAACAAGCAGACTGAAAACGAAGCTGTAAAATCTCTGATCATAATGCCCTGATCAATGAAAGAGAGATGAAATAGTGAGTGTTTCATTTGTTTTCCTTCACAACTGATTCATCTGCAATAAATATGCTTGAACAAATCCTCACTGACCTCACTGACCTTTTTCACTGTCTTTGGATTTTTTTTTTACTTGCTGTATGTTGCATGTGCACAGGGAAGAAGTCAGAACTTACATAAAAGACTTACAGAGCTAATCTTGGTATTTTAGCTGATACTTTTTCCCCATTCCTCCTCTGTTTCATTGCATCTTTCAGCGTAAAGGACCACTACTGCAAACTCCTATTGTTTCTATATGCTTTATAGACAATCATCAGTATTGTGAATTTGCTCTCTGTTATAACCTCATTGAGTTTACCTTTCCATTCACAGTAACAGCTGCCCCCTCTGGAAGTTGTGCAGTGGCTGTAAAGTTACAGCAAAGAGTAGACAGAGGGTGGGAAACACAAACTTAATTAGGTGTGTCGACAGTCTGCAGCTCTCCTCACGCTAATTAAAGAAAAGTTTCACCCTCAGGCATGGCTGGAGGGAGAAGTCAGGGTGGTTGTTCGTGAATAATTCTGTTTTGTCATTGGAGTCATTCATTTCTCCAAGTTTAAATGATTTCTCACAATAAGAGGAGCTTGAGGCTAATTAGCAAAGTAACAGTTTTATGGTTTTTCCAATCCTTGTGATATAATGGAGCTTTTCTAGTCTGTTCAAATACCACAATTAGACATTAGCTAATTAATGATTTGCCATGAGTTCAGTCTATCTGTTTTTTTGTTTTTTCTTTTTTTTTTGGCAGACAGTTTATAGCTTATTCAGCATGTCTTGAATCAGCTTCACAACAAGTAAAATCAAGTTTGTATTTGTGTCTTCTCTCCAAGAGTTATCATTGAAAAAATAAGAACTCATCCTTTACTCAAGGTTGATTCATTGGGCTGTTTTAAGCCACTGTCAAGATTCATGAACATGGAGTTACTTTCTTTTTTTTAGGGTTCTTCTGTGACTCAGTTAGCTGCAGAACCTGAGGATTTCCTCGTTTAACACGGAATGATTGAAATCTTTGCTTCTTCATCTTTGTGGAACTGAGCCATGGGCAATAACTCCAACACTCATATCCTTGTTGCCAAATGCAATCAGCTAAGTCTTGCAAAGTCAGAGTTATTGCAGGTCAAAGGTTAAAGTATCCAGCTAATGATTGGAAGTTTGCCAGAGTGAATACTTTTTTAGGAGTGATGAAATCAAATGGAGCTGAGTTTGCAGTCATTGAGGAAATCTGTGTAAAGCTAGACAGATCCCAGCTATTACTGCAGAGTGCTGTCGTATGCAGGGATTTGGAATAAGGCACAGCCAATGGTAGAGCATGACTTCCATGCAAAACAGGAGGAAAATAAGTTTCTTTCGCATTCTGAGAGTAAACCTCTCAATTTTAGATCAAACCGTTTAGGGACCTTCATGGGGATGTTTTCTCTCTGAATTTGCACCGGCATGGCGATGGCTGATATGAACCTTAAAGAGATATAAACAGTTCAACAGTTGTTTGTGCTGCATCACCTTCACAACAGGACTGAATGTATGCTAGAAGATGCTGAGATGGGAGTGGTGTGTTTTCTGTGTGTGTCTGGGTGGATTAATGTCACTGAGTTTGAGAAAGAGACGTCCAAGCCATGACAGCTTTCACTCGTAGCATTTAGAGATTACATTTGAGCTTGTCTGTCCTTATGTCGCCCTCAAACCAACTGGTGATGATTGTGTGGTTGATTCAATAAATACCAGTGCAAGTAACACCTTATTACTTTCTGCTAATGTTCTATAAAGTTACATTGTTGGATAAATATGTCTGAAATTTTCCTTATTTCTAATCCTTTGAGATCAGTTATCAACGCTTATTTATTGTTACTTTGCTAATGTTGGATCTGAAACAACTCTTGTGTTCAACCAATCAATATTGATCACTTATGAACTGATGTCCATGCACTTGGGCCACTCAAAGTCCTTGTGCTAGGAGAGTACCCACACTGTGGAGTATCCACCAGTTTTTAGAAGCATTGGTCCTAAAAACTGTAGTTTTCTTGATTGTCTCTTGAGTCTGGCACCGTCACAACCATTTACAACAGCCCAATTTTGTGGCAAAAATAAACATACTTACAGACTTTTCAGACATTATTCTTTTATTCTGAATCTTAAAAAGCTCTCCACGTCACAGAGACAGTAATTTCCTTTTTGACAGGGTCCCCATCTGCAGTGTAGGCAGGCCAAAGAATGGTTAACAGAGGGGGAGAGTAATGTGAATCATACGCTTTCGCCTTCATGGCCTCTGTATTAACCCCACTTACACACCTGAGAGACTGTGGATCAAGCTTTTCACCTCACACATTACAAACTGGAAGAAATATCCTTCAGCAGGATGTGGTTAGCCTTACAGTTCAGCTTTGCAGATTCTGAGGTACAGCTACAGAGTCCCTAACTCTGAAAACATGGGAATGATGCTCAACAACTCTGAAACCCAGGCAAGAAGTTCATTTTCCACTTGTAAACTTCACATTCTAGTTGTCATCAACGTGGCAGCCAGATAATAAAGAAACTTTTTTAACAGTCCACATCAGCTTTTTGCTTAAGCTTAATTTTAATTATAGTGTACCGATCCACATATAGTGACCTCGATTTGTCAGAAAAGTTAGTCATTAGTGTTACTATGGTGAAAAGTCAGGTATGTCAACTTATATAACCTTTTTTTTTTCTTTTTTTTTCTTTGGGTGTCTTTTTGCTGTTTGTGAAATGAAGGGAGATAGAGAGAGGGGGGAAGAAATGCGAAATGCGTGCGGTCCCCGTGCATGGGGGTTGCTAACCTGCTCGGCCAGCTGCGCAGCCCTAGCTTAAATAACCTTTTAAGTTGGAACTTGATTTTAAGACCTACTCTGATGAAAATCATGGTTTTCTTGTTACATGTTTATCTGGCATTTTTCTGATTCTAGAGGACATATTATGAGAAAAGTAACTGCAAAATTGCATTTCTGAGGATTTCGTCATTCAAATCACAGTGAACCCCTCACAGACCCAAGCCACAGGTTGAGACACAGTGAGATTTCCTACGTCACAACTTCAAGCTCCGCCCTCGCAGCCTGCTATGCAGGCCAGACTCAGAGAGGTAGAGAGGACAACTGTGGAACAAGCGGCTGCGTTAGCAGATTGCAATGCTGGTAAGCAAGCTAATCATGAAATTAGCTTTCATCCTGTCCCTAAAGACATTAATGTCCAAGAGCTGAATAGCTCCTATGTTACCTGCTACTTCTACTACACCGGCAATGTTAGGAAGCAAGCTTGCGTGAAGAGGAGTGTACAGAGCAGTGCTGTCCCCACCCAACTTAGAAGTGAATCGCTGATGAGCTACTAGAGCTCTGCAGAAGAAAAGCCCTTGAAATTACACAGGTAATTTGATTTTGGCTAAAAACTTCATAATCACAATTTAAAGGACACTAAGAACACTTTAAATAGTAAAGAAAAAATGCCATCAGAGTGGGACTTTTACAGTCAGGTAACATTAATTTTGATTGTCTGAATTTTGAGCAGATGAAAAAAAAAAAGCAGGAAGAACAAGGACAATCCAAGGAGCAGATGAATGCAGCAAGTGAGTCAGAGCATGGGGACGCAGGTGGTTATCAAACCTCTGGTCTTGAGGAAACAAAGCCGGTACTAATGTGCAACAAGCTGTTGTTTTGTGATTGACAACAACAGAAGCACCTAAAACCACATACACACTGAGCAAAGAAATGCCTGATTTTTGCGCAAAATCAAACAAGTTTATAAGCTGGTTTTAAAAATGGTTTGATTAGCTTACTGCCCTCATGGCACCTTCTGTACAGGGAGGAATTTTTTGCAGCATGCTGATTTTGGTGTTTTCAAGGTTACAAGGTTGGCAAATCAGAGGCACAGCTGTGTTGACTGACAGGCAGGCACAAAGTAGCTATTTACAAAGAGGCTAAAAGCCGGGCTCTTGTGGGTTGACCAAAAGTGAGGTCAAGTCCACCTATCCATCCATCTTCTACCCCTTATTCGGGTCAGATCACAGGGGCAGCAGTCTAAACACGTTCTCTTTCTCAGCACAGTTGCCAGACGGTCCCGACCCTTGGCAAGTGTTGCGCTGAGCCCTGCAGAGGATGTGGCATTCTCCACACTTCCTCAAATAAGCATAGAGGGATTTGGTGTCTGTGAGGTTGGACCCACAGGTAAGACAAACATTATTTTCCACAAATAAAGACACTCACATGAAGTAGCATACACTGTATTTAACCACGTGTTTCAAAGGTGTGTTGTGTGCACAGGTAACATAAAAAATGCCATGCGTGATGGGATTAAAATTGGAACCACCTGTGCGTAAAGGACGCATCATGTAAAGGATGTTTTTTTTCTTCTTCCACTAATGTTTGCATGTGAAATGAACTTGGCTCACACAATTTATTATAACTGATTTATTCCAAATGAAAGTGTCTTTAACTGTGTTATTCACATTTTAAAAAGAAATCACTAATATGATCACTAAAATAAAGTATTTGGGCAGAGGTGGCGGCAGCAACTCTGCCCACAGCAGGTCAGAGAGAAGGAGGAGGAGGACGAGGACAACCAGGGGGGTCCGGTGCCAGAGACCCAGGAGGAGAGGTCAGGTCACAGATCTGAGCTGAGAAGGCAATGGCGGGGACATGTCCAGGTGCAGGAAGAGGACCGGCTCTTCCAGGTGTCGGAGAAGGAGCTGGGGGCAATGGGGACTCATCTTGAATTACTGGAGGCACAGGTGAAAACTCTGCAGGAGGTCCTCCAGGCCAGCCTGCTCCCCTTGGCCTCTGGTGCTGCCTCCTTGGGTAGACTTGTAGATGTTGCTGAAAGGCTGCTGACTATTCAAGAGCCATCCACCGCCCCCACCTGTCCCAGTTAGCCATTGAGGCCACACATGAGAGGGGCTCTCTGGGTCCATTGACAGCAAGGAAGAGGAGGAGGAGGAGGAGGAAGGGGGGTCGGAGGGAACATCAATAAAATTTATTGTTAACACCATCATGTGTGTCTATTTATTGGATATTTAATGTGGATAATTACAAATTTTCAAGTGTATAAATGAATGGAAGAAAATACTCACATTTAGGTGCAGAGTTGTGCAGTGAGGCGGTCCCTCCTCTCCCCAGCGCTCTGCTGCTCTCCCTGCTGATGTGGCACATGCAATTCAGCCCCTTTGTCTTAGGTCCAGTAATGTGTCCTCAGTAAGGTTATAGTGGCATCCTTGAGGTATAGATATGTTGTGTAAAACACAACATGCCACAAAGAATGCACTGACACGCTGAGGGCTGTAGGTTAATGAACCACTTGACCGGTCCTGACATTTGAAAGACATTTTGAGTATTCCAAAGGTGCATTCAATAACTGATCTAGCATGACTGAAGACACAATGTCTTGTTGAAGGTGTAATGTATGGCAACATCAACCACGTTTTCAGTGGATAGCCATTATCACCTAGCAGCCACCAATCCAGAGGGGTGTCACCCTGAAAGACTGTAGGGATGATAGAATTCGCCAGGATGAATATGCAGACCCAGGGTAATTAGGATATACTTTGTCACCAGGCAATTTGAGTCACAAATCACCTGGATATTGATGGAGTGGACTCCTTTTCGGTTAACATAAATGCGGGCTTGGGTCTCTGGTGCCTGCAGCTGCACATGTGTACAGTCAATTGCTCTTAGGACCCCGGGGGATCCATATTTCAACAAGAACTCTTGCTTTGTTTCCAGATAGCTTGCAGGTGTTGATGGTAAAATGAGGTGCTCATTTGCGTGTCGGACTAGACTGTTGGACACTGCATGTATGGCTAAACTGACAGCAGCCTGACTGATCTCTACCACTGAGGCCAAGGTATGTTGAAAAGACCCGGTGGCCAAGAATGTCAGAGCCGTTTTCCCCCTTATAGCAACTGGGAGAGCTCATGGTGCAGCTGAGGCCACAATGCACGTTACTGCATGGACCACCTCATGGGACAGGCGTAATTTATTCCCGTGTCAAGAAAAAGAGTGGATTGTTAAAAGGCAATTGCATTGAACACTGTGTGCAACTCAGTCTACCAAATTACCAAACTGGCTGTGCGAACTAAAATACCATTGCGCGGGATGCACCACCCTCCGCCGCATTGCTGGCGGGGTTGAAAATAGAGCCCATGGTCTCTCCAGCAAGTCCTGATACACTATATTATAAATTACAATACATTTTGTAATGTTTGTCAAAAGAGTCCCAAGCTTCGGTATAAACCAGCCATTCACTTATCTGTGATTTAGCAGTATCTCTCTGTCGTACAGAACCACTTCAGAATGACGAACAAAACATGCTTAATGAGACCAAAGAGATTTAGTTAGATTTCTTTAAATCAATTTAACAGGGTGCCGTTCCATCATCTAATACAGAGCTGAGTCATGCATCTTACTAAGAGACTCCAGGATGATTATGAGAGACATAAATGAAGCTGAGGGGATTATTTCCCACAAAAGGCTTGGAAACACCTGAGCATCCTGCGGTAAGAGCTGCCCTGCCTCCTGTGACACAGACTCAGATAAGTGGATGAATATAGATGGATGATTGACAGAGGAGGGGGTATTTAGACTCCATTAATGCTGTTCACCATAAGATCAGTAACTAGTGATGTGCACTCAGACTGCTGTATGCTCTTCTTTTTCTGGAAATTGATTGCTGGAAAAAAACAAATGAAGTCAGAGTTTATGAGAAGGAAACCCCATCACATTATTTCCATTAATGTGCTTAAATGTGCTTTTTTCCCATTTGATCCTGATAAAATTGTTGGCCTGCAGTTGTGAAGTAACAGCAGCATCAGCTTTTTCATATAAGCGTTGATCTAAGAGAAAGCCTGATGTTGTCCGAGTCAAGTCAAGTGATACCAGAGGAACTCACGAAACCATATACACTCTCAGAACAATGTGAAAAGACTGAACGATCCCTGACAACTTTACTGAGGCAGAGGTAGTGCTTTATATGCAGCCATGAGATTAATGTTGAAGTTGTTCAGTCAGCAGCATACAGACAGCAATGCACAACACAATCAGAATAAGAGCGTAAATGAGTGTGTTTCTTTTTAAACACACTGCAGCACACTTTAAAAGTCTGCTGCTCAGGTTCACAATTCTGTGTGAAGTGATTCAATTCAGCCGTCCAGATAGATTGTTTGTTGATAAGACCCTTCTGAAGGAAAGAGTGTTTGTGGCACTTTCTGCCAAACTAAAAAGTAGTACATGAATAAAATGTCAAACCACTTTATTTTGCTCAGTTTGCTTCATTTCTGTCTGCCCCAGGCAACTGTTGTAATACTGCCATGCAACACTGTGCAGGAACATCCAAGGGGATTGTCAGTGCAATAAAATATCTGTCACAGAGGCTGATCAGAGACTCAGGTGCAGACAACAGAGAGACACAGCAGACAAGCAGATCCACAAAAAAAGTATTGATTCAGAACTCTAAATTTCCAAAACAGATAATAACACAGGCATTAGAGGTAAGCTGATAAAGCAGGAAAATAAAAGAACTAAACACCCCTAAAAGGAAAACTACTGTCTGGAGGGAAAAACTATAACTAAGGAACGTCCACAAACAAAAATCATCCAAGCTAACTGAACTCAGAGAAGCTAAAGTTTCTAGCAGCTAAAAAAACAGACTTACAAAACTAATCAGGCAACAAACTGAACAGAAAATAAAACGCATTACTAGACTAATAACTACCCTGGCTTGAGCAAACCGACACAGATAGCAAGTAGAGAGCCTTTGTGCGGGATCAGTTTAGGGAGAGGGTAAGGGACGGCAGGCTGAGGAGGGGTGTGGCATAGCTTAGGGATTTAGAAGTCCAGCAGGTGAGCAGGATGAAGCAGGCGGGTTGGGCTGGAAACTTTAATAATTAAAAAAGAAAAAAATCCAATCAAAATCAGTTCACTAACCGTGTTTTTACAACGGTCCGGATCTGAGTTGTGGCTGCGGTCTGGTTTTTTGGCAGAAGCTGGCGCATCTGGTGATTACCAACTGCCTTCACCTGTCTGTGTTGCACACACCTCACTCACATCCACCTGGGGAAAAGGAAAGGAGAGAAGGGAGAGGCTGCTGCCAGCTAAAGGGCATGACAATATCAGGGAATGTAAATTAACTTTACTGGGATGAAATCTTAACAGGAACGTCAACCAACATTATCCCAGCACATGGACCAGCAACTCCACTGGAGGAGGTCAATGAGGAATCCGTATGACATTAATATGCTCAAAGCAAAAGGCCTGGTCACATGAGAGAGAAGGATGGGTTTCAGGCCTGTAGCTGGGTCAAGCATCATGGGTTCATAATTCCCATTTCATGATTATTAGTTTCTCATGCCATCTGCTAACTGAAGAGGGGTCTCCCTGTGTAACACCATGTCCTCTTGATACACAGCTTAATGTCTCCTTGTTTTAGTCCTAACCACCATTTAGTGTCACCATGGACATTATACAGGGTAAACATTTGTTAGCAGACAAGATAACCTTGTGTAGATAAAAATGCAGTTTCATTTATTGAGAGAAAAAAGCTATCCAAACCAACCTGGGTTGGTGTCATCACCCCTTAAACCTGATAGCTGGTTGTTCCCCTCTTGGCAGCATCAACTGCAATCAAGTGTTTGCAATAACTCTTAGTGAGTCTTTCACATCCTTCTGGAGAAGTTCCCACTCATTTAATTCAGCCATACTGGGGGGGTTCCAGCATGACCAGCCTGTTTGAGGTCCACCACCATTTGTGACTGTGGGTCTAATGGTGTTTTTCTGAAATGCTGTTAGTTTTACTCCAGATATAACTGGATGCAGATGCTCCAGAAAGTTTCACTTTTGTTTGGTAGGTCCACAGAATATAATCCCAGAGGTCTTTGGGGTCATCAGGATGTTTTAAGGCAAATGTGACAGGGGTCTTTTTGGTCTCTGTGGTTTTGGCCTCAGAGCACTCCCATGGATGCCATTTTTGCCCATTCTCTTTTTTATTGTTTAATCATGAACTTGGACCGTAACCGAGTCTCATGAGGCCTGCAGGGTTTTGGATGTGGTTCTGGGTTCTTATGGAAACTCCAAGATGAGTCCTTAATGTGCTCTTGGATTAATCTTGAATAATTAAACATGATCCAAAAAAATGCAAAGAATTGCCTGCCTTATTTTGATGCAAGGTGCACCACATGTTAGTCTTCATTGGATTCTGTCCTGCGTGAAAAATGAAAGTGTGATTTTTCAATGGCTGTGTGTGTGTGTGCGTGCGTGCGTGCGTGCGTGCGTGCGTGCGTGCGTGCGTGTGTGAAGCACACTTCAGAGTGAGAGTACACATTGGGTAGCTGGTGTCAGTCTCTCAGTCTGGAGGTTTTTTACAAGTGCAGGGCTGAGAGGCAGCAGGCAGGTGTGGGGGAAGCAGTTGGCATGTTTTCATCTTGCAAACCTGCAGATGCCCTATACCAGAAGCAGTCAAATGCCATACATAACTCCATATCTGTATCAGCAGATCCACCCCTTTTTCTTTTTCAGTTTGTAGCACTGCGCAGAATGTCCCTGTGTCTAACAAGCAGAGGAAGCTCTTTGTTCTCAGTGGGAGATGGAGCAATTTGTGTCTCTCGAAATGCTCATCAAAAGGAAAAATGGAAATTTTGTGCCCAGTATTTCAGTTTCCAGTTCATACATTTTACCTTTTTAGAGAAATAAGTGGAAATGACTGGCTGCAATGCAATTAAAATCTTCTTTGTTAGGATCTATGATTGCAACGCTTTCAAACATTTGGCTCCCTGGCAGTCAGGCGTGAGCAGTCAGGGGGGTAACTCCTCCAGTCAGAACCACACAGGGACACTCTTATCTTCACACTAGAGGTGGGATTTATGGCTTTCTGAAGGGAGCTGGATCTTGAGGACTGTTCCTTTGAAAAAGACATTCAAAAGACGGACTTGTTGTTATATTTGTTTATTTTTTAGAGGTCAACCAGGGGTAAGTCTTATAGAGACTTGTATCATTGTCACTTGTAGCAGTTATGAGATACGGTATGGATCAGAATTTCAAATTTACAATACCCACCAATACATACTCTATTATTGGGAATTATTCAAAAATATTGATTATAATTTCATTTGGCTTGTGTTTTTAAAGTAAATGTTCCATAAGTTAGTGCCATACTCCTACGCTTTGACAGTGAGATCACTATTTTGAATTTTTCCCTCACCTGAAAACTTTGTGGCACAATAACAACTATGCAGGCTACAGTGAGACATGTTTGTTTTTTGTGGCAGGAATGGTTTTTCTGGAAGAGGAAGGACCCAGGGCAGATAATGATGTGGGCCAAGTGGTGTCTGAGGGAGGGTCAGGTGATGCTGGTGCCAAAGAGAGAATGAAAGTAGCCTGATGTTGAGGCAGAACCTGCGGAATCAGTGATGTCATCTGCATTAGCGCCGGAGTCAGTCCCTTTTTTTCTGACATCTGACACTATTACTGCCGGGTGCTGAGTTTTTATTTTGCCATGTAAGTTGTTTGTTGACCCGGACTTGAAAGAGATGTTTTTTCTGGCAAATATTGCATTGTGCTCTACCTTGCGTGTTGTCCCTAAAAAAGGGCACTTAAATGATGCTGGGTTTTTGTGTTCTCTTTTTCAGTCGCTCCTAGCTGCTCCTCCTCTCCACTGCAGTAAATGTGGCTCTAGTCTCCAGTCAATCGGAATCAGGCGGCAAGGCCAATCTGCACATAAGAACGGCTCACAAATGAACAGCTTGAGTTCTGGTGTTTATCATTCACTTAAAAGAGCTGTTCAATTGACTGACTCCTCAGATCTTTACTTCACACCTGACCCACAGACAAAACTGTCTTTATGATGACTCCAAACTTCAGCCACAAGTTTGAAATAGCCTGTTTGTCTCCTCAAGTTATGAATAAGTGCTCTCTACCTTTACTTTTTCTGTTCACTGCTGGCCATACAGCAACAATATTCATTACATTTTATTTCCTCTCTCACTTTATATAATTTATTCTGCTTTTAAGTGCATTTTGTTTATTATTGTATATTCTATTGTTTCTCCTGGCCCCTCCAGAGCATAATGAAATGTGTCTGTTTTTGTAACCTGCCTCGACTGAGATTTAAAACCACAACAACATTCACTTCTTTCTACTTTGTTCCCTTTTTTCTTGTTGAATTATCAGGACGAAACAAATCAATTTAGAGTTTCTAGAAAAGTATTGTGAAATGTTCCCAAAAGGATCATTTACCCTAAAAGACAACCAGACTCAAGTCATATGGGGATATCAGCTCCGTCTGGGCCAGTGCACATCAAAGATTTTCCAGCTCATAAAAATTAGATGAACCCTATATCCTGAGGGTCTTTGTGTGAATGTACACTGCAGTACCAAGACTCCTCTGTCCTCCTCTGTTTGTCTTTACAGTTGTTTGACTGCTGCACAATGTACAACTTTCGTTTGCACACAAATCCCATTTATTAGAGACATTTATTAGTGAGAAGCTTGGGACTGAGTGTACTGAGCTGAATTCATGTAGAATGAAAAGGAGTTCTTACACAGCCAGGAGACAGAAGCAGACCAGACTCAGAACATACTTTCCTGTCAGCACAACACATGACCAACAAGATCATCCACTGACATTAAGGTCTCCTGGGTGAGAACATTAAGTTTCTCTGTGCACAAAGACATGTG
Source organism: Xyrichtys novacula (assembly GCA_962446985.1). Lineage (NCBI taxonomy): Eukaryota > Metazoa > Chordata > Actinopteri > Labriformes > Labridae > Xyrichtys > Xyrichtys novacula. The sequence continues at coordinate 6,167,400 of OY660871.1, read as the reverse complement.
GATCAGACCACAGCAGTTTGAAGACACTGTTCACCAGCAGTCGGGTGCGTTGATGGAAACACATCCAACTTGTTAAGTTATTTGAAGGGTCACCACACGGAGGTAAACATGACTGCCATGAGGAACAAAAAACCCTTTTGACAGCCTCTGACTATCAAAGGTTTATTTAGGATTTTCTTCATCATTCGTGAAGACACTAATGACCCCATGTTTTGTAGCTGTTTATGACATAAGTATGTTTCCTAATTTTCACTTTTTTACAGTACCATCAGGACTTTCATGTGCTGTTATGATTATTCATGGATTGTGTGGTAGGAGTGACTCCAAGTGCTCTTTTAAAGTTTTTTTTTTATGTCTTTTATTTTTCAGTTTATGAGTCAGATCATCTTTGATTTCACTGTGAAGTCAAGGACAAATTCAGCAGAGATCATCTCAGCCTGTAATGTAATCCAATAGTAATTTGTGAGCATTTCACTCCTTTTTCAGTGTTTTTTGAGAAAATGACCCTGTGGTAGGGCTGTTCGTTGAAGCTGTTCATGGTGATGAAGCTGTTCATTGTGACTGGTTGGTATGAACTAACTGTCACCTTGTCACTTTTGTCAGTTCTGGGTGTAAAAGTATGACCAATAACAAAACATTAAATATAAGTCAAAATTAACTCTTAAAATAACAGCAAGTTGGAAAAAGGTTGAAAATATGCTTTAGTTCACAGATTTTATAAAAAGCAGCGTGGACTGTTCTCCTAAAAAGACTGAAGATCTATTATCAGACTATTGGCACAACAGTAATGAGGCTAACTCTGATACCATGACGCTGTCATGCTAACTGTCCATGAAAAAGTGTAAGATTGACCAGGTTTCTTATCTCAACTGTGCCAAAATGAAGTAAAACTATACTACTAGGAGGTTATTAGACTTTGAGGAAACAGGTCATTCATCAGATAATTGACCAGATCACAATTCTTACTTCGTTGTTGAAATTATTAAAAAAATGTCAAACTCAGGGAGTGTCAGGCAGTCACTAAAAAAACCAAGAGTCATCCTCTAGAGAGAAAATGATCCCTGCAAGCATTACAACCTTCAGTTGTTATTCATTAAATCAATTTTCTGATTGGGACAAATGTATGACAGCATTTTTGGTGCTAAAGGTTTGTGTATCTGTAACGTGATTTGTAGTTGTGTACAGTAAATGTGTATGTGTATTAGTGAATGTGAAATCCGCACTCTATGAGTTGTGTATTTGTAGATTTTTTGTGTTGTACTTGTAGATTTTTTTTTTATTTCCACAAGAACAACACAACATTTACACATTCACAAATCTTAATTACAGATGCACAAATCCTATTTTACAAGTCGCAGATTCAAACTCTGACACGCTCACATTTTTGCTCCTATTGTTGCAGCATATTTGGTGCAAAACATATTTGTGCACCTGTATGGAGCAATGTGAAGTTGTGAAAAAAAAAAAAATTATGTGCAGATCTTTATGTGAACTTGTGCCAAAAATGTTACATTTATGTACAATAAGCTTTCACGAAAATAGTTGTGTTGTTTTAAAACACAAATACAAGTCACAAATTGTGCTTCCGACAGCTACAAGCGTGAGCGTGTCAGAGTTTGAATCTGCGACTTGTAAAATAGGATTTGTGCATCTGTAATTAAGATTTGTGAATGTGTAAATGTTGTGTTGTACTTGTGGAAATAAAAAAAAAATCTACAAGTACAACACAAAAAATCTACAAATACACAACTCATAGAGTACGGATTTCACATTTAATAATACACATACACATTTACTGTACACAACTACAAATCACGTTACAGATGCACAAACCTTTTGCACCAAAAATACCTTCATACAAATGAATTAGTCATTGCTCCACAGTGTAAAGAAAACAGATGCCATGCATACAGGTTAATTTGTTCCTGTTTATACATGAAAACTGACAAACTCAGTCAACTACATTTCTGTAGACTGAGGCAGTGATGCTATATGACAGGTTTCTGGCCCATGATTTTTAATGCCTGAATCGTGACCTTAACAGTAAGATGGTTGTTTGTATGGCCCCAGACAGTTGTGCAGTAACACAAGTGAGAAAAAAAATCTTCATGTTCAAAAACAGCTGCGCTGCCTTGAGGGGTCTGCATACATATGGTAATGAACCTTCTTGCACCTGCCAGGTAAATTAATTATAGACAAAGTGAAAAGTAAAGGGCCAAGAATTGAACCTTGTGGAATTCCCATGTTGCAAGTCCAGACAGATGACTGGGTGGAATTGTCCTAACACACTCCTCTCTGTTCTCAATGTATATGATCTGAACTGAGTTACTGCATCAGTTCAGAAATTAAAATTTTTTAGAGATTCCATCCTTATTCAGTGACTGCTGGATAAAGGCAGTATCAGTAACAGTGTATGCCTGGATAGAGGTAGTAACAGTCTGGATGCTCTGCTGGGTACCCTGATCTAAACCCATATTGTTTGGGACATTAAAAAAATTAACTCTCTGGGTCAACAATTAACTGTGTGGCAACTGTTTTTCAAAAATTATTGAGAGAGGGTAAAATAGAAATTGGTCCATAATGAAATACCTCATTATGTGCCCCTGTTGTTTGTTCTTCGAGCACTTTTTATTTAATGCTTTTTTATTGGCCTTAGCATCCTGAATGACACAACAGCGACATAAAAAACAAATGAGCAAAATTTTTCGAACTGCATCTATTCCTTCATACATTTAAGAGCAATTTATGACAAGTCAGATTGAGAGGATTGGTTAATTTTATGTGTATATAGTGTATTTAGTGTGTGATGCTGTGGTTAATGAACTCTTCTTCTGCAGGAACACACTGTCCTATAAGTAACTGTCATGAAAAGGTGGACACAAATGCAGGATACCAAGGCAGTCAGTCAAAAGGCACAGGTTTATTTCAAAAACAAGATCGGTACACAGAGAGGCAGTCAGATCAGGCAGCAGTATCCAAAAACGTAAGGCAAAAGGGCAAGATCAGAAAAGGCAAGCGAGGTTCAAACATGGAGAGACTATGACTATGACTATAATTATGAAAGAGTGCTGGTCCGAAAACTGTGGTACAATGAACTGGCGATGAGACAGTGAGAGATATGAGGTTAAATACATGAGGTAATTAAGGGTGATGGGGAGAGACAATCGGGAGACAGGTGTGACAAGATGGGGCAGGGCAGGCAGAAACACATCTGAAACAGAGACAACGGTTAATGACTTCAAAATAAAACATGGAGGACATGATATAAAATATGAATATCTGAGAAATAAAGAAAACTGAACGGACATGACAGTAACTGGTGTTTATAGAATTTCTGATTCTCTGTTGGTCAAATTACCAGACAGACATTCACACATCAAACATGACTGATCATATTCATGTTTTTAACAACAGCAACCTTACGTGTGTGCTCATTGAGAGCACACCTCTCTGGGTCTGTGTGCACTTTCATGGATGAACACAGTGGGGATAAATACCACCATTATAACAGATGTGCCCCCTTAAGGTGTGTTCCAAATGATCACTCGCACATTTTGGGCCAATATCATCTAAAAATGTTGTTGGAGTGCTTTTATTTTAAAATGGCAATACTATATATATTCAAATATATACTAAATATCCTCAATTGTTCAACTGTAATACATCAAACATGTACATAACAGCTGTAAATAAATGACACTGGTGTATATATCTTTTTTAACTCTGAGTTTCTTCATCCTTCAATTTCTCTTTTTGTATTTACTGTATATGCTGCTGTAATTTGAGACTCGTGGGACTGATAAGGAAATATCTTAACTTATCTTACATGGACTTACATTGATCAATCACTCAGAAGTTGAACTAAAGCGGCTGTATTAAGTCTCCTATTTGGCTTTTTCTGTCTATCAATATCAATGTTTTGCCTATTTTTGTAAAGTGAGCAGTTAAAAGAGATATATTAGCCCCTCCTTTATTTGCTCACCTGCATGTAGTAAATCCCATCAGGACACAACACCATCAGAACAAGGCTGGTAGTGTTTTAATAGTTCATTTTAAACCCCTAAAACTGCCATGAAGGGGGAGATGTCAGACCAGATCACTGACAGCTGGCTTTAAAAAAAACACTTTCTTTACATTTTCAATGGCAAATACTTACAATGACATATTTGTCATGGATAGAATACATCAGCATGAGGTTTTGGTCTAAAATATGGGGTATCACACAATGTGCAAAGGGTGCAAATATCAACACAAACCAATAGTTCCTCATAGCAGCTTTATATTTGTAGCTGGGATATCAGTTTTGGTCTCTTATTTTCTCCTCCATCCGTAAACTGGAGTAAGTGTCAGTGACATCACCCATTCGTTGAAAAAAAAACAAAAAAACTCCATGTCCCCCCCCCCCCATATCCTGAACCTCAAACACTCTGTAAAGATAAGATATCAGTTTCAGGATAACAGCCATTTTAGACATGCTACGTATCAACCCTTGCAAGGACATTTCAGTTTGTGTCAGTTAGTCCACAATCATTGAGGACAAACCGGTATTTCTTATTTTTTTTCATTTTTCATTACCTTCTTATCTGAGAGGTAGTTCTTTCATGATCCTGCGCTTGTCCAGATTGCATTAAAAAAACAATCATCTTGCTTCCTTTGAACCATCAAACATCCCATTTTTGCTTTGAACAAAGGCTGTTTCAGCAGCAGGCTGTGGATTGCCTCATCTCAGCAGAACAGGCATTAAAATTACTTATAATAATAATTAACCTTATCTGTGACTCTTCAGACTGTAGGTCATATAGAGACATCAGAGTTTGTAAGAGTTTGTCTCATAACAGCCAGAAACTGAAGGGGAAGTCCAAAAGCTGGAGGCCTTAACAGAAAGATACAAGGAGCAGAGGTGATTTCAAGAGCTTTGCATTTTGACACTGTTGGCACAAACAATTAGATGATGCTGCCCTCTGCTGCTTCAGCTCTTACACTGCATGTTGGGGGGGCAGGTCCAAAGCACAAGACTACAACATATTTGTGAGGGGTAAGTAGTCGAGATATTTGTGTTTTTACAGAATAATTGCACTCTTGAGGCTCTACATAATCATTTGATAGTGTGGGACAAGCGTTGTGTTAATTCATGTTTGTATTTTGGATTTATTTTTTAATCCAGTCTATTATAAAATGTGTGTGTCTGTGACCTGAAAACTCTTTTATAGCCTTGTTAATGTCTTACAAGACTTTTTATGAGGTGGTCAGTGGAGGTGAAAACAAACTGGCTTTTATACTTTTTACACATCAGTTATAAATGGATAATAAAGAGACAAGATATGACGAAGAAACTACAATAAATAGAACCAGAAGATGAAACGAGCCTAAATTAAACTGAAGGTGTATAGGGAACTTCAGGCTGAGTTCATATCAGTGCAAGGGGTCAACTTTTGCTTGGCTTTCTGGGAAATTGGTTTCATCCACGTCTAAGATGGCCCACTGTCCAGAGAGTGTACACTACATTTCCCATAGTTCTTTGCGCCAGTGGAGTTACATGCTGCTCTGTACGGAGTCCGTGCTGCAGCATTGGTAAATGTGGTCGTCATATAGCACAAGCATATTTGTATGGCCGAAAGGATAAAGAGGGTCAATTTAAGGTTGACCTCCACACTGAGCTTCAGACGTAAGTATTGTCTGTGTTGTGTGTCTCACCTGCATGTTTTAGTTGTATTACTTCGTGACATCTTGTTCCTCCGTTGCTGATGAAGTGCGGCTAGCTAACAGGCTAACGTTAGAGGTAAAGTTGGCAGCTGTTCAGAGTCTGGCCTTTGCAAACCCGCCTGCCAGACAGTGTCTAAAGAAGAACCGATTTAATGAGATAAATGGCTCTTCAGTGTAGCTTCTGCTGTAACAGGACAGATGAACTGAACATCGACTCCTTGTCCTCCAGCCTGGACCAGCCAATGTCAACCTGATGTCAGCAGCCTAGAATAGATGTCACTGCGAAGTTAGCGAGAATCCAGCGGTCTACTTCCGGTCACAACTTGTTTCTTATGTCAGTCATAGTACTGATATTTTATTTTATAAATCTTCTGGGTTATTTATTCTTATTCAAGAGGTCAAAACTTCTGTGTAGTTGCTCCTGCTGTAGTTTATCTCGCTGCCCGCAGGGGTACCTGGAGTTATGTTACACTTTATTTCTTTAGACATTTGAATTCATATCAAAACATAGAAGTAATACAAGGAAAACACATCAGCGACTGGACTGAAATGGCTAGAATGAATTAGAGTTTACAAGGCGATGTCAAGTAAAAGTGTTTACTGTGTTTTTAGGGGCAGCTGGAGTTCAATCAGTCAAACTTTATTTATAAAACACATCCCATACAAATACAATTCCAATGGCTTCACTGCAGCTGAAAGAATAAGGAAGGGAGCACATTAAAAATGCAAATGCACACCAACAATAATATAATTAATTATAAAACAATCAAAAGAAAAAAAGCAAACTAAGATAATCAAAAATTACTAAACATTAACAGTCTAAATATTAAAAAAAGGTAAAGGTTAGAAAGGTAAAAAGGTATAACTGAGTAGAAGTTGGCTGTACACACTTAAACTTTCGTCATGAAGTCACTTTTATTTATTTTTTTCTAGCTGCATTTATGGTTGTGTAATCATAACACAAGGTATGTTCAGGACCTTTAATCCATCATAAACCTGTACTAAAAAGTGACACTTAATGCAGGAGGGAAAGTAGGTCATGGTTTATTTATTCATTGAGCCGTTTAGGATTACAGCGAGCTTAGTTGATCAAATCCCATTTACCTTTATTTGTGTGGAAGTTAACTTCACTGTCAGTGTTCACAATATGCTTCTTCAGAAGTAAAGAAACCTGGCTTGCAAGTGATCATTAGAGTGATGTTATCTCTTCTTAGAAATAAAGAAAAGATATACCATATCTAGGGAGAAAGTTGTTTATTAAAAACACTATATTTTCAGAGTTTGATGTCAAATTAAGTTTATCCTTGCCCTCATGTTGATTTACACCTGCAGTAATTCCCTGTCAATGTTGCATTGATATTGCAGCAAGCACAATCACATACAAAAGTATGTCCAGTGTAAGTTGAAGAACATGTGACTTACTGACTTGAAGCTGTTTGTCTGTTAGACAATAATGAGCAAAGTTTACTGTCTAAAACCTAGATATGAATGACATTGACTGAAGCAAGCAGTTTAAAGATGCCACTGTGAAATTATAATGTGATGAGCATGAAGTATTTTGAATATTTCTAATGCTGGTAATTCAAATATTACAAAGATAATGCATTAAACAATAAACAGCTTTGAATTGGAATGAATCAGAGTGTGCCCCTGCTTCAATGTGGACTTAATTCAGTGTTCTCTTCTTCTCCAGTCTGTGGTTAAAGGTCACAGCAGCAGAGAGGAGGAAACAGAGGAGACATAGACAATGATAATGCAGCGCATCCTTTGTAACGGGTCGCTGCGCCGCATCGCGGCAGTCCGACCTTTGCTGGTTGGTGTCAACGCCATGGAGCCGCCAGTAGCATTTTGTTGCTGTGCCCTCCGCCTATCACTTCCACCACCCTCAGGCCGTTGCATGCTGTCAACTTCAGCTAGCAGCAAAGCAGCACACCAGCCAAAACATCAGCCACCGCAGGAAGATCCACAGTCCACTTCTGCGCCTTCAACACAGGACAGCCATAGAGAGGAAGCTGTGCCTGATATTGCAGAGGTGGACCCCCTGCAGGACAAGTCCATTGGCCTGTTCCAGAGGTTCAAGAGAACCTTCAAACAGTATGGGAAAGTGATGATCCCTGTTCATCTGGTGACGTCCTCTGTTTGGTTTGGAACCTTCTATTATGCTGCTATGAAGTGAGTCTTGTTTTGATTTGTATCTCTGCAAGTGTCCTCCAAATCGATACCTGATCTGCTCTGTTTTAGGGAAACTTTGGCCTCTCAATAATACTGCAATGTTTTGATGCTTTAAAGAAAGGGTGGGCGATATGGGAAAAAGTTTATCATGATATATATTTTTTCATATCAGTCAATATCGATATGTATAGTGGATATAAATAGTCTATGCAACTGCCAGGTTTTAGAGATGTAAGAAAATGACAGCAAGATAAATATTTTCACAACTTTTTCTACCTTTAATGTGACCTATAACCAGTACAAGGCAAATGAAAAACAAACTGAAACCTTTAAGGGGAAAAATAAAAAACAGAAAAGTTAAAATAACCTGGTTGCATAAATATGCACACCCTTAAACTAATGCTTTGTTGCAGCACCTTTGGCTTTTATTACAGCACTCAGTCTTTTTGGGTAGGAGTCTATCAGCGTGGCACATCTTTATGTGACGATTTTTGCCCACTCTTCTTTACAAAACTGCTCCAAATCTGACAGATTGCGAGGGCATCTCCTATGCACAGCCCTCTTCAGATCACCCCACAAATGTTCGATGGGATTCAGGTCTGGGCTCTGGCTGGGCCATTTTAAAGTCTCAATCTTATTCCAGTGAAGCCAGTCTTTTGTTGATTTAGATGTGTGCTTTGGGTCATTGTCGTGCTGAAAGATGAAGTTCCTCTTCATCTTCAGCTCTGTAACAGAAGGCCCAAGGTTTTGTGTCAACACTGACTGGGGCTGTTTTTCTTCAGCTGGACCTGTCGCCTTAGTCAGGGTGGATGAAATTATGAACAGTTCCAAATACCAAAGTATGATGCTGCCACCACCATGCTTCACTGTGGGTATGGTGTTCTTTTGGTGATGAGCAGTGTTGATTTTGCGCCAAATACACTTTTTGCAATGATGCCCAAAAAGTTCAACTTTGGTTTCATCAGACCATAACACATTTTCCCACATGTGTTTGGGAGATTTCAGATGTTTTTTTGCAAAATTATGCCGGGCTATGATTTTTTTTGTTTTTTTTGTAAGTTAAGGCTTCTGTCTTGCCACCCTACCCCATAGCCCAGACATATGAAGACAGCGGGAGATTGTTGTCACATGTACTACACAGCCAGTACTTGCCAGAAATTCCTGCAGCTCCTTCAGTGTTGCTGTCGGCCTCCTGGTAGCCTCCCTGACCAGTTTTCTTCTTGTCTTCTCATCAATTTTGGACGGACGTCCTGTTCTTGGTAATGTCACTGTTGTGCCATATTTTCTCCACTTGATGATGACGGTCTTTACCGTGTTCCATGGTATATTTAATTCCTTGGAAATTCTTTTGTAGCCTCACCTGACTGATATCTTTGAATAATGAGATCCCTCTGATGCTGTGGAAGCTCTCTGCGGACCATGGCTTGTGCTGGAAGATGTGGACACTACAAAAATGTCAGGAAAAGCTACTAGAACAGCTGAACTTAATTTGGGGTTGATCAGAGGCACTTTAATTGGTGACAGGTGTTTGCTGACTCCAATTTAACCTGAGATTGAATGTTATTGGTTAAATCTGAACACAGCCACATCCCCAGTTATAAAAGGGTGTGCACACTTATGCAACCACATGATCTCAGTTGTTTATTTTTACTTCACCTCCCTGAAAGATTTCGTGTTGTACAGGTTATAGGTCACATTAAAGGTGGAAGAAGTTGTGAAATTATTTATCTTGATTTAATTTTTTACATGACAAAAACCTGGCAGTTGAACGGGGGTGAGTAGACTTTTTATATCCACTGTATCATGATATAAAAAATCACTTGTTAATCTTAAATGTTTCCTGTTACTCTTGAATAAAATTTAAAATGTACTAGTAATAATTTGCAGTGCATATTACTCTGCTTCATGTGCGACTTCAAAAATCTAAAATACCTCCACACCACCGATGTTTTCGTGCCAGTGTTATCAGCAATGTCATCATCTGTTGAGCCTTCATTTCTGCCGGGGGTCGCACTTGTTCTCTTTTCTTCTCACCGACAGTGCTGTCAGCTTCATGTGTTAAAGTGCTGTTGTTGCGTGTAGCTGCAGCCTGCTACTATGCAGTTGTTTGCTACTTCAAATTCAAATTCAGCACATGATTGGTTCAGCGTGGCGCAGACCCAGAGCAACTCCCCTTTTCATTGGCTATTCGTGTGGTTATCGAAAAGGATATTGACCATGTTTCAAAATGATATTGAGGGAAATTAATTTTTCATATCATTATCATTTTATCGTCCCGCCCTACTTTAAAATTGTACAGATTGGATATTTCCTCTAAGGCCTACTAGCAGAAGAATTGAGGTACTGTGACCACTAAAGTCTTTTCCTTCTCGAGCAGCTACTTTCCTTTTTTATTTATTTTTTAATCTAAATACAGTTCAGTGTTGTCAGTGCTCAGCATCAACAGAGTAAAAAACACCCCCAGGATCAGCTAGTTTAGCTGTGGCACTCTGTTTAAAATGGTTCAACTTTTACGAGACCACTTTGTCAGCTCATGATCCCAGTTAATCAAAGTGAGACAGCACTCATGATATTGCATTTATCAACAACAGCCTGCACAGAGAAGAACTGAACCACACACACTCACCCTTTTTGGAGGCTCAGCTTCCAGATGTAGAGCTGCTACTCTTTCTATTAAATGTTGAAATGTTTTTTCTTTTTCAAATACAATTCAGTGAAAGCCAATATGAAGCATGTTAACACAGACGTAAAAGTAAGCATCATTGAGAGGTGCTCTGAGATTAAGGTCACAGGTGCTGTGAGTGCAAATAACAGTGTTAGTGGACATGACTCCAGTGCTGGTTTTAACCCTTTGATGCATTATTTCCCACCAGAAAGATGAGTCAAGTATTTTGAGCAGCACCGTCAAGCTCTTTCAAACAAAAACACAAGCACACTCACCCAAAGAGAGGTCTGCATGAGCTGGGAAGTTTGTGTGTGCCTCATGCTCAGAACTCTACACTTCAATAATGGCAGCTTGTACTCATTGATCTGAATGTTCATTTCAATTTTCATTCCTTTTTCAAGAACAAAAGTACAGTTATAAATAAAATAAAAAAATCCTATTTGGCACTTTTCCACTGTTCCTTAAACCATGTCCCCTCTGATCTTTATTCCTCATAGAGGTGTGAATGTCGTGCCATTCTTGGAGATGATTGGTCTACCAGAGTCGATTGTTGGCCTTTTGAGAGACTCCTCAGGAGGCTACGCTCTGACTGCCTACGCCATGTACAAGGTAATTCCTCCAAGATCTCTGCTTTTTAAAGGTGCAGTGTGTAGAACTGGGGATATCTGCTAAATATGACACTATCTGCTAGATTGCTTCTTTGGTCCCCCCCTATGTTGGTGAGGCTATGGTGGCCAGGTGAAGTCAAAAAGACTGTTAATTATTAAGTATTATCCTTCATTTTTGAAGTGTTTGTCTTTTGTCAGGTGCAAAGTTAATTCCCCAAACACAAAAAAAACATCTGTTACTATTTTGTCTGCTCTGTGCCACTGTAGAAACATGTTAGAGCAGGATGGTGTCCTCTATTGCGGGGGATCTCTTCCTCTCAGAATCATTTGATGTCACCAATAACAAAATGTTTGTAATATATAAACAAATGTAAATATACTCACCAAATTTTGCTGGTTATTCACCTTCAAGACATTTTTACAATAAGTATTAACCCTATTAAAAAAAGTATTAAAATGTGTCAGCAAGAGTGTAATTAAAGGCAGATTCAAGTGTCTCTGTATGGACATGTTGGATTCAGGCGTCATTCTGTGTTTCCGCAGATTGCAACTCCTGCTAGATACACAGTGACTCTGGGCGGCACATCACTCTCTGTCCAGTATCTCCGCAAGCATGGCTACTTATCCACACCACCGCCGGTTAAAGAATACTTCCAGGACAAAATGGAGGAAACAAAGGAGAAACTGACAGAAAAGATGGAGGAGACAAAGGAGAGATTTTCTGAGAAAATGGAGGAAACTAAAGGACGGTTCTCCGAAAAAATGGAAGAGACCAAGGACAAGCTGTCTGGGAAAATCCAGGAAACCAAAGACAGAGTCACAGAGGGGAAGGCGTTTTTTCGAAAGAAAGGTGATTAGCTAAGAAATATTTTACTGGTGCCGCCTCTGAATGTTCCTTTTTTGATCCCGGCAGTAATCAGAGGGTATGAGCAGAGATCCAGGGGGCACTGTGAGGCCACTTGGGAGCATTGGAGAGACCCTTGTCCTAAAATTTCACCTTGCACTTCCGAGTTATCACCTCTTGTCTATTTCAGTGTAAAAACCAGTCCCTTACTGTCCAAACTTTGCCACTTTGCACTGTAAGTGTAGACTAGAGAGCAGCTTAGCAGACTCCTGGTATAATGCTGCAGTCAAAGTCGAACATCTCAGATTGGATTTACACTGGCTCAAGTGATCCAGACTTGAATTCTTAGCTGGCTGTAAGGTAGCTGTTTGATAAGAAGCTGTGTTCACGTTCATGCATGAGAGGAAGCAGAGCCTGGGCTTCAAAAGAATACAGAAAATCAATGTGCCTGTATGATATAGTAAGGCTGAATGGGAGAAAGCAGCACTGATCCTTCAGAACTTGAAGCTCATGGTGACCTGTGTGTAAGTCCATCAAAGCCTTTCTGAAGGCTGGATATCACTTTGTGTCTTTTCTAATGCAAGGAGGAGAGAAATTAAGTTTTTCTAAAATATTTTTAACTGATAGCCCGTGCTAATATATTACATCATTGTTCCACTTCATGTGTTGACTGAAAGTTGTGTATGATGTGACAAAGTCCGATTGTTTGCAAGCTTTTCATGGAGCAGATAAAATCATGACATCTGCATGTTTACATGTGATGAGTTCTCAATCATACAGTAAACATGCAGCAAAACATTCAGCGTGTGTTCACAGCAGACACACTGTGTGTCTCACAGGGGCAGTGTGTAACAGGAAACGTCTTGGGTATTTTGGTGATAGAAATATGTTGTCTTCAGAAATTTAAACAGATGTCTGGTTCAAGCCACAACTGAAATAAAGGAAAATGCAGAACATAGCGTTTGTGTGCTTGTTTTGTGGCAGTTTTAGACTCATGCTTTGTAGACTAAAGCTCTCAAACTGTTGAATTAAACTTTCACTGATAAATTTGTAATGCTGAGATAAAAACACAAAACTCTGGGTGGGCTTGTGACACATCCTGGTCATCATAGATGTAAAAAGGTAATGAAAGTCCTTGCAGACATAAAGACATCTTAGAAAGGATTTAAGGTTTCTCAAGATAGAACCTTATGAGAGCAGGGGCCTATTCTACGAAGCAGGATTACTGCTTAGCGAGGTAACTTTGAGGGTAAATTCGGGGTTTCCTGTTCTACGACGTGGGTTCACTTCTTAGCGAGGCGAGTCTCCATGGCAACGTACACTGAACAGCTAACCTGCTCCGGGGCAGGTTAAGTTCAGATTGAACTCACCGAGTATAAAAACCCCGCCCACTGACTAATGAGCTCTCTCGAAAAATGACGTTACAAACAGCTTCACAAACAGGAAAGCTCACAATATAGAAGTATAACAGGGAGACAAAATAGCAAAATATATTCAAAAAAGATGACACAACTAAAACAGGAAATTATAAAATCACAAAAGCGTGACTAAAAACAGTGGCTGGACAGAGGAAACTACAAATTAAACAATAAGTACCCTAAATAAATGAATCAATAAATAAAAGAGGGCTATTTAATAAAGCTCTGTCTTCATAGGTGATGAAGCTCATTGAGATCCACAGGCAGGTTATTCCACAGTTAAAGAGCTCCAACTGCAAAAGCTCCAACTCCTTCAGTTTTTAGATTCAAGATGGGACCATCGGGAGGTTCCTGCCTGAAGATCCGAGGCTATGCACAAATTGGTATGGGACAGTTCTGATATGTATTCAGGGGCCAGACCATGGAGACCAGACCAAAGGTGATGAGTAAAACCTTCAAATCAACTCTAAAAGAAATGGTCGGTAAAACAGGAGTAATGCTCTCTTCTCTTAGTTTTAGTTTGAAGTGTAGCTGCTGAATTTTTTGGCTGTTTGGAGGCGATTTATCAATTCCTGATTTATTCCTGTTGAAATGCTTTTACAGTAATCTAGTCATGAGGAGAAAAAAGCATAAATAACTGTTTGGGAGTCATTAACATGCCTTTAACATATTTAACACATTCATATATTCTCAGATTTACTGTAAGCAATATGTTTGACATTCAAGACAGGGTGAGGAGATTTGATTTCTCTTTAACACACAGAAGGAAAATTCATCACTGTAGCTTGAACCCATTTTTGTCTAATTCTTCCTCTTTTTATTCACATAATCATGTTAAGTGAGACCCTTATAAACATTTTCTTTGTTTAATTCCTTCACTTCATGCTTTTCTTTGAAGAGAACTGACATTGATCTTTCTCTCTTTTCATATTTTATTGTTGTCTTTACACTGTTCTTCTCTTGCACTGCTCTTTCTACTTTACACAAGTTCTATAATCTTTATTTATTTGTTTTTGTACCCGGTATGTGTGAATGTGTATGTTGTGCGTAGTGCTGCTGTCGACAATTTTAATTTCCCCACTGAGGGATGAATAAGGGAATATCTAATCTAATCTTATTGTATCTAAACCACTGTAACAGTGATTTATAAATTAGCCCACTAAAATGCAACATAATCTAAAGAGTAATTTTTTCAGAGAGCTGTCCTCATTTTTTTTTAATTGTGATATAAAACAAGTGTGAGAACATGCACATTATTCAGTTTTCAAATGATATAAGTGCTTAAAAGCTTTAAAGACAGGCCTTATTTTGATGAAAACGACCTTTTCTTTGGAGGGTTTGTTATTGTTAGGATCTTTTTAAACAATGTTGCACCTCAGGATACACTGTATATGGAAATGTAATTTATTTTGCAAAGACTGTTTTTGAGGTGTCTACTCTCATATGATTGATATTTAAAGCATGTACAATACTTAATTGAATTTATGTATGAGTGGGACATGATGGTCATGTACTCCAGCAACAGGATGACACACTTAAAGGGATATTCTGGCATGAAATTAATTTAGGGTCAAACACACCGCAACACCTAGTTAGACACCCCTTCAAGAGATGGATGTTGCCGACTGCTTACTTCTCTAGTTATACCAACTTTAGTAACGACCGCAGGATAGCAATACACAGTGCTCTGAGGAGCCATAAACAAACCTCAACCAAAAAGTCACTCTATAGCCACAAATAATGCTCAGAACAGCACCTAACTTTATCAACATTACATATAGGGTCCTAGCCATAGTACGAGCCATCAAACATCTTTTTAATTTTGCCTAATTTCTTTAGCAAAGAGAATAAACACAACTCACCCCCTCTCCTCCAGCAGCTGCTTGTTTGTAGCAAGACCTCAGGCCAGTCCATTACTGCAGCGGGGTGACGCAGCTCAAGGAAGAACATTTATGATCATTACTTTATCATTCCCTTGAAGTAATAATCACAGTATTAATCATTTTGCACTGCAGACGAGGTAGTTCTTCTGCCTTAGCGTCTCGGTCTGATTGCATTTCCATGAAGAAATGGTTTGGTTGGTTGAGGTTTGTTTATGGCTCCTCAGACTGCTGTGTACTGCTTTCTGCGGTCGTTACTAAAGTTGGTAAAACTAGAGAAGCAAGCGGTCGGCAGCAATCACTTCTCTAGGGGGTGTCTAACTCTGTGTTACGGTGTGTTTGACCCTAAATTAATTTTATGTCAGAATATCCCTTGAAATGAGTTAAGCGTATCATCCTGTCAAAGTTAAAGTACCAATAAACACCAATAAAAAGTCCCCATTTACTGACCAATGAGGACAAACAGTCACATGAGTGTTGGTGTTATTCCCACAGAAGCTCTAACAGCACTGGTTTTAAAGCTCAAAGATTTCTCATCAGTACCAGTTCACTCTAACTGCTGTCAGTTATTTGATCTCCAGA
This sequence comes from Xyrichtys novacula, assembly GCA_962446985.1. Taxonomy (NCBI): domain Eukaryota; kingdom Metazoa; phylum Chordata; class Actinopteri; order Labriformes; family Labridae; genus Xyrichtys; species Xyrichtys novacula. The sequence continues at coordinate 6,151,528 of OY660871.1, read as the reverse complement.
AGCTTTGACAGAAAAAAGGGGGATAAACAAACTATGGACATCGTGTTTGTCCAAGCTGGGGAACATAAAGGAGCACAGGGCTGGAGGAAAGCTTACAGGGGTCTTGCCACCAGGGGGAGACATGAGGGCAAGTAGCAGACATGTTCCTCCTGAGGACATACCATAGACTGGACATACTCAGTTCTGATGTGATCAATGGAGAGTTAAGCACTCAGGTGATCAACTTCGTTACTGACAGATAAAGTTCTTCTCATCACATCCATACTTATTTGAAGGGTCTTTGTTTAAACATTGTTGAAGATTGTTATAATTTGTGGACAGATGTGTCAGTTCGTGGAAAGTCAGACAGTTACATCCTTTTTTGTAATTCTGGGTAAGTCCCACAGAAGAGTCTGCAGAAATGAGGACTCATAGACAGATCATAAAGTCTGTATCAGGGCCCCTGCACATTTGATGAATTTGCCGTTGACAGTGTTAGATACTCACATAGTGAGTGGGTCTCTAAGCCTGTTAGTCAGTCTGTGGGTTTAGAGGTTTGGACCGGGGGAAAAAAAGTCCAAGATCTCTAAACCCTGAACTGAATGAGACCTTAACATCCTACTTAAAGGTAAAGGGTTTTATTTGGTGGTTTCTTTTTCTTTGACAGCCTCAAATCAAGAGTTTCAGTTGCCAGAGGGTCAAACTTTTATAACTCACCGGTTGTCAGAGCTGGTCTCTCTGCTAAGATGAACACATCATTAGAGACAGAATAAGTGTGTCTACAACTGTGGGGAAAAAACACGTGTGTAGAGAATAATTTCTGGCCAGGAGGAGCGCAAAGAGAGAAAAGTTTCAAACAGTTTACTCTTGACTCTTGACTCTTCACCCTTACTGGCAAGAAGATTCCACACAATGCACACCCATTATTAGCTCAATATTCCTCCAAAACTGTTCATGGTCATTGATCAGTGAATGATCAAAAATTACAATACCTATCAAAACTTGAAATAATACACAAATAGACAAGATTTGTGTTGACATTTTAAAGTTTAAATGAAGTCTCCAGGTGAAAGGGGCCCTGAGTAGTAGACATTTGAAAAACTCCAATAATTGCTCTTTTTTTTTGGCTTGTCCCATTGACATCTGAACATTTTTCCAGTTTTTTTTTTTTTTTTTTTGAGCAGGTTTTCAGTCACAGAGAACAGATCTGTCTATCTGCTCCAAAAATAAAGACACCAGGTAGCACAGCAGGCAGGAGGTCTTGTGGTGACTCATTGGGTCAAATCCAGTCACCACAAATGCATACCACTTGATGAAGAGTCAGTGTGGTCTGACATTTTGTGTTCTTACCTGTCAGTATCCGCAAACACTAAACAGATCCAAACATGATGCTGTCAGGTCCTGGACATGCTCCAGCCGGCCTCCTTCATTAAAAATGCTATCTATATGTAAATATGAGTCCTATTGCAGGGTGATGGGAAGTGTGTGTAAGTTACAATGACCTCTGCTGTCCAAACTAATGAACAACTGTTTATGCAGACCACATCCTGGCACACAAACACCTGTCTGTTCTCCCACAGGGAGCGTGACACAGAGGACAGAGTGGTGCTGCGATTACTGAAATCATTTCCTGAAGACAATCTGTGTTCCTCAGGTGTGAGTCAGTGGCTAAACATGACTCAAGTGTCAAAATGCCTCCAGGAAGTGTGGGGTGAAGCACAGGTCGGCAGGAAAAAAAAAACACTGTCTGTGAATTTCTTTACTTTACATCTTTTCTTACAAGGTCTGTAAACTTCAAGGTGAGTCTGTCAGTCGAGCTGACAGAGTTTGTGTACATTAGAAAGTTTCATTCCAGGTCACATTGAACAGTTGTGCGATAGAGCTTCATCTTGGGTGGAATAAATGTATGGTGGCTCACAACATGGGAGGAGCAAAATCTGTAGTGTATGGACTATTTCTTTAAGTGGAGTTACACCACCTCCGTGTGCCACCTCAGCGCTTCACAGCATAGTACATGGCGCATTGATATGTGTTTTTGCCCTTCCTTGTTGTTCCCTGCCGAACCACGGTATAATAAAGTTACAGCAGACGATGTGAAGCTCCGTCCCCGTTATTTATCTTTAAGTTGTTAAAGACACAACAAATTGGCGACGAGAACGAACCGACACGCGAGCGGATGAACCCGGCTGCACTGACAGGCGAGGGAGACGGCGGAGCTCTGCGACGAAGGGGAGAGAGAGGAGCGAAGTTACAGGAGGCGAGTGACAAGCGAAAAGGCTAACGGCTAACCTGTAACATCCTGACGCGGCCAATACAGTGGACAGAACGTGAGGATGTCTTTTGTTGGGAAAATAGAGCAGTTTGACAGTGCTAATGAAGACTGGGAGTCATACATTGAAAGAGTGGAGCTTTACTTCGCTGCGAATGATGTGGATGACGAAAAGAAAGTTCCCACACTCCTCAGCCTGATAGGTGTTAAAACATACACCCTGCTCAGAAACCTGCTAGCCCCTCAAAAGCCCGCCACGCAGTCGTTTCAAAGCATCGTGGACATATTAAAAAATCACTTAAGCCCAAAGCCACTTGTGATAGCAGAGAGATTCCGTTTCCACAATAGGAACCAGTCTAAAGATGAAAGTGTGTCAGAATATGTTGCTGAACTACGCAGGCTGACTCAGTTTTGTGAATTTGGAGTAGGACTTTCTGATGCTCTGCGTGACAGACTGGTTTGTGGCATGCATTGTCAAAGCACACAGAAAAGGCTACTGTCAGAAAAAGATCTTACATTAGAAAAAGCACTGGCTATCGCTGTGTCAATGGAGACAGCAGCTAAGGATGCTTTGGAGCTACAAAAGAAAACTGTGGATAGTGGCATTCACAAAATGTCAATGAATGATGCTAGAAAACAAGAACACAAGTGTTACAGATGTGGCAAAACATCTCATAATGCAAATGACTGCTGGTTTAAGGACAAAAACTGCAGAAAGTGTAACCGACCTGGGCACATTGAGAGAGTATGCAGACAGAAATCAAGCAACAACCAAGCTAAAAGGGAAAAGTATAACAAAGACAGAAAGCCAAAATACAATGGTAAAAATGTACACAGCATGGTAACAAGCGAAAGTGGATCTACATCAGAAGCTGACAGTATGGGACTTTCTTGCTTGAAGTTGCATGACATAACTGAGGAAGACGACAGGGAAATTATCTGGATTACTCCAGATGTGTCTGGCATAAAGTTGAAAATGGAGCTAGACACAGGCTCAGCCTTGTCTGTCATCTCTAAAGCCGACTACATGCGACTTTTCCCTAAACTACCATTGTTAAAGACTGCTGTGCGACTCAAGACCTACACAGGTGAAAAAGTGTGCCCCACAGGTAAACTTAAAGTGAAAGTGACATACAAAGGCAAAAGACTGAAACTGATGCTGTATGTGTTGGAAAAAGGAGGGCCCCCACTCTTCGGCCGGGAGTGGTTGAGAAAAATCAGACTGGATTGGCACACCATTAAAGCTCTACATTTAGCTCAACAGACAATGATGGTTCGCACAGTGCCACAGAGAGACTGTCACAGCTACTGAAATCCCACGTGGAAGTGTTTGCAGAGGGCATAGGCACATTAAAGGGGATAAAGGCAAGGATTGAGTTGAATGAAAATGCAACTCCAAAGTTCCACAAAGCCCGTCCAGTTCCCTATGCACTACGTCCAAAGGTGGAAGCTGAACTACAGAAACTGGTGGCCTCTGGCGTCCTGTCAAAAGTTGAATGGAGCGATTGGGCGACCCCCATTGTCCCAGTGATGAAAAAGGGGCAGGCTGAAGCTGTTCGCATATGTGGAGACTTCAAAGTGAGTATAAATCCTGTGCTGCATACTGTACAATACCCACTGCCACGTATAGATGACATCTTTGCATCGCTCGCAGGGGGAGAGAAGTTCTCAAAGATAGACCTAGCACAAGCCTACTTGCAAATGGAGGTTGAGGAAAATGACAAGAAACTCCTCACTATCAATACTCACAAAGGACTGTTTCAATACAACAGGCTTGTTTTTGGTGTTGCTTCAGCTCCAGCTATCTGGCAAAGAGCCATGGATCAGGTGCTTCAAGATATCCCAGGTACACAGTGTTATCTCGATGATATCATTGTAACAGGCAAGAATGATGATGAACACCTAGAAAATCTCAGCAAGGTGCTTACAAGGCTAAGCGAGTATGGTCTGCATGCAAAGAGAAATAAGTGTGAGTTTTTCAGGAGTGAAATCTCATACTGTGGACATGTCATTGACAAGCATGGCTTACACAAGTCACAAGAGAAAATTGAAGCTGTGCTCCAGGCACCAAAACCAGAAAATGTGTCGCAGCTGAGGTCATATCTAGGCCTTATTAACTACTACCACAAGTTCCTTCCAAACTTGGCTACAACGCTCCACCCACTCAACGCACTGCTGCAGACAGGAGCAAAATGGAAGTGGTCTGAGGACTGTGATCGAGCATTCAAAGGGACAAAAAGACTGATAACTTCAGATGAACTGTTAACCCATTACGATCCAGCACGACCCATCAGACTGGCCTGCGACGCAAGTCCTTACGGGATTGGTTGTGTTCTGTCACACGTCATGAAAAATGGATCTGAACGACCTATTGCTTTTGCCTCCAGATCACTATCAAGCGCAGAACGCAATTATGCTCAGATCGATCGGGAAGCCCTCAGCCTGGTGTGGGGTATTAAAAAGTTTCATCATTACCTTTATGGCCAAAGGTTCACTCTTGTGACAGATCACCAACCCCTTGTATCAATATTCAACCCCAGAAAAGGGATCCCTGTAATGTCAGCCACCCGCTTACAGCGCTGGGCGCTTTTCCTTGGAGCCCACTCATATGACATTGAATACAGAGGGACTAAACAACACTGCAACGCTGACGGGTTGTCACGACTACCCTTGTTGAAACCAGAAGGAGAAAATGCTGCTCATCCAGATTCAGCAGATGTGTTCTACTCAGCAGTGGTGGATCAGCTGCCAGTGACAAACTCTGAAATACAGAAACAAACCAGGAATGACCCCACATTATCAAAGGTGTACGAAATAACAATGCGGGGATGGCCAGCTCATGGTGATCCACTGTTCCCAGAGTTTTCAGCTAGACGGGACCAACTCTCAATCTGTCAAGGGACCTTAATGTGCGGCTCCCGTGTCATTGTTCCCTCCAAACTTCGAGCCAGGGTGTTAGAGACTCTCCATGAAGGACACCTTGGTACGGTAAAGATGAAAAGCCTAGCCCGGAGCTATGTTTGGTGGCCAGGAATAGACAAACAACTTGAGGACATCACCAAAGGCTGCTCAGGTTGCCACAGAGTCCAAAATGCTCCACCACAGGCCCCACTTCATCCTTGGGAATGGCCGTCATCCCCATGGCAACGAGTGCATGTTGATTTTGCAGGACCATTCATGAATTCCATGTTCCTGATCGTCGTTGACTCTCATTCCAAGTGGCCAGAGGTGGTACAAATGAAGTCAACCACTTCAGAAAAGACCATAAGTGTTCTAAGGTCGATTTTTGCTAGAAATGGTCTGCCAGAACAAATTGTGAGCGACAACGGACCACAATTTACTTCAGAGGAGTTCAGTTTGTTCATGAAGCGAAATGGAATCAAGCACTTCAAGTCAGCACCTTACCATCAAGCTACAAACGGCTTGGCTGAAAGGTTTGTGCAAACCTTCAAGAGGTCCATCAAAGCAATGGAAAGAGAAGACCTGACTCTCCAACACAAGCTGGACAACTTCCTTTTTGTCTACAGAAACTCTGTGCATTCTGCTACAAACCAAACACCTGCAATGCTGTTCCATGGCAGGTCTCTCAGGTCTCGCATTGACCTCCTGAAACCAAATCTGCGAAGGGACGTGCAGAACAAGCAGCTCAGTCAGTTGTCAGGAAAGACTCCAAGAGACTTTGAGATTGGACAGGAAGTCCTTGCCCGTGACTACAGAGGAGACAAGTGGACCCCAGGAAAAATAACAACAAGGACTGGACCACTAATGTACACCGTTGACGTTGGAGAACAAACATGGAGACGTCACGTGGATCAGATCTTGGATGTACAACCAAAGAGTGACAACTCATCATCTGCAGCCAGGCCCCCCAGTGACAGTAATACCACCAACGATGCACCAACCGTAACAGAGACTCTTCCTGTGGATAAGAACCCTGTCACCCCTAAACCGACTCCCCAAGTCCAGAGGCGTTATCCTGAAAGGCACAGAGCACCCTCGATGAGACTGGACTTGTAGAATATTACCCAGCAGCAATGTGTTCGAATATATTGTTTAAATGTGATGGTGTTGGTATGCATGCACACAAAGGTGTTTAAAGGAAAGAAATGCTTTCATGTGCATTGCATAGTTGAATGGATTGTTTTGTTATGCATTTGGTAATATCCATTCAATTTAAAAAGGGAGGAATTGTAGTGTATGGACTATTTCTTTAAGTGGAGTTACACCACCTCCGTGTGCCACCTCAGCGCTTCACAGCATAGTACATGGCGCATTGATATGTGTTTTTGCCCTTCCTTGTTGTTCCCTGCCGAACCACGGTATAATAAAGTTACAGCAGACGATGTGAAGCTCCGTCCCCGTTATTTATCTTTAAGTTGTTAAAGACACAACAAAATCCATAAGGAGGAACGTGCTGCAGATACTGAAGTGGTTTTAACACCAGTGCAATATGCTGCAGACTGGGCTCGCTGGAACATATCCTGACTGGGATGATATCAGACCACACCACTACACCACTCTCTTCTGACTCTTACTCAATATCAGACTCTAAGACTCTTGGGCATGTCAAGTGATGTTTCTACTTTATTTGCAGCATGTTTCTGTTGTTGCGTTTGTCTTAGACTTTTTCATGAGTGACCAGAGTAATTTTTGCATTTACATCACTTCTCCTGGTGGAGATCATTTGGCCTGCGTCAGATCAGTCAGCCACCAAATGAAATAATCTCTAAAATATTCAGATCTCGCAGAATAAGTCAGCCATCTCTCCTAGTGGTGGGCGATATAGCCTCAAAATGATATCACAATATTTCAAGGCAATTTGCAAAAACAATATTTATGATGATACGGAAAAAAATTACAGAAAATATTAGTGATTGCTGCTTCTGAACAACAGCATTTGTATTATTGACGTTAAAAAGGGGTAAAGTTATGAAAATAAATTCAGATTTGCCATACATTAACAGGACAGGAGTCAATGGGGGGGGCAACCGCCATTCCGACATTGGTCTCTAATTGTCGGAGTGGCAGTATGTTACCATGCTATCAAACGTCCCGTCATTCCGACAGCTCTCGTCTGCTATGGTCAGCTGCGGAGCCCTCTGTGCAGGTTCGGCGCCCTGACGGACTCCAGATGTGAATGCGCCCCCCCCCCCCTTACATGGAAAGCTGTGTCGGAATGGTGAGACGTCGGAGTGGCGGGATGTCGGAATGCTGAGATGTCAGAGTGGCAGCATGTAACACCCCAAAAAAATTCCTTTTCAAAACAAATTCAAAACAGAGGTCAGAGCTCCTGCTGTCTATTGTTACAGCTCAGGGTTATGTGATTGAGTCTGTATCTTCTTATGAATATCTTGGGTTTGTGATTGATGACTCTGTATTTTAAGCTTCATGTTGACCAGCTTGTGAAGAAGCTTAGGTTGCAGCTGTGCTTTTATTACAAAAATAAATCTTGTGGGGTTTTTTGTTTTGTTTTTTCTGAAAAAAAAAAAAATGTCTTGTTGCTGCTAATTTCATGCCTGGCGATGTTTAATATATGCATGCATCTTCTCAAAGCCTTAAATCTTTGGATACTGCTTATCATGGAGCTCGACGGTTCATAACAAATCTTAACACCGTACTCTGTATGAGCAAGTTGGGTGGCCTTCTCTGACCATGCGTAGACTGAACCATTAGCGCATCCAGATTTATAAGACTATACTCGGCCTGCTTCCACCATACTTGTGTAATTGTATTCATGTAAAAAGTTCTGGAGGCTACAGCCTTTGTTCTGCTACTTAGTCACAAAATCTACATTTGCTATCTGTCCACAAAGTTCATCTTGAAATGGGTAAAGAAGTTTCAGATATGCTGCTCTTGCAGACTGGAATCTGCTACAAGAAAATCTGTGTCTTGGAGAGCAGGTCTCTTTAAATCTTTTTAAATGCAGATTAAAGGCCCTGAAGGAAGATGAAGCAGGCTGTAAGTGCTTTGACTGAAAATATTCTGCTCTGTGACTTTGACTTAGCTGGTTGTTATGTCTGTCTGTAATTCTTTTATGTCCATAACTTTGTAAATGTACTGCTGCCTGTCAGGACACTCTTGAAAATGAGATTTTCAATCTCAATGATGATTTTCTGGTTAAAAAGAGTTTCATTCAAAAGTTGTTTTTTTTTCATGTTTTTTTTATTTTTAAACATGTCATAAAGTTTAACAATATTGGCAACATTAGCCCCGTTGTCTGTTTGTCCTCTTGCAGATTTCATGACTCAAGAAACTCCCTTAATCCACTCGCAATATTTTCTCGTATGTGATGTACTTGGGAAAGTAGCTGGTTTCAAGACAAGAGTTGTGCAGCTTCCAGTTGTAGCCTATGTAATGGACTAATACAGGGTTCGGAGGTTTGGCTCGACCACGTCAGTTGTACAGGTGTGTATTTTATTAAGTGTTTAAAGCCTTCCTTTCTGACAGCCTGAATTGGCTTTATGTCTATGGCCTAACTATACGTGACCACTTTGGTGAGGTCCTGCTGCCGTCTGTTTGTTTTGAACATAAGTGAGTGCTCTTGCAATGATACATTGAGCCGTTTGTTTACTTTTACTCTGAACACCAGTAGCTGCTTTCACAGCCTCATCACGTGCCTTCAAAGCCTGCTGATATTCGGCCGTGTGTTTTAGCTTTAGATGTTTAAACTTGTTAGCTGTGTTAGCCAAACCACATCCACACCACAGAGGTAGCTCCCTTTTTTGGCACTAGACCCTCATTTGAGGACAAAGTTGATGCTGCTGTGCTGCTCTCGCTCTCCAACATTGTTGTTATGCATGCAGTAGGGAATGTCATACGTCATCACATCACTACAGTGTAAATACCGCAATATGACAAAACATACACCAGTATTACTGTACACGGTATGATATGGCACATCCCTAACATACACTATCATATGGAGTATGTTTGAGAAAGTTGAACACAGTAAAATTAGTATTTAGTTATTGTGGTGGTGAGAACACCCCCCAAGGTTTCCCAGAGGGACATGGTGGAATGCCTTCACAAAGTCTGCAAGGCACTAGTTGGGCAATCTCCCATGCACCCTCAATGGACCCTTTTGAAGGTGAAGAGCTGGTCCACAGTTCCACAACAAACCACACTGCTCCGTCAGGATCTGAGGTTTGACTCGAACCCTCTTCTCCAGGACCCCTGTATAGACCTTATCATAGAGGCTGAGGAGTGTGATCCCTCCATAGTTAGAATACACCCTCCGTTCTCCCACAGTGGTCTGCTAACTCAGGGGAACTGCCCCTGATGTCCATGAAATACTGCAGAGTTGTGTCAGCCACAGAGTTGTGTCAGACACATTACCCACCTTGCTCCCAGTGTGTGTCCTCCACTAGTGCATGAATGTGAATGTTGTGTGTTGGTGGTCGGAGAGGCCGTCGGAGAGCCACGACAGCCCTACAACATCCAGGGCCTTGAGGAACTCTGGGCAGATGTCATCCACCCCCCAGGGCTTTTAACCCCCTCCACAACTGTGGCCCCACAGATAGAAGAGCCCAAATTCGATTCCCCCAGCCCTGCTCTCTCACTGCAGGGTGTGTTGGTGGAATTAAGGAGGTCTTCAAAGTATTCCTTCCACAGCAGTAGCTCAGGAGGTAGAGCGGTCATCCAATAACTGGAAGGTTGGTGGTTTGATTTTCCCCTATCCCTTGTCTGTCCGTTGTGTCCTTGGGCAAGACACATAACCCACCTTGCTCCCAGTGTGTGTCCTCCACTAGTGCATGAATGCGAGTGTTGTGTGGTGGTGGTCGGAGAGGCCGTAGGCACAAACTGGCAGCCACATTTCTGTCAGTCTGCCCCAGGGCAGCTTTGGCTACTAAGGTAGTTTACTACTACCAAGGTGTGACTGTGTGAGCGAGTGAATGATGTAAAGCTCTATATGAAATCTGATGCATTATTATTATTATTATTATTAACAACATCATGAGTCAAGGTCAGCAGCGCACCATCCCCACCATACACAGTGTTGACAGTGTACCCTTTGAGATGCCAGATGGTGGTCCAGAACTTCTTCCAAGCCGTCCAGACGTCTTTCTCCATGGCCCATGTTTATGCCCAAGCAGTAGCTGAAGCCACATTCTGCTTGACCTGCCAGTACCTATCAGCTGCCTCCAGAGTCCTTCAGGCCAAAAAGGCTCTATTGGACTCTTTCTTCAGCTTGACAGCATCCCTCACTGCCAGTGTCCACCAACAATTCGGGTATTACCGCCACGATAGGCACCAACCACCTTATGGCCACAGCCCTGATTGGCTGTCACTATGTAATACAATAAAGTTCTTCTTACTTTCTGATATATAAAGTCAATCACTGCAATCATTGTACACTGAGACACTAGATAATTCTAACCAGAATCAGAGTAACAGATAAGGCCCTGATAACTGGAAATGGACCTCAATAAGAAAGACATTGGGCCCCGTTGAGAAAGAACATGGACTTCCTGGAAATGTTTACTCCTGAGGGGGAGCCGGGCCTGCTCCTTGACACTATTAAATACAGAAGGGCATAAATGGACACATATAGATATTGACCATCCCAAAAATGTGATAATCAGACACCATTAAAAAACTTGTTGACAAGAGGGAAACTAAGCGAAAGATGCCCTTTATCAAAAAGTGTAGAAAGGATTGTTGTTTGATTATGTAGTCCATTGCTGTGCAGAGTTGCTCACTGCTCTGTGATTCTGTGAAAAGTAATAAAAGTTTCTGGATTCAACTTTGCTGGACTCTGGTGCTTTTTGAGAACAAAGCCTAGAAGACTTAAGAGTTTCAACTTAGACCTGACAAACACAGTTAGAGTTCAGACAGTGAAAGTGTTACAGCATCCAAAAGCTGGACCCAATCTGCATCTGGCCCTAAACTGGGTTCAGACTTCAACTAAAAGCATCATGCTATCATCATGCTTACATTATTTTGAATCAGCGGCTTGTGGTGACTTTTGAAAACAATAACCAATATGTAGCTTTAAAGGCACAATTCAAATGACAAAATTATATTTTTCAAAAATATTTATCAAGTATAAAGCAGGAAATCAATCAATCATCAATTAATTAATCTTGATGAAACAGAAAGTCAATGAATACTTCTGTAGCTGTAAAGAAAAGTCCTGTACCTCAGACTGTGATTCAGTAACCTGTCTTTAGAGGATTATAGTCATATTGGGCCTTATTACTGGAGGTAGACCAGTTAAAAGGTCAAGCCGATTTATCAGGCCAATTAACAACATTTGAATGAAGCTTGTGCTCATGAGGTCCATAAAAATACAGTTTAAAATAGAATAAAATAACGTCTGCAGACACTACAGGCAGCCTTGTTAGTATGGCTGCTGTTGGGCAGCGTCAGCACTTTCTGTCTCTTTTGCCATTTTGCATTTCACTGGTGGAAATAGTGCCAACATGAGATTTCACACGATGTTACCTGGTTGAAACTGCATGTTTTATAGCTTGTTGTGTTTATGACTTTAAAAATAACATTGATTTCGCCCATATTGTGCTTGTCTTTTAAATATCTTGTATAAATGAGCAGCAACTTTTGTTGTTGTTGTATCTGCCACTATAACAAAAATCTGGATTAGTCCACTGAAAACACTACGGCATAAAAAAAAACTCTTCACTGTTTTGCCCCACTGTTTTTCCACAGCAGCACAAAATGGCATACAGGTTTAGGGACTTCCTGAATGAGTTGTGCTGGTGGGAAGACAAGGCAGATAAGAATGTTCGTTGTTGTGCTCTTCAGAGTTTGTACCGAGAGATGTTTTTGATGGAAAAGGATTAAATCCATGGATGGATGTAACCATAAATGGACATCATCTGCCTCCTCACTGGGTGAAGCCTTTGCAAGAACAGCACCCCCTACCAGTCATCAGGGGGCCCCTGGTGACTGGTTGCAGTATAGGTCATAAATCTCGCCTCCTCCAGCAAACTTTATGGAGCTGTGGACAAACTTTAGAAATTAATTACACAGAATATAGATTTTTCTCCCCCGTTTGCGATGTTGACATGTAGTAACTGTAAGACTGGTTTGTGTTCAAGTCCTCTTTTTTCTGTGGAGCTTGAGTTATTAGGGGGTTCATGTTTTCTTTGGATGACACTTGATACAGCCTATGGGCGTACAAAGATTGAGTAGCTCACCCGGGGGATCTGCTGTTTGAGCCGAGCTTCATCACAGCGACTCTCCTGCATAACATTACTGTGCAAATGCTGGTTTCAAGGAATGGAGAAAATCCTGGAAATACCAAGAGCAATTTGGCTTCAAATTCGTACAATGACGGGAGGAGGAGCCACGGTGTCCATTCAATACACAGTCTATGAGTTAAACTTATAATAGGCAGACCTCATCTTTAGCTTTGTATGTATATATATATATATATATATATATATATATATATATATATATGTATATATATATGTGTATATATACGTATATATATATACATATATATATACATACATACATACATATATATACAGTATATATATACTGTCCTACTGTGTTTTCATATTGTTACTTTTCTCCCACCAACAGCAGTTGTTTCCAGTGGGTTTAAATGGGCAAACTGGACCCCTTTTATGAACATGTAGACCACTATGGACCTGCTCTCTTACAGGACTGGCGACTGAAATTCCAACATCAGTCAACTCCTACTGATATTAAATTAGGGCAAATTTCTCCAAGAGAGAGGTAAGCAGTGTTGCAGCGCCTCTTGATGAAATATGGAGGTAAAACCTGGAGTACTAGAAAGCAGCTTACTCCTCCATGTCCTGTCTGATGCTGAGTCCAGATCGTGTAATATTTAAAGGGAACCCAGGGAGAGGTTCAGACCGGAGCTACATCATGTCTCATCTCTGAACGAACTGCAGCAGATGTATGCATGACTACCTCTGCGTGGCCTTCACCAGTCTGCCAGCGTGTGTGTAGTCTGCAGAAAGTGAGGCAGGGGGAAATGTGAGCACTATCGGGATGGTTTTGCTCCTTGCAGAGTTTTGCAGAGGTTCACAGAGAGGACGGGAGGCGGGGCCCCAGGGCCTCCCCTCCCTTGCTCTTGTAAGTGATGCTAAGTACTTTGAACATTAGCTTTGTTTCACCCCTGTGTGAGTGTTATGACAAGTAACCAGATGGGATATATATCTATAAATAAACCGCTTTTTCCTGCTGAAATATACAGTAACTTATGTTTTATGCAGTTCATTACTTTGCGGGCTGAGTGAGTCATTTGCTCCTGGCTCAGAGGCAGATTTGGAGAGTGGCCTGAATTTGACCTTTACTGAGCTGTTTCAGTGGTGGGAAAGTCTGAGCAGATTTGGGTGATGGAAGTTAAAACCTAATGGGAAAGTCACCAGAGACTGAACTTCCTCTAACAAAAAAAAGGAAGCACTGAAGGGTTTTGTGCATGCTTTGGATGTCTCTACATCTGGATGAACACACAGTAGAAGGGATCACTTCCTGTTTTCTGCCCCCCTGAGAGGAAGTAAGGACTGTTTGTCCTCTCAGCAGTCAAACTGTGCAGATTTCCTCACAAACATTAGTGTAACCCAAAAAGGCTCATCATGTCTGTTTGAAGCAAAAGGAAAAAATATGAGAAAAGACCTTATAAGAGAAAGAGTGGCTGGAAGGTGACGGGGACTTGTCACGAACAGGCAGCCGTGTGCTCTCACACTACCACCACATGGCACATCTGCTAGTGACAGCAGCACAAGAAAAGACAGAACAATCTGAAATTCAAGCTGTAGGTTGTTGTGTTCAGTAAACTTGTTCTGACCCTGAGAGACCCAGTTCTTTGGAGTACCCCTTTTTAAACCCAGTCCTGATGCAAATCAACCAGGTTAGTTAGTTGGATGATGTATCAAATAACTTCTTACCTGTTGTTGTTGTCCCGGTCCTAACTTGTTTAAAAATAGCTCTATACTTTTCAGTAAATGATGAGTCTAAGTGACTTGAAACATTTACTGTTCTTACTGTCCCAGCTTGTGCCGCCTGGTACGTCAGGTCTCAACCCGCAGGAACCAGGTGAACAAGTCTGGGAAGCTGCTGATCCGTCTCTTAAATCCTGCTCAGGTTCTTTGGCTGCATCAGTGAGGACAGATAAAAGAGCTGAGTGGCACCGCTGCCCGCAGCGACTCCAGTAATCACATTACAAAACCTCATTATCCATCTAACACTAAGAAGGAGCAAAAACAGGGAGAACACCAGAGTAATCACTTTTAAAGTTTTATTCATTACGCTGCAGTTTGACTACAGCATAAGTACAAGCATAAAATCTTTGACTACAACAGCACTTAGAGCAACATTTTTTGATTTTTTTCTTCTTTTCTGTAAAAGTATTGCAATAACAGACCTTAGGCCTAAAACCTATTACATCACAATTGCTTAAATAAAAAGAGGCAAAAATACACAACAATTTTACCTCCGTGTTTGGATATATATATATACTGTATGCTTACTAAATACAGTCACATATATATCAAGATTTCAGCACAGAGGGGGGAGAGGGAACGAGAAGGAGTCATTTTGTAAATAAAGCAAATCGATGTTACAAAACCCATGATGGAAGCAGTCCTATGGTAACTGTCAAGACAGAGAGAATACCAAACTGTTGAGACGTTATCATTGTTATCATCATCATCGTCATCATCATCATCATTGTTAAAATGTGGAACGATAAAATCAGCTACTTTTTGTAGTCAGCAGTTGAGTACAGACTTTTGATAAGTGGAAAGAAGGAGCGCGCTGCAGGGGCAGAAATCAAATAAGGATCAGTCTGAGCCCAAGTTAGTTCTTCAAGCTAGTGCAGGAAACAAAAATAAAAGAGAAGAAAAAAAAACAGAAAAGTCGATTAAGAAGAGAGCCGAGCAGCGCTCCAGCAAAGTTACAACAGAGACTTCTCCAAATTAAAACTACACAACTGCCACTTATTTGGTGCTTTGAAGAGAAAATGGCGCGTTGCTATGTACATCATCTATAGATAAGAATGAACATGCTCTGCGGTTATTGTACAGTGGAGTTATTCTCAGTACATACTGTAAATAAATGACTGCAGATTAAACATGACTTTTATTTCAATATACTGTGCCACTTATAACATTGTAATGTAGAAATAAAAAATGATAACAAAAAAAAAAAAAAAGTTAAATGATAGTTTGAACGGCGTTTTCCCCACTCCTTTCACGCTGGTACAACTTTCCAATCTTAACCCCAAAAAAAGAAAAGGGAATGACCTTTTTTTTTCTGTGAATGTTTGTAACTCTTCCTGCTCATCAGAGGACGGTGAGCCTCCTGAAACGGAGCTGAAATGCTTAAACCGATGCCAGAGCTAGAGCTGTGCTGAGTGTGCTCCACAGATTTATACTTTGGCAGATATACAAAATTACAGCTGAACTAAAATATGGTTAGAGAGAGTGCAGACACATCGTCCTCCATGTTTGGAAGTGCAATGCGACGCCTCAGCTTTCGCTTTTCGATTTACAAAGTGAGTTAAGATGCAGCCGAGGCTGGCTGTCGTCGTGGCATTAACACAAACTGATGTGTGCGTTTTCTGAACTATACATTTGTACGTTGATAGCAGTGAAAATGAACCACCCGCCGGCACCCAAATGATGGAAAGCACTGTGAAAGCTTGTTTTTAGATGATCCAATAAACAAGTCAATAACTCAACAAGTTCCTTAATCCACAGGTTATCTCGTCCTTATCATAACAGACTATTATTTATAGCAAAATATTATAAGTAGTAATTTGTATTTGTGTTGCAACCATATTCTAAGCATACTTTGCAAACCATGTTTCTGATAAAAAAAAAAAAGAGACAAAGCACGTTTTTAACTGTAGGCATTTACAAATTTGATGCTGCCTTCTTAAAATTCTTATATTGTCTATACATTATATTACATTATTCACAACATTTTTTGTGGTTTCTACCCATTGGGTAGGATATGTGCATAATATATTCAAGTTATATACAGCACCTTACAAACAAACATAAAGAAAGACAGACTACTGAAAAAAGCACCGTTGGAAGTGAGGCACAACGAAGGTGGGAGCTTTTTGAGTGCAAGTGGGTTCCTATGTCTGCTCCACACGCTGGTCAAATTACTGGGTGAAATGACTTCAGAGGCCCTGACAGGACCGCCGCTCCTGTCTGGCGTGGTAGGACTGAGCATGCTCAAAAATCCCTGCCTGTTCACCGTCAGAGCAGAGGACAAAGGTTGAGGTTTCGCTGCAGTTTGAAGAGACAGCTGGAGTTTTGCTACACAGCTGCTGTTCCTGTCACCGAATGGAAAGCTTCATTTCGAATCTAAATGTGGCTTCAGTCCACTTCCATACAGTAGATCAAATCCAGACTCCAGAGAGCCACAGCTGTAACATCTGTCCACAACTTCTCACAAAGACAGAGAGGATCTTTTCTGGCAAATACAGGAAACTCTTTCTTAAATATTTCTCCTCCATCCGAGCCAGACAGGTGGTCGAGTCTGAGGAGAGCGTCTGCAACAATTCCCAGCAGCAGTTTGACTGAGGTGTGGTCTGCTCAAACATGAACATTAGGCACCTTATTTACTCACATAATAGTAACATGCAAACCTCCTTGTAGAAAACATAAAATTCATCTTTATGTCCTCAATTTACAAGCAATGACTGCGCAGACAGAACAAGGCGAGAAAAAAAATAAACAGAAGAGGAGGGGGAAAAAAGGAAAGAAAGGTGGGTCTAAAGCAGGTCCGTGCAGTCAAAGGCCAAAGAGTCGGGACAGTCTCCTCACTGACTCACTCAGGCTTCTGGGTAACAAAAAGGTACAAGAGCGTCCTGCAGGACTCAGGACCATGTGGTGTCTCAATGCTTGAGCTTTTGACTGCAGAGGGTCAGATTTCTCTCCTTCTAGTTTTGGATGAGTTAAGGGGGCAGAAGGACAGAGAACTGGTGTGGGGCGGAGTGGGGTGGGGTGTGGGGGCATGAGAAGCAGCAGAAGCAACAATAGTAGCAGTAGCAGCAACAGCAATAGTAGCAGCAATGTATTAACACACACACACACACACACACACACACACACACACACACACACACACACACACACACACACACACACACACACACACAGTTTTAGAGCAGATGGACACATGAACACACTGACCAGAAACACACAACAAACTAGAACACATGCATACATTCAAACACACTGATGCTAATGGAGTCAGAAGGCTTTCTTTTTAACTTTGTCTCTCCACCAACCTAAAGTCTGAGTCGTGTAAAGTCAGAACTGAGCTGCACAAGGGAAGAACTGTCCACTTTGCT
The DNA here is from genome assembly GCA_962446985.1 of Xyrichtys novacula. Classification (NCBI taxonomy): domain Eukaryota; kingdom Metazoa; phylum Chordata; class Actinopteri; order Labriformes; family Labridae; genus Xyrichtys; species Xyrichtys novacula. The sequence continues at coordinate 6,133,973 of OY660871.1, read as the reverse complement.
CTCGCTCAACAGCATTTCCGTAGAGATCCAGAAATGCGGAGGACATTAATCACTTAAAATTTCTAATTAACTGAAGCATCAAAAGCTTAACTGTATCCCAAATCCATTTCCGCTCACTGAGAGCAATTAATATTGTGTGCTAAACGTCTAACTAGGATGTGAGGATGACAATTCCTGGGATTTGCTCAGCTGCGACAAATTGCTTAAAAAAAATTAAAAGTAAATACAAAACTCTTCATACTTCGCAGTAAGATACATGTTCTAATCTTTGCGTGGGCATTCACTGACAAACTGTGATGATGAGACAAATGTGCCAAACCTGTAGATTTTAGATTAAAAACAGATGCATTAAGTGTCTACTGAATCTGTGGCCAAATAATTTAGAGCTCCCTCTGCTGGCTGGCTGCGGTAATGATCATAACCCCTGCCTCCACAATAAGCATGTTTATATGCAGTTCAAAATTTAGATTTTTTGGCTTAGTCTGACAGAAACCAGACTTTAAAAAACTAGAACACATTAGTCCAACTGAAATCACATTTCTCAAACTTCTTATAGTGGGACTAACAAACAGTGCTGATGTGGTTTGGAATTGATCACCTAGGTGTTCTGCACACGGAAAGTGAATAGCACAAATGTGTTGCCAGGAAGCTGGGTAGTAACCAAAACCTCGACAGATGGAGAAAGGTTGTATATAAAAAAAAGAAATCTTTTCTATTGTACAAACTAACAATGTTTCTATTGTTCGACCTGCTTCCTGTTAGCCTCTTGCTAACACATTTTACCTGCTGTTTTTATATGTCACAAGTAAACCAGATTCATGTCCAAGTGTTAGTTTTAATTAGTTATCTCATTTGAAACAGAGGGGATGAGACATTATGACTGACAGCTCTGTGAATAAATGCGGGCTCCTGATGCTCCTGTTATGGAGTCAGTGAAGTCGAGGGGGAATGGCGAGGATAAATGGAACAAATACTTCAAGTTTTCAACACCATGAGTATTTGCTTCAGATAAACAGGGTCGGTTCTGTTGTGGATTTGGCCCACCTTAAAAAAACATCAGTGTTTAATTGGTAAGTCTTATGCGAGTTTGCTTGTGGAAAGGGCGTCATGTCAGGTACACAACTCTACCAATCAGATTGTTTGTGCACCAGTGTACACAGAGGTGGTCTTCTGGCTTCATATCAGAAAGGGCGGAAATAGAGTGACATTAAGTCAATATACAGTCGGCGGTCTAACTCCAACCAACTCACAATTAGTATTTTAAGTCGATAATGCAGTTTGGAAATGGGACACAGTTTGCTTTCCTGCTTAATGATACACTTCTATACTTTATATCATTTGAGAGGACACTGAATTTGTCCAGAATTTGCCCGTCAATCATTGGTAACTCATTTGTGTTCCAAAGAGCAGTGTGGGAAAAACAAAACAGAAGGCTTTTTAAGTCACCTTTTCATTCAAGAGGTTTTTACCAGGTGGAAAAGTATTCGCAGAGGTCTCCTCTTCTCCAAAACAAACACACCTGGTAATTAAAAAAATCACAGAATAAGGCAATTTCAGCTTAAAAACTCCTGTTTCTCCTTGCCAAGGCTGAAAGCCAGACTGCAGCTTTCTAAGCTCGCAAGCTAACAAAGTCCTTTGGTGGAGTTGAAAGAATTGGTAACATCTGAAACATTTAGAAAACAGTCAGCTGGAAATGTTTCATGTCTGATTTAAGCTAAACTGACAAAGGGGTGAATAATGGAGGTCTCACGGTGAAAAGCTCAAATCCCTTTGTTCAAGTCCTCAGGTACAACCTCACAGCTCTTCAGCTACACCCAGAAAGGTGGAGACTTTGAGTTTGACTGTGACAGACACTTTAAGTTTTCACAATGAGGTCATTTCTGCAACACAATAACACCCAACATACTTCTCTGGCTTCAACGAGAGCTTATTTAATGATGGGTCAATATGGACTGTGCCAAATAAGTTATATGTCCTTGAATCTTTCAACTCAGACAAGCATTCAGCTGATAAATCATCCAGACAAACACACACACACACAACCCCCCGCCCCCCAAACACACACACACACACACACAACACTCCTGTTGGAGCATTAAGTGCTTTTTGTGTTGTTAAAAGGTCTAACAAACACACATATATAGAGACGTACACACACACGCGCGCACACACACACACAGGAGGGTAGAGAGGACTGCACTAGCGCACTGCCAAATGAGGGCTCCACTCCAGTCTTCACTTTAAAGGGCTTGGCGGACTCTGCATCATTTGAACGCACTTTTTCTGCACATGATGGAAGGAAGGAGGGTGAAAAACAGCATTTGCCAGAGACACTGTTAAAAAGCAGGGAGCTCAGGGCAGGGTCAGGGTAGGAGTGGGGTCAGAGCACTGGAGTTGAATGAAAAAACAAGAGAGAGAGAAAAAGAGAGACAGAGAAAGCGCAAGAGCAGAGGAGAAGGCAACGATGAGCAGAGAAAAAGGCTCGATTTTCAAAAAAAGTTTTCTTTTACAAAAAGGACCCTCCCATAGCCCTTTGACTTCGACCACAGACAGTCCTCGTTTTAAACCTGATCGCTGTGCTGGCAGATGCAGACAGGAATCTTCACTTTGTGTAGTCTTGGTTTTTTTTGTGGCTTTAGAGACGTGAAGACAGAGATCTGAGCCTTCTTTTTGTTTTTGTTTTGTGTTTTTCGTTGTCATGGTGGCGGGGTTCGTGTTCAGTGTGGCTGTTGGCAGAATGCACTGTGCATGTCAAGATGAGCAGTGAGAGGAGAGGAGAGGAAAGGAGGGGGTGGAAGAGGGGCAGGGATGCAGGAAATAGGAAAGAGGAAGTGTCAGGTGCTCAGAGGTCAGGACAGAGTTGAGAAGTGAAGAATCAGCTGTTACCAGACTGCTGGGTGGACTGTTAGATATGTTTCAATGTGATGACATACGGTCTTATTCCAGATTCAGAATTCACCAGAAATGTCAGTATGGAGCATGTCAGGTCTTGCCAAGCAGCTCTCATTTTTCTACAAGATTAGAAACAACTATTGAAGGAAGTTAGAAATGTTTGGTCCACCCAGCGACCGGTCACCAGTCCGATTTCTTTCCCACTGGGCTGAAGTGTTCACAGGCGTGAGCCGTACGAGATTCCTCTCCAACTGAGTCTCACTGTGCCTGTGGTGTTAGCAGACAGAGGTGTTGTAGGCTGGGTAAGAGTATTTCTTGCAGTATTTCAAAAACAGGAAGGACATAAGCTTATAATACTTGTTTTTTGCTCCCAACTATTTGAACAACTTTGGAGCCAAAGTTCAGACAGTCAGTCCATTCATGAAAAGGACAAAAAAAAAGAAAACAAAACACATCATCATCATCGTCATCATTACATAGCATAATTCCCTCTTCTCTCTTTTACAACAAAAAGATAGTGCAACTTTTAGATAACTTTTCTTTTCGTGTTTTGAATGTTAGAATGAGTCATTTTCCCCCCTTTTGTTTTGCTTCCTCATGAACCTTGGCACTAAGATTTGGGTTTTTGTGAGTCTCTTGTTTTGTTGTGTTCTCTGTAAGTCCTTGATTCTCAGTTATCGCTTTGTGCACAGATCCCGGTCCAAAAGAAAAGAACAAAAATAAAAACATCATTCTCAGTTCCAAGGGACAGATCCTTCACCCGAGGGGACGAAAAAGCAAATCGTTTCAATCTGTGCTAGCAGAATGTTTCTTTCTCATGTCGAACCAAAAGAAGAGGAGGAAAAAAAAAAGACTCTGGGAGCAGTGCATACATCCTGCCCCTGTGGTGCTAGCGCTTTGAGTTACTAACACTGGAACGAAACTGAAATGAAATCAAGGGTCGGTTCTCTTTCCTTGTTTTGTTGTTGCTAAGGTTGATATTTGTTTGTGCATGGGAGTGAGGAAAGAGGACATGAGAGAGACAGAGAGAGACAGAGAGAGAGAAAGAGAGAGAGAGAGCGATAGAGAGACCACTGCTTACAAGGGTGAGGAGGAGAGACAGTTTTTAGTCCAGGTGGGTGTCCCCCACCTGCCCCTTTCCCCTCTCTTCACACCAGGTCCTCCGGTTGGCCGTCCTTGGCCTTGGCAGGTACTATTGTGCTTTCTGATTGGCTCTGCTGCTGGATCGTCCTGCCCCCTGGCCCCCCCACCCTCTGGTTATTGCTGTGCTGGTGTAGAAAGAATGCTGATCCCGGGTAGTGACCCATCACCTCACTGTACGCTGGCGGGGGGCCCTCCATGCGCCCATGGCTGCTGGAGTTGGCCGCACTGATGCCCGAGTTACTGCTGGGCGGCCTCGGACCGCCTCCTCCTATTCCTCCCCCTCCACCACCCACCCCTCCCAGGCTCCCGCCTCCTCCCATGTCGATCAAGTCACTGTCATAGATGGTCCGGTTAGGCGGTGCCCTCACCGACTCTCGGTTGAGTTCCATCTGTTGCTCGGGGTCACGCAGCTGAAGGGTACAGGGACCCTGGTACGGTGGGGGCTCCTCGCCATCTGACAGCGAGATTGTGGGTGGCAGGTCAATCTGGTGCTGCAGGTAAGGGTAGGTGGGCTGGAAGCGGCTGAAGCGGTCGCGCTGCATAAAGGAGGGAGCAGTGAAGCGATCCCTGGCCTGGGGAGCGTATAACACCTGAGAGGAAAATCAGAGAGAGGGGGAGACACAAAGGAGGGGGGATACAAGTTAGAGAGGGAGGTAAGGGGAGTAGAAGGAGGGAGAGGAGGATGGTTTGAGGGGTGTAGAAAGAAAGGAAAGAGGACAGGAAAAGAAACAATGTCAGTACAAAGAGAACAGTGAATAAAGCTAACCAACATCTGTAAGAAACAGTTAACCTTTGTACCTGTTCAAGCTGGACTCATGTTAGAAGTGACACTGCAACACAGTTTTCATTCATCAAACAAAACCACTTTCTCTGAGGTAAACTAATTAATATCTGTATAAAATTAAAAGTTACAGCTCAAGGCAGAAAACACATCTTCCCTCTGTTTCATGAGCATGCATAAAAAAAAGCCAAGACAGGAAGAGCAGCAGCAAAGACCCCCGAGATACAGAACAGAGTGGGCATCAGAGTCAGGAGAATTCAAATGCAGCATTTAAAGAGGAACTGGGTTGGAAGTGAGTGGCTTGTAAAAGAAGCAGGAAGAGCAGGCAGGCACTTTAATTGTAAAAAATATTCCCACGGTTAGGATTTACCTGAGACATCATCACGCTCAGGTTGGGAAACTGGAATCATGCATTATTAAAGTGTTCCAGGTCTTCAGTCACATAGGCCTCAATTATCCGAAAGACAGGTCTTTTCAGAGTTCACTGACTGATGAGCAGCAGCACAGACTATGGATGGAAATGATCAGGAAAGCAGCCCACTAGCTAACATCGGAGCACAGCTAACTTTAGCATGCTGCCACTTCATAAGAATATGGCTGAGAAAACTCTCACTTTGACATGATCTGCCAGATAGATGTGCAGGAGCTGTCGGCTGATATGGACTGAAAATGAGATCAGCTGATGTGCTGTGGGCTGAGCTGGTTGTATCCTGCCTGGGCTAACACTCAGCTCAATTTTTGGCTGATTCAAACCTCACCAAACTGCATCTGAAAATCAGCCTCCATGACTTTAGCTACAGTGGACTGTGCTTTTAAGAGTTTTCAAATAAACTCTTCACTGAGTTTCACTGAATTGAGTGTCAACACTTGATTCAAATGACTGATGATCCTGTTGCAGCAGCAGCAGTAGCAGGTACAACTGAATCACCACTGAGTTATTAGAGGTATATGCTGCCATAAATACAGAGGGAGGTGAAAAGATGCAAAGTTCTCTCTACAGCAGAACAACATACAACACGCCGTTCCCTCCCCAGGCTTTTGTCAGAAATCTTCAACTCAATTAGCTCTTCACACTGTGTCTGCGTGATCCATTTCTTCATTTCATCCAATTCAACACATTTCTACTGTGGCGAGTCATTATCAGAGGGAGCCCATTTCAATTAGTGACTGTGGCTCTAATAGTCAACCCCCACTGACAAGGCAGTCTGGATGAAGAGAACAACAGACTGGAAGAAAAAAAAAACCTGGGGGGATAGAGGATCAGGGCAAATGAAATGGAGAGACAGAGAGAGAAAGAGTGGAACGGAAAGGATTAAAAATAAAGGCTACTGAGATAAGAGAGAGTACAGAAAGGAGAGAGGGAGAAAAGAGCCATGAGGATAAAGAGAGGACGGAGAGTAAAGGAGCTGGAGAGATAAAGGAAGAAAGAAACAGAGGAAAAAGGAAAAAGGAAAGTAAAGAGCCAGACAGATAGAGAGAGAGACAGACAGACAGAGGGAGGGAGGGGGAGAGAAAGGTGTATCGCTGATAGAGGGAGCAGAGCGCAGTGGAGCAGGGCAGCTCTCAGACGGCTGTCTAGACAGTGTCAGGGGAGGTGTTGCTGATTAATGACGCACCAAAAACCATCCACCCCCCCCCGCCACACACACACGCACACACACACAGACCCCCTTTCTCTGCATTTATCAGCCACCCACACTCATTGGCTGCATCTCCCTCTGTGCGTGTCTCTCTACGGCCTCTTCCTTCTTTCCACGTCTCTCAGGGTGCTCTGACACCGTTTCCCTTCCCTTCATTGCTCTGTACGGCTCTTTCGCTTACTCCCTTCACCTTCCTTCCTCCTCTTCCTCTCTCTATTCATCCCTTGGTGTCTGCTTCTCTTTTTCCCTCTCCTGTGGTGTCATTTAGCATAAAGCTTTAAGCCAGCAGGAGGTCCAAATGACAGCAAACTTGCCCTTTTGCCTTCACAAACTTTCCAGCTAATTGACTCACACGGCCTCAAATATAAGTTATCAGCACTATAATCATGTTAGTGTGTGTTCTCAAGAACTCTCTGAACTTCATGTTTCTAGTGTTCCCAACGCGGCTCCTAAGCTCTTCCATCTGGCATTGATGCCGTTGAGCAAACAGATCACCAGTCACATTGAGTACACTGGCATTTGTTTGCGGTTCTGTATTCTCCAGGCTTTGAGAACACGCCAAATTTGATTTTGTTTGGTGAACAGTGCCAGACGTACCCAGTGCGAATTACAAGCTTCAATTCCTGAATGATCAAATATTTACAAGCAACCAAAATGCAAATGTCAGGATCTCTCTGCCGTGACAGTATTCCTGTAACCACAGAAGAATTATACAAGGGCGAGCGCTGTGAGAGCGAGCCAACCAAGAAACAAAGAGCCAGGAAGAGATGCATGCTTTTGTTCAACAGCGAGTAAAGCACGTAGATCAGACAAAAGACCTCTAATGAGTCTTTCTCTCCTTTAGTTTTATTTCTTACTCTGGTTGTTAAACACTGTTAAACAGATGACTTTTAGCAGGTTATCAGGTGTACACCATTTCTACAGCCCGTGCACTTTGGTAACAATTTACATCAACCTGCCTCATCATCAGCACATTGATAAAGCCTTATAAATGCATTCATTGGGCCTTATAACAGGGAGTGCTGTAAAAAGTTATGGTTTATAATACAAAAGAAAAATCTGTTATTTTTTGTTCATTTACAAATGATAACTCTCACATTGATTAACCTCTAACAAAGACTGTTCACTTATCTTGTTTCATTCTTATTTCTTTCTTTTGAACTGAAATTCATTGAAAATTGATAAAAGAGAGAAAATCACAAACAGGAGTTGAAGTCTATTTTTTGGTTGGAGATTATTTTTTTGTTCATTTGATTTCTTGTAGTTGTTTTGCAGATTTTGAGTCTTTCATACAATCAATAAATAAATCTCAAATGAAATGAGATTTGGTTTTTGGTGTTTCTTTTCCAATATCTTGACAAAATTTTAATGTTGTACAAGAGTTCTTCACTTTCACATCCTTAGTGTGTGTGACTCACTAAAGACGACTTTTGTCAGAGTATTTCCCTGGCCAGCACCCCACAACTTAAAACTGAAACACAAGTCTGTCACCTCAAAGAAAAAAAAAGTCAAAATATGTAAAGATTACAAAGGTTTATACAGAGTTTATTCCTGTATCACTGAAATAAGAGATTACAATGATTCTCACCTTGGAAAATGTCTCTTTAACACTGGATCACTGTAAAGCCTGACTCAGCCTTTAAGTAGAGTGAGGCTATTTGCAATTATTTTCAGGATAGTGGTCTGCAGGGCTTCAGGTAGTGGTCTTTAAATGGTGCCAAAAGTCAGAACAACGACTCACAGTGTGGCAACTTTTTAGGATTACAGCCCACATCTGTGGAATAGCCTACCTGAAGACGTGAAGGCAGCACAGAGTATGTATATTTTTAAAAGTAGACTTAAGACCTACCTTAATAGTCAAGCTTTTAGCTGAGTTTACTATTTATTTATGAGCTGTTTCATTAGTTCAGATTTCAATTTTTCATAGTAATTCTTATCCTTTCTTATTCTATTTGAATTATTTTGTCAGATTTTCTTTTAGTCTCCCTTCTAGTTTTTTTTAGTATGGTTCATTTCAGTGTTCATTAAGGTTTTAGTGTTTTATCATTCTATTTATGTTATTGTTTTATTTATCTATTTTCTTGATCTTCTGATTTGAATTTTCACATTTTAATCCTACCTCTGGTGTTTCCTCATTATTCTCTCATGATCGCATTTCCTAACTTATTCTGGTCATTATGTGCGGTTTAAATTTAATTGATTTATTTATTTGTACGATGAGTATACATACATATCTTCATGAATAAGTGTATGTGTGTGTATATAAATACACACATATATATACATACATACATACATACATATATATACATATATACGTACATATATAGACATATATACATACATATACATACACATACATATATATACATACATATACATATAGATACATATATACACACACACACACACATATATATACATATATACACAAAACACACACATATATACATATATACACACACACACACATATATACACACACACACACATATATACACACACACACACATATATATACATATATATATATACACACACACACACACATATATACACACACACACACACATATATACACACACACACATATATACATATATACACACACACACATATACATATATACACACACACACACACACACACACACACACACACACACACACACACACACACATATATATATTATAAATATATATGTATATATATATATATGTATATATATATATATCATTTTTTAATTTATTCATTACCATGAATTGTCAGCTTGTCTTAATCAGTGTTTTTATTTTAATGATTCACAATCAAGCACTTTGTGCTACATCTCCCTGTATGGAAAGTACTATACAAATGACGTCTGATTGACTCAATAAATGATCCTAATCAACATTTAAATGAAGTTATATGGCTGAAATTAATGTCATTTTTTATATTTTTCCTTTTTCTTTTTTTTCTTTTGTGTTAAAATATCGTTCATTATAAACCATACTTTCATAAGCCTTTATGCTCACTGCTTATTACACTTCACGAACATTACTATGAGCTGTTATGAATCTATGAGCTGTAACTTCTGTGTTGCATTATCAACAGGAAGAGATGAAATCACCAGATAAAACAAAGCGTTTCAAACAGAGGCTGAAATAATGAAATGTTAATACACCAGCGTAAGAAATTTGAGGCTTTTTTTAAAATCTGAAAAATCCTGTTAAGATATTAAAGAGGTATCAGAGAGGAAATATAGAGTCGGAAAAAAATGTAAAACTACCCCCCCCCCCCCCCGAAAAATTGGATAATGCTAAAATGTTACAAAGTCATGTTTCAGATGCTTTTGAGATGCCCAAGGATACTTGAACTGGAAATCTAAGCAATGAAGTGTAGGAGCAGTATGCTGCTGCTGATGTTGTTGTCCTGAGGCTGTGATTGGTTGATTTGACAGGAAAAATCCCACTTTTATAAGAACACAGTACACAAGGCTGTCATGCTGCTGAACTCTTCCTCTGAGAGAACAGGACTGTTTATATCGAGCATTGCCACAGTCCTCCTCAGTCTGCCTCATCACTGCGATCAAGACCTGCCTGTGGGTTTGATATGTGTCAGTGTGGTGGAGGTCTTACCTCTGAGGCACCTTGTCGAGAGCCGCTGTCTGAAGGCCACAGACACCCATCCTACACAGCGTCAGACAAAACAAAAACAAGAAGGAATGAGGCTGAGGATCCCTGCAGAAGACTTCCTTTGTCTCTGAATGAAGACCAATGGATCAGCTAATCTTCGGGAACTTTAAATGTGTTTTTGACAACAATTTAAATTCATTTTAGATTAACTGTTGCTGATAAAGCTTCACACATCAACAAATAATACTGCAGTTTGTTTTGTATGTTTCTGATGGGAGACCATTAGGCTGAGGATTTATTTACAAGTGTAAAGAAAGGATGAAAGGAAAAAACGCCCCAAAAATAGCAATTTAATGAAGACATAAAAGATGAAACAGTGCGGAGAAATGCTAGATGGCTTCAAACTGAAATAGCCAGCCCTGTTTAGAGCAAGGACAACAAAAAGAAAGACAGCTCCTATTTGAAAAACAAGCTACAACAAAGACGAACACCTATCAAATCACTGCAGTTTCTCTTTTTCTACGTTTGACTCCAGGATCTCTCCTCAGAAGGAGAAGTCAGCATTATTTAGTGAGAGGAGAAGAAGAAGAAGCAGAAGAAGCAGAAGAAGAAGAAAAAGCAGAAGGAGAAGAAGCAGAAGAAGAACAAGAAGAACAAGAAGAAGAAGTACAGAAGAAAGAGGCCAGCAGCTGTTCTCCCAAAGATGCAGTCTGTGTCTGTAATAAGGCTTTGTTACCTTTGTGCTGTCTGAAGTTGCATTTATGACACTTTGTGTTATGTGTCTACTTCTGTTTGCGTGGCTTTTGATCTGATTGGACGGTGCATTTAGCCGGGAGAGAGATGAAGACTATGAGTGGGGAGGTTATTAATCTTTAATGAGACAACAAAGCAGACAACAGCTTTTATGTCTTTATCAAAAGAGGAAGAAATCAATATTCTTACAATACAGATCTTATGAGATTCTGTGAGATCATCTAAGGGGGAGATATTCAAGTGAGCATGTGTGTGTCTGTGTGTTTGTCCCAGAGAGTTAGCGTGTCAGTATGGGGGCAGAGCCACTGCTGTCTAGACAGCACTGTAGTGAATTAAACATCAAGGCCTGACAGAGTCTGGCTCTAAAGAAACCAATTCAGCGAGTTCACCTAACAGACTGGAGCAAAGCTGCTACCTCAGTGAAACTGGGACAGAGTCTCCGATCAGGATAAAAGGATTCATTTAGCTCAGTGCAGCTTTACTGAGAACAAACTGGTAGCTATGTTTGTCCTGCTGCAGAAATAAAGAAAAGAGCACTGTCACAATGAGTGAGCAGGGACATTCAGGGAGAACACACACACACAAACACACACACACACACACACACACACACACACACACACACACACACACACACACACACACACACACACACACACACAATTTCTCATTCATTATCACTTCAAAAAGCACAGCAGTGCAGGAGCAACTTAATACAACCATGAAGGAACGGTGTCTTTCTCTATCCTGCTCACTCTCTGCACACACACACATTCACTGACAGATACTCACCTGCTGCAGGGCATGGTCGTGCCTGCGAGCTTGGCTCTGCCTTGTTATGAAGGACCAGGTGGAGAGCTTGTAGTGGTTGAGCAGGCAGATGATCACCACCACCATCACTGTCATCACCACGATGATGATGACGATCTGAACAAACTCCAGTTCAGCTGCAAAAACACACAGAGAGAGAGAAGGTGTCAGCATCTTACACTGACCGGAGATGGAGGTGCATGAAGGAATCCAAAAAAGGTGCACTTAATCTCAAATACTGAGGGTTATTGAGAAACATTACAGAGGAAAAAAAGGGTAAATGACAAACAACAGCTGTAATAACTTACATTTGAAATGAACAAATCCATCACATTTGAATACAACACAGAGCTGCTATCCTAAACACAGACATTCAATGTACAAAACTGACAGTCAATGTGATTTTAGAGTCCCTTTAAAAACAGGACATCATTGTTTGCATAATTCCCTTTAATTGATCTGAAATAAAGTTTTAAAGCTGTAGTTATTCTTCCCAGCAGCTCTTATGTACCATCACATTGAACATTTGTTGATGGGGTCATTACGTTTATTTATGAGTGCTATAAAATGCAGGTGTCTGCGGACTGTTCCCAGGACCATTATTCTGCTAAGCTGTATCTCTAACTAAATCCTAACAGTCAGAGCAGCATAATGAATCTGTTATCTATGATTAGGGAATATGAGGTCTTCAAAGAAACACGAAGAGATGAGCTTACAACAAGCAAAATCACCAGAGTGGACGCTGTATTTCTAAGCTTGGTAAAAAACACTTTTGTCATGTAAAGAAAATATTTAAAGCTGCGACTCTGAGGTATGGGAGCAGCTCCAGAAAATGTGAAAGTCCTGGAAAAGTTCATTTTTTTCCATAATTTAAATCAAGAAGTGAAACTTCTCGATTATGTAGATTCCTCATATTCACAGACTCTTTTCGTTTGACTATTGGTGATGATCAGCTGACAGCTCCTGAAAATCAAATATTCACTAACATCAAAATATTGTGTAAAAGTCTAATTTGTTGTCAGTTCTTTCATTCCTGAAAAGATCTGGGTTGCTGGTGGTCTTGTTGAAATCCAAGTCTCTGATAGCTCCGTCAGCTCGTCTGTATTGATGCTCTGGTGTCTCTCATCTTCCTCATCTTGGATTCTAGGCCTCTCTGATCTTCCTCCAGACTCTGGGACCCTGGTTCCAAATGAGATGTTAAACTGACTACCATCTTAAAATGGGACTTTACACCACTGAGGAACAGTCCAGTTCTTTGTCTTCTTAGTCCAGATGAGACGTTGATGCCATTGTCTCTGGTTCAGGAGTGTCTTGACAGAAAGCCCCTCTAAATTCTTGAATCTTCTTTCTTTGTTGGTTTCTACAGGCTGCTCTTATCCCTATTTCTTGGTCCGCTTTTCCTCCCTCACTTTTTCCTTCAGTCAGCTTTCCATGAATCTGCTTCACACAGACTTTGGGATAAGCCAGACCTTACAGCAGGGACCTTCCTGGGCAGATCCTCCTCGTGGAGGGGGTCAGTGAAGGTCTTCTGGACGTGTCAGTCAACAGTCTAAAGCATGCTTGTGGTTGTGTGTACTGAACCAGAGTGAGAGAATAAAGGCTTAGTAAACCTTTGCAGGTGTTCATGATTGGAAATCTTTTTAGGACAGAAATAACGGACAACAAACTGGACTTTTACACAATATCTGATGTTTTCAGAGAGGGGATTGTTGATTTCCATGAGCTGGGAGCCTTAATCATCAAGAATTAAACAAAAAGAGTGTGTACATATTTCACTTGGTGTGATAAAGTTTCACTTTTTGAATTAAATTATAGGAACAAATGAACTTCTTCAGGACATACAAATGTTTGGAGCTACTTCTGCAGACAGTCTAAAATTCAATCTTGATTGTTGTTTTAATAATGTGTGACACTGAATAAAACTGAATCGGCAGCTGACTCATTCTGATAACAAAAAGAGAAGAACAATCAAAACAGGTCTTGAGAGTCTACACAAAAAAACACAAACACCTACGGTTTGTGAATCGATGCTGTTGGATGTTAAGTGCTGCACTTTTATCATCTTGACTCACATGGAGATGATTTTGTTTTGAAAAGATGGATATTGCTTTAAAGACAACAATCTGCAGCCTATGTCCAAAAGGAGATGCTTTTAAGGACAGCTAGGAAAATCACCCGTTTCACCGTCTGCGGATTAACCCCCACTGAGAAAATCAAGGATACAGAAAACTTTGCTCAGCAGTCATGGTCAACCAAGTGAGGTGTGAGCAAAATGAAACGCACACACACTCAGCAAACTTCAACTGAGTCAAAGTTATCATATCAAAACACAATTTTTAACATTTAAATCAACTTAATGGAGACACAAGCTCTGATCTTAGGCAGAACATATCTGCTGTCCAGTCCTGAGAGTAGATTCAGAGATTCAAACATGTCCTGAAAGGATATTTTCACACATGAAGTTGGCAATAATGTGATTTTATGAAAATATCTGCCTCAGCCCTCATTAATGAGTCACTGATTCCAGTTTTGAGAACTACTTTGACTGGTTGTTATACTTTAAGATGACCAGCAGGGGGTAGCAAAGGTCAAACTCTGGGCTCAGTCTGTTACAGGGTGAGAACATGTAAATCTTCATATGAGTGAGTGAGTGAGTGAGTGAGTGAGTGAGTGAGTGAGTGAGTGAGTGAGTGAGTGTTCAGAGGATCAAACCAGAGAAAAGGTGTTTGTTGAGACGGTGTTGTCTGTCTGTCTGTCTGTTTGTCCAGCTGACAGTGGCTGCTTTGTAAACATGCTGAATAACTGCGGTGTTCCTGTCCTCAGACAGACGGACACACACACCAGTATCAGAACTGGTCTGGATGACCTCCCAGATCAGGTCACCGCTGAGACACACAGTGACCGCTGCCTTACAGTCACGTCTGTTGTGGCCTCTTGTTCATTGTTTGGTGGCTTCGTTCTGTTCTCTCTCGAATAAGTCTGCCTTTTTCTCTTCCCTCCTCTTCCTGCTTTTCATTCCTCCCTCTCTCTCCACCTCTCTCACTCTGTATTCTTTATTGTCTCCCACTTTGTGTCTCTCTTACTCCGTCTATCCATCCTTCCTCTCAGCCCTCCTTTCTCTTTCTCTCGCTCTCTCTCTCAGTCTGCAGTCTGAGAGTCTTTTGTTGTGTTTGTTCTGAGCAGAAGTCTTGACCTTGTCTGGTCCTGGCACACAGTCTGACCCCTGACTCACACTCTTACTCACTGTTGGACACTAACTCACTTTGTGTGTGAAGAGTCTGCCTGTGTTAATGCCGTGTGTGTCCTTGTGTGTACATGCAGCTCTGTAAGAACAATGAACACAGCTTTTTGAGCTACAATAGCTCCATTCTGGCAGACAACTCCTCCACAGAGCTCGAAACACTTTTTGGAAATTATTACCCAGAATGCAGCTGGGCAGTTTCTGACACAACGGGGAAGAAAAAATCAAGAATCTTTAAGAAAAAAAAATTTCATCATGAGACTGATAACAATAATAATCTTACAGTAGAGATTTCAGACCTTATCAGGGGTGAATGAATATTTGGTTCAGAACAAAGATGGAAGTTTAGCACCAAAACAGCTCTACCAAGACTGTCTTTTGAATGATCATGAACTTAATGAACTTTTAAATTTGATTTAAACTCTGTGAGACATAATGCAAAATCACACCATTTCTAAATGATGCAGCATTGTTTAAAACATGTTTCATCATAAAACAGCTTCACCAGCATCAAACAGCATCTACTCTTTACAATTAACTCAACACTGACACTCAAACTAGGATAGGCCTTCATCCTGGTTTTGAGAAACCTGATTTGACAACCTAGAGAACTCTTAAAAAAGCAGGAATCTCTGGCATTGATACATTCATATGTAAATTATGCCTTTGCAGGTGCATCCCCAGCAAAACCAGCGACAGGTGTGCTTGATTGAATTCAAAAAGCTGACTTTTGTCTCGTGAGTGAAAATTAGAATTGACTGATGAATAGGTTAGCCGATTAATCATCTACAACTACATAGGCTCCACTCTTATCATGCATTACTCCTAACATTAATATAGACATAACAGAGGAGTTATAAAGTCAACCCAACTCTGCAGATAAAGAACTGAGCAGGACTTTTTTAGTGCTATGGGCTGCAATTCTGCTACCAAACAACAAACTGAATATAATCTCTTGGGCTGTGTCTGAAATGAATCACTCAATCCCTAACCCTTAACCCTGATATGGGATTTTACTATATCGTTGACTGTGTAGTGAACTCAATTAGCGGAGGTTTCCGACACTACATGGCAAGACGCAATGCATGACGGGATGTCCGCCACCGGTGACTGACCATCGGATGGTCACTACATTTTGCAATGCTTTATGGGAAATATTGAGTCACCTGTATTGGGCACTGGAATTGATCACTGAGGTTTTGGACATCCCTCAAAATGGTGCTAACCCCCATGTAGTCACCTATATAGGGGTTAGAGATCCATTTCGGACACAGCCTTGGTGTTTTTTGACTTTTCAGATCAGCCTCTGGTGGACACTTGAAGAACTGCAGCTTTTAAAAAGTCTGCAGCCTTGTCACTTTTACACCCTAAATGTTGCAGCTCGAACTTGTCACATGACCCTTTGTAGTAATGACAACCCCAAACAGCATTTGGGTCACATGACTCACTGATACATCCTAATTGGCTAAAACTGAGCTGATAGTTTTGACATATATCTCTGGCTTTGAAGAAAATCTTTGCTCTTAGAAAAAAAAAAAAGAATCACACAGAAGTGGGAGCAGTCTGGTCTAGGTTTCTCAGGCTGAGTAATCCACTTGGTGACTATGGAACCTCAGTTGAAATATAAACCCACCCAAACCTGCCTCTGCCCCACCACAGCAGCCACAGGCGACCGGTGGGGGTAAGACTGGGAGGGAGAATGCCAATCAGCGCAAACCACATGGAAGACAACATAACGCAGTGAAGAAAAAAAGCCCGAGCCTCTGAAACTTACCAACATTAACCACCACAGAGCAGAGGTATGAGGCGGAACAAGGACAGACAAGCCCAACGACTGGAGCTGTGAGGAGCTGTGAAGAGCTGTAGACGAGCCACAGAAGTGACTCAAACACATCTCATTCATAAATTCATTAGTTTTAAAAAAGCAACAGGCACAACAACACTGCAGTGCACTGGCCTCCAACAAAATTAACAGACACATTCAGTCCAACATTTCTTATCTTAGGGGGGGAATGAGTGTCGAACCTGACCCATTTTTCACACCAGACTTAAAGTTTTTAAGCAATTCATCACAATATGAGTCATCGAATGTGACACAGCAAGGACTGAGGGAACAGAGAGAGCTGAGACTGTAGATCATGAACCAAAGACTGCTATAAATGACCGTCTGGTAACATCATCAACCATGCACTAGGGGAAAAGACAGGAATGTTCTGGAAAAGAAAAGAAAAGGCCTTTGCACCAAGTTTGTAGGAAAAAACTGCGTAATAAGCCATGAGGGAGAGGAGAAGTTTCATTTCAGCGACATAACTTTGAAGATCTGCTTTATTCATGTCTGGAGAAACTATATCACTGTCTCTTTTTGTCCAGTGTAGAGGTAGACATCTAAGTTTCATCATGATTGTCACTACATAACTAAGAGCAGCAGAAAACGTTGATTTTAGGCAGTCTTCATGACTATTAAGAGTTAGTCATTCTTGGAAAACATCCAGAAAGTGTTGATGACTCATCCTGCACTCTGGGCGTTTTTGACTTTTTCATCAAAGGAAACGCTTTCTTTTTCCCCATCTTTCCCATGAAACACAGAATTTATAAGCCAGCAAGTCTGTGCTTGGAAAGACCACTAAGAGAAGACCCTGAGTTTAATACTTGCACATTTTTGTAATTTGGTTCCACTGAACACAGATCCGGTCTCCAAATGACCCTTAAAATGACCCTTTGTTCACAGCATTACATCCAAATCATCCAGAGCGGTCTCACAGCAGTAAAAAAACAGTAAACACTGTGGAATTAAGTGTTTTTTCAATGGAAAAGTCTTTTTATGTTTGCATTTAGTCCATCAATCAAGTAACGACACCCTTGCTACATGTCTTGAGCCAAAATTTCTTGATCCGTTAAAAAATTTGCGGGATCAGATAATCTGAATCCACCGTTCATATGGGCGCAAGATCAAATAATCCGATCATGATGTGCGGATACATGCACCAAGCTTTATCTAGATTAGAAGCATTTGGACATGGGCAGAGTTGTCTAATTTTGCTAAAACAACCGCAGAAGAAGAGTTGTATTTACGCCTGTGCTGTCAACAAACGCAGTAGTGGCTCACTTCATGCAATTCAGGCTATTCTCCCTGTTAAATGTTGTCACTAGATGGCGTCCTTGCTCACTTATTTTACTGTCCTGTCAAAGGTTGCGCTATGCGTTGTGACATCATTACGCTGCATGTATGCCTTATGTTAGCAGAAGAGCAGACACGGCACCTGCGGTTGTGTTTTATGTCAGAGTGTTAAAAATGAAACCTCCTGTACTGGCCTCAACAGATAAACCAAAGGGTTAAGAGTTAGATCAAGTCAGGTAAGAGAGTCACGACCTGAATAAGTATTTACATTGACACGTTTCGGAATAATGATTGGCATATTGATTTTTTTTTTGCGCAATTAATAAAGTTCTTCTTATTCTTATACCACCCCTCTCGTTTAGAATATAATTTCTTTCAGATTGAGCCCAATTGGATCAGAATTTTCCCCATTGATATGTTTACATGACACCTTTCTATTCCGATCGGGCCTTTATTCCAATTATTTGTGCCTATGTAAACGCAGCTTGTGTAACAAGTTTGTAGTACTTTCACCACTGCAGCCCTGAAATATTGGCCACAGTTTGTGCCTAAACTGTAGCAGAGCCACATGCCATGAACTGGGGTGACGGTAGAAATGCTAAAATGCCCTACAGTCTGGATAAAAACAAGCACAGACAGTATCTGGTAGTGCTGCCTGACTTTGATGATGAAGATGATCTGGTGGTGTTAGCTCTGACAGAGTTAGCCACACTCAGCTAACCAATCTAACACAGTTTACCTGCAGACTTGTGATCCTGTGTTTTGCTTCAATCTGACCCTAGACTGATTCAAATTTCTGTTTCAACAACAAGAACATCATCAGTGTCACAAGTCACATGACACCAGGGGGGCTGTGAGGTGAGCTGCCACCAGTCTGTGTCTTAGTACTGGGCTGGAGTCCTGCAGTCCACTGAGGTCTCGTCCTCTTTATAACAGGCAAAGCTAGTTATTTTAAGTGAGTAAAACACAGCACAGAGCAATTTGGTGTTTCCCTGACATGAGCAGTGATCAGAATAGTCCAGGAACGTAAATTCTCTCGGCCTGCAACACAGCTGTGTTTCTCTTCCTCTTCCTGATCATAGCACAGCCTCAGATTTGTTTTTGGGACTGAACTCCTACCCTAGTCTGTGAGCATTGCTAAGATGTTATGTTGCAAGGTTGATGGTCTCCTTTAGAAGCTTTAGCCACGACCAGCCCAGGCCTGTGTACTCACCACAGCCACCACAGGGAGGGTACTGAGGCAGGGTTTCTTTCAGAGAACAGCCCTCTGGGAAACCAAGTCAACCAGGCCCTTCTCTAAGCCTGCCGGATAAATATCACTCACTCTGCCTGCCTGCCGCTGTTGTAAAAGCCAAACAAACCAGATGCCCGACTCAAAGCTGTGTTCTGAAGTACGGGTGGGGATGTTTTTACAGTTCAAGCAAAATAAAAGTGAAGCTGCTGCAGTTAATAGCCTCTCCTTTGCACGTCAGAGAGGAAGGAAGCCAGAGGAGGAGCTGAGCAGGGAGGAAGGAAGTGTGAGGAGGAGAGATTCAATAAGAGGGAGAAAGGCCCATCCTGAACCACCACAGTATCCACCCAGAACACAGTGTTCTGCTCCTGCTCAGGCCAGAGATCAGAGTGTGCTGGCAGTCTGCATTACCAGCACCAGTCTGATGTTATTACTACAGTAATCCACTTGTCAAAACAATATCAGCCCGGCGTCTGCAGCACTTTTATTCCTTCAGCGCGCTGAAATATTTGCATTGGCTTTCCCGTCTCCTTTTTCAGCTG
Source organism: Xyrichtys novacula (assembly GCA_962446985.1). Taxonomy (NCBI): domain Eukaryota; kingdom Metazoa; phylum Chordata; class Actinopteri; order Labriformes; family Labridae; genus Xyrichtys; species Xyrichtys novacula. Next base: position 6,114,208 of record OY660871.1, on the reverse strand, counting down.
TGGTGAGGAGAGAGGTCATCAAGTTTATTTAGATCACGAGAGACTGAACATCCACAGTCCATCGTAACCCTAAAACTATTCCAAATATTTTTATTCTAATATAAGGAGAAAAAAACAACAACCTATTAACATGATAAAAGATATAAGACATAAGTTTTCAATCTCACCAGGCTTCCTGTTATTTGCTATAGTCGCTCAAATCTTGGAGCTTGGGACAGCTCCCCCAAACTTGAGTTACTCACAACTAAAATTCATCTATGACCAGAAGCACAAAAGTAGGCTTTTTTAACTAACAACTGATATGACAGGAAAAAAAGAAAGGCAGCAGGAGGAATAAACGATTGTTGACAGCCAAAAAACCCAGCACCATCACAGGCTGAAAGGTTTAGTGACAAGTGCATAAACACATCACTTAAGTTCTCATCCATACAGGTCATGTGGTTGACAAGTCACAGTTTTACTGATGATGAGACAGTAGGTCAGCAGGTGGCTGAAATGCCGATATCACATAATTTTTTTCTCCCTTTTTTGATTCATTTGACATATTGAATAGCACTAACAAAGAAGAAACGAAGTTGCTGATCATAAGTGGATATATTTGATCTATAAGTATAAAAACTGCCACAAAGGAATTTTGGAGGTCTGTGCAGCCATTATGGATCATCAACAGACAAAGAAATTAAATGACAAGTTAAGTATTGCGATAAAAATGTTAAAAAGTCACATATTATTTCATTAAAATCAAATACTCATGCTTATCCCAGCGAGTGACATGTTTAGGATAGGTTAATACTAAATTTAGAAAACATGATGGTGATATCAGCCTTGTGAGGGCTAATGCTAATATGATGCTAAGTGTTAAAAAATGACATGAATCAATCTTTAATCCATATGACAGACTGCAGTTTTAATGTTTCAATGCCAATACTCACGTGCTTCACTTACACACATGGACACAGTTTATTTCCTTTAACTGAAAAATTCATCATTAAGACACTAAAAACACAGTTTTACCCACATGAGCTTATCTTGTTTTATCAAATGTGTATGTTTCATTTCATTCTTTCAGTTAAAACTGTTTTCTTTAACAATCAAAGATTTTCCTTAAAATTGCAAAGGGGGAGTCGTGTAAATCAAGGTCGTCTCATGTCCAGGTTAATCCTGAATTAGACAGGAATTTTACTCTTTGACCCACCTGACAAAAGCTTGAGTACTATTTGAAAACACAATCATTAACTGTACGCTTTATAACCCCCCCAGGAACGGTCTTAATTATACTCCCCCTCCACCCACGCACGCACGCACGCACGCACGCACGCACGCACAAGCAGTCTGTTTTTACTGAGGTCTGACACTAAACCCTATCAGACACAAACAGCAGTCACAGCAGCAGCAGCAGCAGCAGGAGCTTGTCCCCTACATCCATTCAAAAAGACAGACTCTGAAAGAGAGGGTAAACAGCAGTTCTCACACACACGCATACACACACACACACAGGTCAAAGGGCTGTCATTGGGTCACTGTGTCTGTGTGCATGTTTGTGTGTGTGTGTGTGTGTGTGTGTGTGTGTGTGTGTGTGTGTGTGTGTGTGTGTGTGTGTGTGTGTGTGTGTGTGAGTGAGGGAGGCCACCCAGAGGTCAGACAGTTCAGCTGACCTCTGAGTGAAAAGAAGCAGTCAGACTCACAGCAAACAGACAGACAGCAGCAGCCGCTCCATTGAACAGGCTGAGTCTGAGGACATATTCAAACAAGTGTAACACACACTGTTATATCACCCACCGACGAATGATCAATTACATAAATATTAAAGGAACAGTTCAACATATTCTCCTCAAAGCTTTCTTCTCTTTAAGGTGTCTGTCTGTACAGTTCACTGCCAGTCATTCTAGGAACAGATAATTCCCTTTAAAACTGCTGACAGAGAACTATCCACGCTAACTCTACACAGCCACAGGAAATAGACGCCATTTTTCAATGTGGCAAGCGTTGAAATCCAAATTTCAAGCACTTCATCACTGGGGTGGAGGCAGGAACCAAACCAAACCAAACTGAGAGGGACCAGACTTCTAAACCAAACCTGCATGGACAGACACGTCCAGAAAACAAAGAGGTAACGACTGACACCTCTTCTTGAGAAAGGGTTCATGTCAGTGCAAAACCCACGGCACACTCATTATTTCTGGTGACAAGAAACAGTTAATTCAGGGGAAGTTCATTTCTGTGACTAATGAGAGCACACAAGCTTACCCTGTTTGGCCCTGAAATGAAAATCAGGCTAATGGCTATCTATAGAGCCTGCACACACTCAGCTGGGCCTCTAACATTGTTATTGCTCAATAAACTTAACATTTGAGCTCGGATGACCTTGGAAGCTTCCGTGAGAAAACACGGACTGGCTGGTTTAGTTTGCACAAAGGAGCTGTCTTTTGTCCAAAACCACCAGAATCTATTCCATGGTTCAGGTCTGTAAGTGGATGTTTGCTGACAGCAGAGGCTGAGCGTGAAGGGAACAGGCCTGCTAGCTGCTTGCTAATTCAGAGTTGAAGAGCTACTCCCACGTGCAGAGAAAATTCTTTTTCTTTCAGACTGGAGACTCTCAGCTTCTTGTTATGAATCCTATCTTGCAGGCAGGGAGCACAGAGCCCAAGAGCTAAAGCAACTACAGCAGAAGACCTGTCTGTAAAAGCAAACTGCCTGGTGTGGGAGAGCACAGGACAGGAGACAACAGACAGCAAGGACAGCCAAAGCTTCAGCGGAAATGAATCTGGGGTTTGCAGGTTCCCCTAAAAATGTAAACTTTGCAGCAGGAAAGCTGCTTTTTCATTTCACCACACCAGCATAAACTTGACCAAACCGCCGGCTGGCTTATTTCCTCTGCAGTCATTTCCTGTTTCCTACTGCAGTCAAGAGCTTCATCTGCCAGAAATATTACCATCCCCACTGTCGCACCTGGCAATCAAAAGTGCACTTTACTTGAAATGCAGCACTTCCACCATGACTGGAAGAGGAAGCGCTGTAAGTGCTGTGTAATTGTGCTGGTCCCCAAGTCCGCCGCTCTCAGCCTGCAGGTTTACTTGTTATAATGAAGGGGAGAAACAGTGGAAAAGTTGTATTTCAGGTTAATGAACTTGTGCCAACATCAGTCTGATTGATTGCACAAAACATTTAACAAGACTGAGCATGGTCTGGGTCTCCGTCTGTGCTCCCCCTTGTGTGCAATGCTGCATTCACGTGGATCCAGGGAACAAGAAAATCACATTTTAGGAGACAAGAGACAAATACTAGCGGAGGCAACACTACATAGCATCATCTCCTAGGGAAGCCTGCATGATGATAAAGACATGCAACGTTCATTATTGTAACAATGATTTAAGGTGCAATAGAAAGACAAAACTAGACTGCATGTTAGCTGAAGTTTCTTATCTCTATCTTCTGTTCACCACGTTTGTCTCCAACAGGAGCAATACTGGACATGTGCAGGAAATACGATGATACCCAGTGGCCCAATCACAGAGCTCAATATCATTTCACATGCAGTTACATTTGAGGAGGTGTATGTCAGGCTGTGTACTAGGGGTGGGAGAAAATAATCAATACAGCATAGTATTGTGATATTTTGTCCGGTGATATATCGTATCATCCCCTAAGTATTGATTTTGTCCAATTAATTGTCAATATTAACTCAATTCTATGATATTGGAAAAAATAAAATTAATTGTTTGTCCAGTGAGGTTGGCAGAGGTGACATTATAGAACAGGAGAATGTTACCACCTGGGGACAGACATTAGGAATTTAAGCAGGGCACAGATGAGATGGACCTCACATATGAGGTTTGCAAGAAGTGATACATGAAAATAAAATTGCATCAATGAGACAAACATTAGGGAAAGACAAATGCTATATCAGCTAAGCAGATGAAAAAAAAAAGTACAAATTGCAATATATTGTATCGCAATACTCACTGTATCGCAAAATGTTTTAAACCCCACAATATTGAATTGTCGCTCAAGTATCGTGATGATGTTGTATCGTGGGGTCACTAGCGATTCCTACCCCTGCTGTGTACATAGGTCTCAGCACAGGTATGTATGGAGTACGCTACTGTATAAGTTGTGTAAGCTTAAAACAGGCACCAGTCAATCTGCATAATGCAAGTGGCTATCTTAAACTTCCTTTCCACTGCATCTTAAGATGTGAAAGTGTGACTATTATACTCAGACCTGAATCGAGCAGGTTAAATGAGATCTTTTTGAGCTTGTTTGAAAAACATAACATCTGTTTTCGGAAGAGTTGCATCAGAAGTTCAAAAAGTGTGAGGCATAACTTTTCCAGTAGGTGTCAATACCGGGTTCGGCAGATGCACTTTGTGGGTGGTGACATTAACTAAGACATCAGCTGGAGAATGGCACACATATTTTTATCTGCTGAGTGGTTCTACAGAGTCAGGTGAATTATAAATCTGTCAATGGAAGTTTATAGTCAGTGTTGCTTAATGTATTCAAAATTAACAGAGGACAAATAAATCTTCCAAGAATAAAGATACTGGAATATTTATTTTCATAAGATCCACAGGAGCAAGGATGAACCCACCTCATTGCTAACTAGCCCCTCAGTGGCTAGTTTAGGTTTAGCTACTACAACTATGATGAATGAACATTTTTGCTGAAATAACCTTTAAGTCTACTGCTCCTGCTCTCTGCATCTGCACTAAGCAGACTCAGCAGCAGTTTCTTGGTGTTGCATTAATTGAATGACTGAATATTGGCTGCAAGCAGACCAACAGACCAATGATCGGAGCCGTTTGGGCCTTTAACAGATGTATTCAGTATGTTGCACAACTTGTACCCTTATGAAACATTTCTGTCCTAAACATTTGATGCAGAAAACAGTGCACATCTGCAGAGAGTCTGCTGCCACTTTAAACCTGTGCTCAGACGAGAAAGAGGGACAGACTGACCAACATTTTCTTTGCTCCAACTTTCTGGTCCCTCTCCTGCTGCCCAGAGCGCTCCAGCCCAGCTAGGGGCCTGCTGAGTTCACAGCCTGCTGCCCACCACACCGGGCCCACACAAACACACACACACACACAGTCCTCCTTCGACACACACGGACGCACACAGCCCTGTCTGCTGCCACTGCCGTTGCCATGGCAACCCTTGGGCACGGTGCCGTGATCAACAAGGCCCAGAGCTGCTGGGGCGCCATGGCAGCGACCTGCCTGGCAAGCAAACACACACACACACACACACACACACACACACACACACAAACACACATGCACGCTGGAACACACACACACATGCAGTGCCACAGAGAATGATAAAATGAGACAAGGAGGGAGAGGAGTGAATGCACGTGAACACACTCACGCAAAACGACTGGCACTGGACAGAGAGTTCAGTAAGAAAGGGACAGAAAGAGTAAGGGGAAACGGAGATGCACACACACACACACACACACACACACACACACACACACACACACACACAGCTCACTCTGCCTTCTCCCTCCCCTGGGAGACGTGCACTGTAACGTCTAGACGTCTGGTATCAGCCTGGCAGCAACAGTCTCTTTTAACCACAGTGTGCGTGTGTGTTTTTGTGTGTACGTGTGTTTGTGTGTGCATGTGTGTGTATGTTAATGTGACACAGCATGTAGTAGATATCAGCCTAGTTACAGCCTCCACTCCTCTGCTACACTCAGTCTCTCCATGGAAATAAATGAACTAGTTTAGTGCTGCTTAACCCCGAGGAGAGGGTCCTGTTTGTGTGTGTACTTGTGTGTTTAATGTGTGTATGAGTGTCTGTGTTTAGGATAGGTATCTTGGAGTTAGGAAGGAGGTAGAGATAGTAAGCTAAAGGACAGAGGAAAAAGAAGGGAAGAGGAGACATACAAGGGGAGGAAAGTAGAGAAAAGGAGGACGTTAGGAGTATGTCAGCGATGGAGGGAGACGCAGAGCTAGAGGAAGGTGCCAGACATGCTATAGGGACTGAGGGCAACAAGAGAACAAACAATTACAGCTTTGTCTCTTTCCTCCACTCTCCCACTGCTCTCTCTCTCCCTCTCTATCCATCTATCCCTTCTTATTCTCTCTCTCGCTCTCTCTCTCTCTCTCTCTCTCTCTCTCTTTATCACACACACACGCACGCACGCACGCACACAGCACAGGAGGACTCAAACAGGCTGTCTGTGCTCCACCACTGAGACAAAATGAGATTAAAAAGCAGGACTGTTACAACCCTGGCTATTTCTAACTTGTGCATTGGGACAGAAAACATTCTGCTGCACTTTCTGAATATTTCTCATTTGAAAAACAGGAAAAAAAAGCAGCAAAACATGATGGGAAAGTACGAATAATAGGTGACCTCTGAGTACAAATCTGGGTTTAAACAACTTTGGTCATATTTATACGGTTTTGGCAAACATTTTTATTTTAATAACAGTGTTCTTACAAAGTCACGGGTCAGCTCTCTGACATCTGCACCTCAGAGTCTGCTCAGGCCACAAGCACAGAAGGGAAAAATTGTGAGTCAGGCTGTAATAAAGCTTACAGTGAGGCCAAGCAATCGAAAGCAGAGAATCAGCATGCAAAGAGAAAGATAGCTCTGCCAGTAAATGTGTGAACCTGATAATTGGTTTTTCATTTCGATAATTATCTATGTTTTCTCTTTCTGTCTCACTGTATAACAACATTTTTGTACTTTTTTGCCTCCACTGCAGGAAAGAGAAGCAATGCCTCTGCCTCAACGTGTCCACCAACCACAAAAGCAAGATATCTGAAGAAAGAATACCCCTTTGCTGGTAAACAGAACCACTGACTTATCAAAACCTGAGAGAAAAAGACTAAGCGAGCATAGACGCTAGCGGGCTAGCTGATGAATTGTATTGTAATTTTATGATATCGGCAGCATATCAAATCAGACCCAGAATGAATCTCACCTAACATGACAAGCCTTTCAGAACAGGAGCTGAAGCAGGACTTGGGGGGCTCTTATATATATGCTTATCAATGGTTTTACAGCTTAACAGCAAGAAGCTACTAGCTAATATTACTTGCCGCCTCTTATATGGTGTCTCTTTAGGGTCAGAACAAACGCACTTCCCGGTAGATTCTGCAAACATAAAAGTGCCCTCTCCTGGATAAACACAAAAACGTGACTGGGTCGTCTTCAAAATGTTGAGGACTAAGCCTGCAGGTGGACTCAATGTTTGTGCATATAAGAAATCCAACTACAGTATATAGACCGTGTAGACATTGTCAAATCTTTTCAGGACTGAGTCTGACTGGTACTTTAACTCCGGTATCAAGTTTTGTGGCACTGACCTTAGTGCTGGTGTGTAAAAGTTTAGTTAGAAGACAGTTTTATCTTTTTTGTTTGGCGAGTGGGACTGCACTGTGAGCTTTTATCAAACATGTGTGTCCTGATGGAAAAAATTGACCACTAAAATGTGAACTCAGTTTTATTGCTTTTGGACTGGGTGAAGTCTACCTAAGTGGCACATCAGAATTATGAAACAGTATGAATACAACTGAAAACAGGATTGTGCTTCATCACCATTGGAGTGTAATCTCTCGGCAGACAACAGCAACAGCACTGCAGTTGTCTGTTAAGTTAACAGCATTATCAAAAGCCATGATAGCATCATTACACTGTCATCTAAGTGTCATTGTGAACCTTTTATGAAAGACATCTATCAGTCTCTGCTTTCACTGTCTTTTCGCCTGTTTTTATTTGTGTACTGCATTTCGCAGTGATCGGTGAGATTCAGCTACAGATCTGGTGTTAGATATGCATGTTAGAACGACTGTCAAACAGCACGTGGACCTCCAGGATAAGATAACAAAGCTGATTATAAACCCTCCTCAACATTACAGTTGCACTTTGCTTCCTGTTAAACACTATAAGACTGGAAAGCTGTTGCAGTGCACAGGCTTGGTGTCACGGCGGAGCCATACATCAATTGTAGCTGCCTCTATTGTGACGCTCTGTTGTACCATGGAAGGTTTTATTTGCCACTTTTTTGCTGATATGCAAAAGTAACTGATCCGTGACTCCAAACCCAGATGAGATCTGAACCTTGAGTTTAGTGATTCGTTGCAGCCGCAGGGCTCAGTGACAGTCACGCTTGCCGCTGACATATTTCATCGAATCAGACGAGTCATCACACTCTTGTTGTGTCTATCACATGCATTTCACATATCCCCTGACTCGACAGTAGATGCATTTGAGCCACATCTGCTTTTTTTTAACAATTTTCTCCACACAAAGATGAGTTTAATGATTGCTGAGGTGGGCTACCACGATGAGATCAGATGCTGAGCAGGCAATAAATCCCCTCTTAGACTCCTGAAAAGGACTTCTGTAGCTATATCATCTCCATCTGCATGAATATAACATGACCAAAGACAGGAAAAACGCCGGGCTCTGTGATAACATTTCATGAATATTACAATAAAATCTAATATTATCAATATTCTAATGCTGTAATATTCATGAACAGCAGTTAAGCAGAGAGGGGAGCGGTGTTAAACTATTCATTCAGTTAGGGAGGTGGCTGATGCACACTTGCTCAACATGTCACTACACACACACACACACACTCCCCCACAGCCGCTCAGGTGTGTGTACATTATCGGACCCAGACAAGCAGTGTCTAGACCCCCCTCCCCCCTTCCCATGAAGCCAGACTGAGGGGTCAGACTAATGTCAGGGTTAAAGTGTCTGCATGTCTGCGCGTGTCAGCGCTGGCTGGCCAGTGTGTGAATGGGTGTGGGGGAAACATTAACAGGGTTAGACCACGGTCGTCTGAGTGTGTGTCTGTGCATGTGAATGTTTGTGTGTCACATTACAGAGAAATAACACCACTGTGATGAGCTCCATACATTTAATAAATGTATGCATCATGATTATGGTGCTAATGAAAAAAGTGAGAATGCTTCAGTTCAGACTCTGTGGGGACAGCTATAAAGGAGAGGAGTCCAGATTTATGCGTTTGATTCAGCATGTAGTGTCACTGAACCCCTCCACTTCTTAGTCTGCAGCAGCTCATCTGCAGCTAACCCAAAAACTACATTTCCAAGTCTTTATCTCAACTTTCAGAAAAGAGCTGATGGGGGCATTTTTTTATGGATCAGGACTCACCACTTTCAGCACAGTTTGCAGCAGAGCCCAAACTTACAGGTTAAAAAAACACAACTATAGAACAAATACAGGTCAGTCTATTACATAAGCATTTTAGTAACTGGACAGCTAAAATATCCAACACTATGGATGTGATGAAACATCTAAAAAGTGAACGCAAAATCATCAGGAGAGACGGCAGCTGCGCCAAAGCAACAAACTCCACCCTCAAGGAGACCCTCTGAGGTTAAGGATGCAGGTTCTGAGTCTCCGCTGTGTCCTGCTGTTTTGACTACATTTCAGACATGACTGAGAAATGCATCAGAGTTTGCAACAGCTGGAGTGAATGTGACCTATATTAGTTTTACAGCAGACAGTCAGAGCTCGGGTTGTCCCATGTCATTGCTGAGCCTCTCTGCACACTAATTGATTCCTCCACTTCAAAGTGATGCAGTAATACACACAAGAATGTCACTGCTGCTCAGCCGGACAAATAAAACTGTTTATTTGCTAGTTTTACAACAATGCACTCTAGACTGAGTTCAATGGAAATAGATGGAAACATGTGGACAGCATACTTGAGTTATAATTTTTTTTAAATTAGGGCTGTAAAGTCCTAGTGGACTGGTCAACTTATTGGTCGATGACCAAAACTCTGAGTGGTTGACTCAATTTTTTTCTTCATCAATTTACAGTCTATGGTTAATTTCATCAGGAGGAATGTACCAAGTGCTAATGGGGGGGTTTTCAGAGCACCCCAAATTCAAAGGTGACAGCCTGTCTCAGAACATCTCCCTTGTTTTTACCATTTTGAACGTTCGCGTCAATCAACGTCCGGTGGTTTGCTTTCTCGTGCTTATATCAGTATGTTTTCATACTGGATGGGGATCAGGGGCCAAGATGCTGATCAGAACATCCCTGATTAGCTTTCATTGTGTCTGTCTGGACTGTTTGTCCTCATACTGGGTAATTAAAAAACTACATCCCATGCGTGTCTTACCTTTAACCTGAAAAGGACTGAACCACCTGTAGCTCTGGCTAACAGACAGCAGACAAGCTGCAGCTGCACCTTCTCACTGATTAACTTTTGGACTCCTCTAATCCATGAACATTTGGTGGACCGTTTCAGCGCAGGTTTTGTGCGACTGTTTGTGTCTGGCAGATTTTTAAAGAGGCCGTTGTACTTGAAGAAAATGAAGAATCCTTTAGCACTTTAGCAGAGGGACCTGCCGAAAGAGAAAAAGGAGTAGTAGCTGTCCACTTAAGAGCTTTGCTTGTCTCGTTGTTGATGATGAGGATAATTACAGCAACTATCCTAATGTACAATAGAAAGTCTGTTCTTCTGTTTCTGAGTGTGCTTCTCACAAGTGCCTGAAAAATAGAAGTGAAGGCTGCCAGTCTGAATCAACAGCAACAGGAGCTCCAGCAGAATTACATTAAGGAAAAGGATTAAGGCAATAAATGATATAAAACGCTGTGATGACAGACTGCAGGGAGGGAGGGTGTGGGGTCGACGGGGGGGCACCAGACAGTGTTGTATCTGACAGACCGTAAAAACCTGAAGCAGATTAGGAGGTTATGAGGGGTGTGTGCTGATGTGATTCAACCTGGAAGCTCTGCTTTGACAGTGACTGACAACGACGAGCTTTGTTAGCCTCATCGCAAACAGACACAGAGTCATCGTCGCTTTCATCACAAATGGTCTGAGGAGAAAGACACGCAGCGGTGGGCTGTTGTGACAGCGTTAAAAGGAGGCAGCAGGACACACACAGGCAGACACACAACCCTGAGGGCAGACTGACAAACAAAGACCAACAGGCGGACACGTGTGTGTGGCAGATATTAACACAATATTCTCCATTTATACCAACTGTTGCAGTGGGATGTATGTCCAGTGAAATATAATTAACAAAATGAAGATGACAATCTAGCCTTTAATGTTGTCTAATAAAACGTATAAAAACTATGACTGTATGTTTTTTCACTCTGTGTTCAGAGCTGAATGTAACTGCAAATTGGATCAGGTTAGTCTGAAGTGTTGAGAGTTCATGTCACAAAGGTACAAGGAGAATTTCATGTAGGACTGGGCAATTACATGATCGTGATTAAAGATGGTGATAAATTTCAGTTCGATCACGGTGATCAGCTGTGAGCATATTGACTCAATCAAACATAGCGGAAATGTGCGTGACAACAGCCAATCAGAATCGAGCTTTTCCTGCTCACTTCTGTAAGTTGCTGGAGAAGTAAACAGAATGAGCGAACGTGGAGCTAAATGCAGAGCTGAGGGCAGCAAAATAGATGTGAGCCATGACTTTGAGTCATCCTCCGAAGTTGTTATTGTTGACAAGAAAAATTATTCAACATCGGTTGTGTGGTGGTTCAGGTATCTCCAAAGTGATGTCGAGCAATTACGCCAATGTGCAAGGTATGTCGGTTGTTGGTGCCCCCACAAACCGGCAACACAACAGATCTGTTTAATCATTTGAAGAAGTACTTCCCAAGTGAATATGCTGCGAGCATGAAAATGCAAGCAGAGTCTGTACAGCCTGCCACTGCTGACGGAACAAGTAGCATTAGCAGTTTAGCCACAACTAGCGGTGCAGCCACTCGACCAAAGCAGCGATCAATCGTATCATCTACATTTATATCATCTAATCATCGCCTAGTCTTCTATTTGGTTCAAGTTCACCACAACTCCTACCCTGCTGCATCCAAGACAGATGTTTAGACAGAAGAAAAACTTTTACCATCCCATATAGATTCATCTTATCGGCACATCTGTACGAAAAAGTGCAAAAAGGGTCATCAAAAACCTGAATCTTCAATTTGAATTTACCACTTGTAAAAAATGGTATCAGTTTTGACACTAATATTGTTGATTTTGTTAATTTTCTGACCTTCTTTCACTGCCGGCCCGGACACAGTCACTGACCACAGGCTGACATTTATCATCCTGCTGATAGTTATGCAAGGTAAAGCAACAACAAATGAGGAAGTTTGTCTATCTATATTCTCTTATTCTCTGGCTGATTCTATCACTTGCCAGGCTCCAGTGTGTCATTATTAGATGGTAAAAGTAACAGACTTCAGTATTTGCCAAACGATAAATGAGGAGAGTTGACAGTGCAGAGGCTGTTAGAGGAGAGAGCAGCAGACAGAAAAAACACAATGTCATCCGCAAACAAACACAATCCAACACCTTCATCCATGTTTGTGAATAGATGTGGATGTGGTTTTGACATCTTAAAAGCATGATGGCTATGAAACTATCATGTGATAACTCCCTGTGTCTCAGTTTCGCTGCTCTGTTTACTTCTTCATCTCTGTGTTGCTAGATCACAGCTGCTTGTGATCTCTGTCATTTCCTCATGGTTAAAAACTCAAGTGCAGATCTGTTAACTCTCCCTAACATTGGTAATCTTCAATGCTGTAAAATACAAAATCAATGGCTTTGTGGTATTGCAATTTCTAATTATACCTGTGCTAAAAACAGCGAGGCTGAGAGGCTCACTTTAGGGGGATGTTTCCAGCCTGCCCTGCCCTCTCTCCTGCTCTGCTCAACTGTTTACATCTCAAAAAACAGCTCTGAAGTTCTGACAATTTAGATCATGCATCTTTTAGACAGAAGCCCTTAAGTCTTTGTTGCTGGATTGAGAGGTTTCAGGGGAGACTAATGAAATAGCACCAATCAAAGATTTGATGAAGTCAGCACTTGATAACCTACTAGGTGCTCCTTAATAACTCTGCAGGTTTTAAGACTAAACAGCCAGAAAACAAAACCCACAGAAGTATAAAAAGGCCGTCATTAATGGAGTCTGCAAATGCACACACAACATCTGACTCTGCTGACTCCAATCAGCCAGAGACAACTCAGCCAGCCATCCAGACACATTGATCTTTGTCAGCTTAGCAGGGGGGTTATGAAAATTATTCTGCCGTGTTCATTTTTCTGCAGGTCAACTTCACAGGTCGGCTACTGCTAAGGGCGAAAAGGTACAATCATGCTGAGGTCTGGCAGAAGAGAACAAGAAGGAAAAATGGAGAAGAAAGAAATAAGTAGACATAGCTGCCAGAGCGACACAGAGGGACCAAGAGAAAGCAGGAGAGAGGGGGGATAATAAAACCCAGGTTTGGACATGGAGGGGATAGAGGAACAAAGATAAGAGCAGGGAGAAGGACAGACGAGGGGAAGACAGTCAGCAGAAGAAGAGATAAAGGTGTAGGGAGAATGTGGTTAAGGCAGACAGATGTTAAAGGCAGACAAACAACAAAGCGTGTCTCATCTCTGAGACTGAACAACAAAACAGCAGAGCGGTGGAAAAGAGAACAAAACAGAGCAGATGAGAGAGGGGAGGAGGAGGAAAAGAAACAAGGGGGTCTGACTGTCTGTCTGTCTGTCTGTCTGTCTGTCTGCCTGCCTCTCTGCATGCTTCCTGGCACATTTTCATTTGATAAACCAGCCCCCTCATCCTATCCTAACCCCCTGTCTCACCCCCACAGGAGAGGGGATTTCAACCACCAAACTCTAAAGTAGGTTCTCAACATCAGTAGGTGTAGCAGACACCCCTCAGACGTGGGATGCAGGCTGCATATGTGCTGCAAACTCTCGGTGGCAGTTGTGATCAACTAAACAGGGACAGCAGGGGGTTCTGTGGGTGGAAGACAGGAAGCTCTGGGAGACATGTGACACATCCAAAGTGGAGCTGCTGGGTCTGCTGAGGTTACACAGACACACTGAGCTCTGACTGGTTATGGTGTTTTCACCCATCTTCAGTATATTGAGTGCATTCAGAGCTGTATGTTAATAGAGAGTTCTGCCTGGACATGGATCAGACAACAAAACCTGGAAACCAATAACCTTTGAACCTATCTAGTCTGGACATGTGAGGAGGTCCAAAGTGTGGCTCCATTTAGCCAAAGCCAGAGACAAATGCAATTTATGCTAACAAGTAAGTTTTAGCATGAGGGAACACGGTCTCCATGACCAAACACATGAACACTGAGCATCAAGTTGAAATGCAGAACCTTTGACTGATCAAACTTAAAACAACACTGCATCACCTCCTGCTACTGCTGCTGCAGGGCTGCTATATTCCTCTCTACCCAAAGCAGCTGGGGTAAACACAGCCAGACATGAGAGCAAGTCCATGCAGTTTAACATTAATGCTAAATTACAGAAGTAACAACAACAACAACAAAAAATGATTTCAGCAAAGGGTGAACTACTTCTAAATCAGGGGGATGAACAGAAAACAATAGCAAGTGGTCAAATAATCTGGTGGAAAATAACCCAGTGTGCACACAAACGAGAAATTAAGCATGCAAGTCACTTGGGGATTATGAGACCTGTTAGCTTTGGTCTTGTAGGCAGGGATATAAGACTCTCCTGGGCCACAAACGAAAGCACGAGTACCAATAAGATCTGGGTCATAGAACAACTTGCCAGAAAAGCAGGTCCTAACAGCATACTGCCCCTGCTGGTGTTTTGGTGTGGATGGTGACCATGTTAGTTGAGGACTTCCAGTTGAAAGCATTCAAGTTTTTATTAAATCAATATCTGTCAAGACTTATAGTAAGACATCACAGTGAAATGATGAACTGGGATGTATTTGCATGGAATCTTTCTGTGTTTCAACACCTCTTGTAACCATGACAACCATTGACACTCATAGCTAAAAGACACCAGCTAACAGGGTCACCCTTTAAACGGGAACATCTGGTGTGATGCAACGGTTGTAATCTTGACTGAGTGGTATCAAACTTGAGTCCACAGTTGGAATATCTCTTCTGAAAAACTGACCACTCAACCCCCAGACCCTTAGAAACTCAGTGTTTAAGTCGCTAATTCAAACAGAATACAAGCACATACTTTGAAACAGGGTCCAGGCCCTAGAGTTCAAACACAGGTAATGACTGTAGGACTTGGTAATAGTCCTTATTGAGGACTTTTTTCTCATTTCTCAGTCTAATCCCACCCTGGAATTGTATATTAGCAAGATCTAATGATTCCAGGTAACCTGTGACTGAAGCTTCCAGACTAAAGAATTACAAAGGATGTCCCTGTACCCAACTTCCCAGTTCCTCCAATAGGACTAGTTTTCCCAAGTATAATCTGCATTATGAAGGAATGAGCAAAGAGAGCGCTCCATGACAAACAGCCTCCTTCTCCTCCTCCTCCTCCTCCTCGGTGTGTAATTACACCCCGTCTGTTTGTAATAATTCGGTTTTATCTGCTCTGCTTTTTTTTTTTTAAATCTCTGACCACAAATCATAACTGGTTTCCATCTTGGAAAAAGATGGCTCCTCCACAGCAGCATATGCTTGTGTGGCATTTTTTTTCTCTGCTATGACTCACTGTCTCTCCACAGAGATGGACTGTCCCTCTATTTTAGTCGGTTTCATTTGTGTCTCTCTCTCCCACTCTTTTTGTCACACTCCTCTCAATCTCTTCCACCCTCTCTACTTATTCACTGGTAATTTTTAATCCTTCCATCCTTTTTCTCTCAGAATTTATTGCTCTCCTCTTATTTCAGCCTCCTCTCTATCCCTCCTCTTCTCTTTCACTTCACTGTATGCACTTTTGTCATCATTTCCTCTCTTATCCCACCTCCCTTCTGTCTCCCACCTTCCCTCCCACTTTTTCCTTCTCTCCCACTCCCTCCGACGCTCAGATGAAGGGGTGTAAACATGTCTTCCACATGCGGTCTCATTGTGCCAAGCCAACAGAGCAAAACAACCACGCTTAAGTTGCTCAATAGGCTTCACCAGATGACTAGCGCCTCCTTCCTCCTCCCCTTCCTCGCTCTTTTCCCCCTTTGGGCTGAGATGCTTAACAACCATGTAGCAATGCCTTGCAGGCAGGATTAAACAGAAGCAAGAGACAGAAACAGAAAAGAGGAGGAAAGAGAAAGAGAGACCAGAAAGAGCGACCAGAAAGAAAGATAAAAACAGTTAAAGTGAGACAGGAAATCAGAATAGTGAGCGACAGAGAGGAGAGTCATGTCACTGTAAAAGGGGGTAAACTAGTTTTCTCCAAATGAGGAGAAAATCCAAGATAAAGGGCAGTATGTGCCAGGGAAAGAAAAAAAAGTCCCATCAAAAACTTTTTTTCTGCTGAATTCTTGGCCATGACCGCAGGCTGAACTTCGGTGCGGTGCTGAGCAACAGCTGCCGACACAGAGGAGGCTGAAAAAAAGAAAAAGAAGCTGCAGAAGAAGAAGAAGAAGAAGCAGGCAGGCGAGGTGCAGGGGGAGCAGGGATTCTCTGTTAAAGTGGTGCTGGTGTTTAGGAGATGGCCAGGATGTTTTAGGCTTGCTGAGGGAGGGACAGAGGTATAAATAGACCCCGGGCGGCGGGGGTAGACGGAGGACTGAAGGGGTTCAAACAGAGGGAAGGATAGTTAAATGTGGAGAGCAGCTTGTGTCTCACCAAAAAGAAGTAAAACTCCAGTCCTTTGGGCTACAGACCAACCCAGACGCTGCTGTAAAACAGTAACAGTCTGCTGCGCTCAGCAGGCATTCAACCAGGGAGGTCAAGGCTCTAAAGCTAGTTAGCTTGCCGTAAACTACAGTTACTGCCCAGTGGATGAAATGCTAAGATATTAGTACTGACTCTCTGAAAATCTGGCAGCAGCTTTGAGCCCCATGTAAACTCGATTTGACTTTAATTCACAGTGACAGAGATCTTTAAGTAAGGGTTTAGTTCAGGGACCTGCTGGTTCCTGATTCCATTTTGGATCCAGTTCCTGGTTGGGCTAAATACACGGATTACTTATATAAACAAAGGACAAAGTCGAAATCAACAAGTGAGCAGCTAATCATGTTGAGTGAAGACTGACCTTTAGTTCATAGGTTTAAATGACTAAAAGATCCGTTTAGAGAAGCTTTACCATAAACTCCATCCAAGCTCATATCAAACTTTTGACTGCCGTCTCACGCTACAGTCTCAGAACTCAAACATCAGGGTGTGTGGTTCAACGGACCAACAGAGTGCTGACTTGTCTATATTCATGAACCACATTATCCCACATGTAAATCTACTGTCTATGTTCCTGTGTCCTGCTGTGCCACACGAATGAAGTAAAAGCCTGTCTGCTGAGTTTTCTAAACTTAGGGGTCTAAACTTTCAGGGCGTTGTTCTGGTGCATGCACACATCATATAGTCATTCCTTGATCTCTCTGTCACTTGTAAAAATACCCTTCATGTTTTCCCTCATCTTCCCACATCTTGGTCGCAGCTACATGGCTCACCTTTAATTTAAAGAACTTTCTCAGCTTGATAGATTTTTCAAAGAGGTTTCACGATCATCAGTGTGAGTGTTTCATTTATTAATGCAGGTGCAGCCATCAGGGGCAGTTTTGGGTTACGTGGACAGTCCAGCACCCCAAACCCCGAAACCGCTGAGAAACATTTGACTTTGCAAATGAGCCACAGCTGCCCTCTGGAACAACCCAAGCAGCAGCTAGTTCCACAATAATTAGGGAAAAGTTACCTGTTGATTATCTCCACCATTAACACTAGATCATTTTGTTCCTGTTCAAATGTATTCAGACACAGAACTGATGCCCAACATCCAAGTGTATAACGTCACAGACATAAAACCTTCAAAAGGACTGCTGCTGCCCCCTTTCACTGAGCAACAGTGCTCACGGATCAATAACTTGAGCTTGAGTTCAGTATGATTTTTAGTTGCTGTGTGAAACTGGACTGAACTCTTGTTTTCCTCTCTGTGACCTGAGTTTTCAATCTGATGGTGTTCCTCCATTTTGGTGGTGTAGATGTATAGTATATGTGGTTCTGCTGATGAGAGAATAGATTGATCCAGCCGAAGTGAAAGCACCCACTTAGGATATTATCAGACCATTAAACAGGCCATTATCTGACATTATCACCATCATTACAAAACTTCAGGCAGAGCCAACTGCACCTTGCAGAAGACCAGAAAGTGAATAATCACCCACTATAAGCAACACATTTACAGTGAGGAGCTCAAGTGATGAAACCGTCACAGTTAACCTTTTGAATCGTACCAACCTCTGTTTTTCCTGGTTCAATGTCCCTGTGTTTGACTGACCCTCCTATCCACCCTTACAGCCTCCTGAAGCAGACTGTCTCTGAATATATGAAATTAGGGCTGAAACAATTCTGCTAGTACCTCTATTACAAAAAAATGATCAAGGAATTTTCTCTGCCTTTAGTACTGGTTTATGAACGCAAATCGTCACGGTTTTACACTAATTATTTTTAAAGTGACACAATGTGCTTACATCACCGCGGTAGAAGGGAGGTAAAAGCGTGGTTTTGGTTTCACGGAGCAGAAAATTAATGATGAGAGGAGCTTTTCTTCAGTAGCTAACATGAGCCTAACATTGCCGGTGTAGTAGAAGTAACAGGTAACATAGGAGCTATTCATCCTGGACACTAATGACTTTTGGGACACGATAAAAGTTAATATCATAATTAGCTTTCTTACGAGCATTGCAATCCTCTAACGCACACGCTTGTTCCACAAATGTTCTGGGATAATTGCACTTTAACTTAAAATATATTATGTTTTACCCGATTAATCGATGGAATATTGGGTAGAATTCTAGATTACTAACATATTCGATAGCTGCAGCCCTATATAACATGTTACCTGACCTCCTCCTGCACTTTGTACCTGCTGTAGTTAGGAGTCACTTTACTGCAGTACTAAAAAAAAAACCTTCATAGATGAAAATTAAAAAGAGAAACAGAACAAACAAAAGGCACAGAGCTGTAAAAGTGACAATGTTCTTGCAAACCCATGCTGATGGTTGTTTGTCTAAAGGGGGCATGTCGGCACCTACTGTAGCCAAGATGGACATGCTGCTGTCCAAAATTTGATTCTTGTCCAGTGCTTGTAAACTGGGACGAGGAAAGTAGTCCAGCGAAATCCCTCCAATCGAGCTTTAACTGCAGCCTGACTGAACTCTGCATGTAAACATCATAACAGAGTGACTTCATTTCCTGAGACTCCAGGTTGCTGTTTGGTTTCAACTAGCTGCTGGTGGCACAGTCCTTCGGATACACCCCTGACCATAAGCCCGTCATATTCCTGTTGAGGTGTTTTAGGGAATAAGATCAATCAATCAGTGTTGCTGAAGGACCTACTGTCTCATATCTTTCAAGATAAAACTAAATGAGGTTTGTCCTGTGAGTTACATGATCTTCAAGGAAATTTACTTTTTGGAGTGAAGAACTGCAACAGCACATTGCCTTCCTTCTCCTCTGCTTTTTTCCTTCTCTGATTCTTTTCTTCTTCCCTTTTGTCTTATCCTTTATGATGCTCTGTCGGACTCCTTTTTCCCACCCACACCACCCTCTTCCTTCCATCTCTACTCTCTCTGTCTCTTTGTACAGGCACCACTTGGGGAGTTCAGCTCACGGCGAATATTGCGGAATAGAAAGAAGAAGCTCCTGACTCGTTGAGGTAAAAGTCTTTTTTTTGTGACACAAAGACCGAGTGTAACCAGAGATATCAACAACTTAGCAACACCCGCCCACAGAAACACTTTTGTACATTTTTGCTAACCTTCCCAGTACTTCTTGTGCTGATGATAGTTGGTGCTTTCTTTTTTGAAGGTGCAGAAGTCAGATCAAGATCAGGGTGAGTTCCCACTCCAACCGATTCATCGACTGTCTTGTTGAGTGAGGTGTTTTTACTATCTGCTGTTTACACAGCACAAAAAAATCAGGATTTTTAAAGCAGACTCATAGGATAATGTAAGAAGGCCGATTCACTGCTGTTCAACACGGCACACTGCAGTAGGATTATGTGCGTGTGTGTATGTGTGTGTGTTTGAGCTTGCCTCCATTTAAAAAAGAAGAGCAGAGAGGGCACAACTGTCTGTGTGTACGGCTAAAACACACTGTGTTTGAGCTCCGAGACATCCAGCGAGACCAGCAGACACTGAGTGCTGCAACAGTCTCATCCGAACAGAGGGAAGGCAATTTGGCTTTTGAAATGGGAGTTCCACCCGCCTACTCACACACATACACAGATACAATTCATCATGGAAAGCAGGTTTCTTACGAGGAGCCATAAACTCTTCCCATTAAGATTCCTGTCTCATGAAAACATAATTGCTGTAAATGAGTGGTGCAGGGTGCTGCATAACTGGTGGGGGACTAAGTGTTTATGGAAAGAACCATTATTACAATCCCGAAGGCACAGAATTTTTGACAATTGAAGAAATTAGAGGTTGTAATTTTTCAGGATTTATAGATACATCTCTGCACTCCAGGCATCCTTCACAGAAAGGTTCAGATGTACAAACTCAATGTGGGGTTCTTGGTATTAAGTCTAACCTGATGGAGACGGGTTGTAGGTGATCCGCTGGATTAATCTGGCAGACAGATGGGGCAGACTGTGGGTAAGCAGGGGTTAGAAGGGGTCGTGTGTTGCGATAGTGCTGGGACAGCGCTGGGCTGGGCCAAGCCGGATGCTGTGACTATGACCTATATTAATAATTCACACATAGAAGCTCCATGCTGCACAGAGCTGGAGACCTAATCAACATTAGCAACACTAGCTGGGAGCCACGTTAGCCTCCAGCAGGATGCCCAGCGTAAAGATCAGAGACAGACCATTTTAACTTCACATGAATTTGAAACAAATCTGAAGTACCTCTCTTTCAAAAAGTGGAACAGATTAAACAGAAATGACTGTCATGGTGTCCCAACATACTTATATCATCTTTGAGGGCACTAGCTTTAAAAATAACACTAAACTTTAAATGCCGTAGTTTGTCATTTACAGGCATAGCCAAGTTGAAGTTAAAGCTCCATTAAGTAACTTCCCTGGAAGACTGTCGTTGGTCTAGCAATGACTGAGCAGGCTTCACTGGTAGTTTGCTTCTGCAATGCTAGGTGGTGATAGGCCAACGTTCAGTTTTTTACTGAACCTCTAAATCTGAGCAAAACCATCCAATAATACAAGTTAGCAGGTGCATCTGTCTTTCTGTCCGTGACACAGTGAACAACTTGACTGCTTTCTATCGTCTGCAAGAACTGTATCCCTGATTTTCTTTTGAACTAATGAGAAGTATGCTCTATCTCGCTCTGTCTCTGTCTCTCTCGGACTGATTTATCTACTCAAGAGTTTGTTTACTCCCCAGCTTCCCTCTTCCCTCATCACATTTATGCTGTTTGACTCTCAGGTCAAAGCCCATGTTTGGAGAATCCTCAGACTGCTTGGGCCACTTTGGGTCCAACTGCAGTGCATGCATGAGAAGACTGATCTCTGTCCACATCAAATGACGTGTCACTCCAAATTCTAGTGATTTTTTTTTTTTTTTTCCTCAGACCAGAGTGTACATCCACATCCCCTCAACATTAGTGGCCTTCTTTACTTGACTTCAGTGATCTAGTATGCAGCAGCTTCCATGGCCTTTTTAACTGGTGCTGTTGTAGCACATCTCTTCAGATGTAGGTGAAATCTGCACTTGTAATAATAAAAATTGAGGAGTTCATTTGTGCCCTAAGAGGTTTTCTGAGATGTCTGGAAGTCGGTTCAGTGCCTGACCTTGACCAACCCCCTGTCTGCTGTAAAGTTTTCCTCAAGTCTGTGGCGACTGAAGCTGCACAAAGTTACTCAAGCATCGAAAACAAAAGCCTGCAGCTGAGTGGGAGAACAGTGTTGGATTGCATTCCCTATAGTATCCCGCATAAGAACAAAGGACTTCAGTGAAAAGACTTTTTGAGATCCGGGAGCTTATCACGTCGCTAAAGATATGATGCCACTAGCTGGGTCTGCAGGAATATGTTTTACTCTGCTTCACTCTGTCCTGTGGGTGCACATGCTGGCAGCAGTTGTAGGAGAGAAGATCTTGTTTTCATTTCACTGATATTAGGCTATCTGATCACCCTGATATGCCTACAACATGCATTTTAAATACCTGACCAATTCCACCGATCAAATCATCGAGTGTGGCGCATGAGTTTAGCCTTATTTCTGCGCACAAACAACAACTTCAATACAATCAGACATTTAATCATATGCAAGACAAGGACACGCCAAGCTACTTTGCATAACAAGCATCATATACATCTGTGATCAGGAATAAATGCAGGAGAGAAGGACAGAGGAAAGGAGGGGAGGAAAGGAAAGGAGCTGTGTTATGGTTGGGGGTTGGCAGTCAAAGAGGCAGGCCAGACCAGACAGCCACTATCTTCCTCTGACCCCCTGTCTGAGTCTGTGTGTGTTTGTGTGTGTGTGTGTGTGTATGTGTGTGTGTGTGTGTGTGTGTGTGTGTGTGTGTCCCCTCTGCCCAGCCAGACAATAGAGCAGGCCCTATGCCTGATTGGGGTCAGCTGGTGGCTGCCGGGGGGGAAGAGGCAGAGGAGGGGGAGAAGGAGGTGGAGGCAGAGAAGTGGGGGAGGTAGGTATCAGACACAACTGTCTGACTGGTGTGTCTGGATTGGAGGGAGAGGGACCAAATATCAGACAGCTGTCTAAATCTCTGCAGAGGAGCAGGGAGCTGGGAGGGAGGAGGAGAGGAGAGGAGGGGAGGATGGGTAGAAGGATCTTGGTGACCAGAGGCCTCTCTCTGACTCCTACACACATCCTTTACCACTTGACTTGAGGCTGGGAGGTTAAACCAGGTTAAAGTGGAAAGGAGAGAAGAAAAACAAACTCATACAATACCCCACAGACACCACAACAGAATGTGGGTAATAATCTGTGAACACAGTGCTGTCTTTCCCATGGATATATATTAACTGTCATCATGGATAGTTAATTCTCACACTGGTTTGTGTTCATGGAAAGCCACAGTCAACACTGCTGCTGGTGTGTGTGTGTGTGTGTGTGTGTGTGTGTGTGTGTGTGTGTGTGTGTGTGTGTGTGTGTGTGAGAGAGAGAGAGAGAGAGAGAGAGAGAGAGAGAGAGAGAGAGAGAGAGAGAGAGAGACTACAAAGTCAATCCTTGAGTGGTTGTGTTGTTTTCACTGAGAACACAAAGACCACTTCTCCTCTCTTTCATATCTGCCCCTCTATCTTCTCCTCCCTCTCTCTGCCTCAGGTGTAATCCAGAGTAATTTCCTGTGATAAGGTCAGATCCAGGGCAAGGTCTTGTTAGGGGGCAGCTAGCAGCTCAGCTGGCACAGGATGTGGATTTAACCCCCTTTGGCGGTATAGTAGAGGGGTGACAAGAAGGTACAGAGAAGACAGTGACACTGAGGTGGTACAAACTGATGTAGTGATTGAATTAGTCCTGCTGTGCAAAAATATGAAAATATTTAGTATCAAGTTAGTTCAGCCCACAGTACATCTGCTGATCCTGATGCCAGCCCACATCAGCTAACAACCCAGCCAATCACCTTCTCTCATCTTTTCTTCAAGCTTCCTCCACCCAAGCTCCTCCTTTACAGGACATGTCTGATTTCACTGCTGTACTGTTAGGGTTGCAAAGGGGCGGTAAATTTCTGGTAATTTTCCAGAAACTTTCCACAGGAAGTTAAGCTGGGGAATTTTGGAAATATTCCAAATTGGAAACTTTCCATGAGAATTATGGGATTTTATGGGAATTAACTGGAAATTTGGGTAATTTAAACAAACTGTATCATATCCAAACATAAATGTAAATATTTTTGACTACTGGAGTGGTACTCAAAATATTAGACAATTGATGTATAATTATTGTATGGTTACAAAAAAACATCTTGCAGGAGTCAGAAGAAACAGTATCACATTTGAGGTAGCTGTGGTCAATGGTCAATGAAATGAAAAAAGTAGCTTACATTTAGCACCTATTTTATTTAATTTTTGCAAGTTAAATATTAATACTACTACAGATCAAATATATTTACCCAAAAATATTATAAGAACATACTTGACTTGACATAGTCTGTGGGCTCAAATGTCTTGTGCTTTGGGCTCAAAAGTGTGGCCTCCTGGGTTTAAGAAATCATTTGTGCATGTGATGGAGGAATGCACAGTGCATGTAGGGGGTGTGGCCTCAACAGACCTGCAGTAAGCAGTGTGCTGTGTGCATGTGATTGAGAAGTGTACTTGTATTAAACCTGGTTGTTTTAGTCAAGATTATGCTACAGAATTGAACTAAATTTAAGTTCCCTGTTGAGGGCCAGCCTTCAATTTTGTAAATTTCTGTTTCATTCCCTATAATTCCTGTTAATTCCCATGGAAAGTTTCCAACTTTGAAAATTCCTGGAATGTTGCAACCCTATGTCCTGTCTGTGGTCACTGATGCTGTTCTGTACCCCAGCCCAGGGGTTCTTGCTGCTGCTCTCCCTGCCTCATACCTTGGCATTTCAAGTACTCGTGTGGAAGGGCAGGGAGCCCTCAGAATAGAACTAAACTAAGACATGTTGCTACGATTGCAGCAACTCAGTTACTCCCCTTTGACAAAAGTGGTCCCGACTGTAAGGTTAAGATGCACTTTTGCAGTAAAGTGTGACCTAATATTTACCAAGTGCTATTGTGAAAAGTCTGCAGATCCACAGTACATCCACGAGAAGCCACTTTTAATTTGAACAACATTGATGAATTAACTGCCTCAGAGATAGTTTGTTTTCTTTGGGTAAGATCCTGTTTATGAGCAGACACAGATGTTAACCACACTGCTCCAAAAGCCACAAGGCTTCATGAAAAAGAACAGTCATTTTGCCACGCAAAACACAGAGGCTGCAGAGCTCCAGCTGCATGAAGCCTTGAGAGAACAGCTACTCCTGGGTGTCTGAAGGTAAAACCACAGCCGTTCTCTGTCAGAGTCTGGTGGCTTTGAAGAGAGCAATGGGAAAGCTATCTCTCTCTAAAAAAGCGGTCTCTTTCTGTACAGAAGTTTCCTTTGAGTTCACTTGAAACCACTGACCATGCTGACCCCCTAAAGTGCACTGTGCATATGAATATAACCTGTCACTCAGCCACTGAGCTTCCAAAGGAGACAAATGTTTTTAAATGTTGAAAACCTCAGACACACTCCATGATTTCTACACGTCTCAGCTCAAATTCTGATCACACTGAGGTGTTTTTTCTCTTCTTGCAGTGAGAGGCGGTGTGGTGATGCCAGGCAACACACTGCATGTCAATCACTACACAGAACGCTGTTATATTGAGGAATTAAAAATGATTTATCAAGAAGAGAAAAGCTCTTATTCACACATGGTCAGGGTCTTGTGCTAAGACATGAGAACGCTGTTGAGTGTTTTAAACACAGGGCGCTCTCAGATAACCAGGTTCACTTGGTGTTACAGTTCAGTTTTTACTTTGGCGCAAAAAGTTCCCCGTCATCTCTCATGAGTGAGAGAGTAGATCTACCTCTTGGCCCGACTCTGTGCCATTAACACACCATGCATATGTGGGCGGATGTTGAATATGATCTGAATGTCATCTTAAGCCAAACATTTTAAACAAATGTTTGCAGTCACACACTGTAACCTGACATGGACCGGTAGACTTACAGAACATGAGGAAACAATCCTGTCTGGTCACCTTGAATCCTTTTGAAGAGATGTTTTCAGGGACCATCAAACATTACACATCAACATGTTTGCTGTTTTTAAAGCCAGGTAAGAGACTAGCTTTTAGAGAACATCAATAAATAGAAACTTTACAGTTATAAGTATACCTGTTACATTCTACATTTATAACTCCTGTAACCTGAAACATGTCCATCCCTCCTCTTACTTAAACAGCCTACCACAGGGTCATGCTCACAGTTCTTATTTCTTACTCAGGTGTTTAGTGGTTAAGCATGTGTATTTTTTCTTGCAGCAGAGCTTTCAAAGAGTACCTGTGCACTCAAGCCCCCCACTGAAGTGATCTTGTACAACCTTGCAGACCGCCCCCAACACTGCTTTGGAAACTTAACTGTGTAAGCCTCTTCAAGATCCAAGAAAAACCCTGCAAACCACTTGAAGAGACTTGTCATTATTCCACTGTCTGGGTGTTCCTACACACATAAACAAACGGATTACCTCGAAATCTGACTAACAGCGGGCGGTACAACATTTTAGATTCTATTTGTTTCATATAATGTGCGGCTGCATTTGTTTGTACAAAGCTTCTTTGTTTCCAGCGGGGAGAAAGACAAGACATGCAAGGAGACGAGTTTGCAAGATAATGAACACTCCATGTGTCTGATGCTGGCAAATTTACTGTCAGGCAAAAAAAGAAGAAAATATAATGTTGTTGTTGGGTGCCAATGCATGTGTGCAGTGCAGCTTCTTAATGGAGCGTAATGTGTCCTGGCCATGAGGACAGATCTGCAGTCATGAGACATGCAGCAGCAGACAGCACAGCTGATTCATTCACTTCATAGCATCTCAGACATATTACGACTGTGTGTAAATAGATGTTGACTGAGACAGCAGGCCACTAACCACCCCCAACCACCACTATCAACACACACACACACACACACACACACACATTTGACGGATGGCCTGTCTTCAGACACACTAGGACTACAAATCTGTCCAGGTCCCAAGGGCATTTTGGGAACTAAAGGAGGAGGTCTGGGGTGTGTGCATGTGGGTTGGGGGTGCAGAATCTAGACACAAAGGGAGTCCCAGCAGCCAGTGACGGAGTTGTGAATGCTGTTTTGGGGCTTGAGCACTTAGTGAAGGCACAAAAGTCTCAGCCTGAACTTGACCTGATGAGCTGAAGAGAGTGAAGCTGCTCCTCAAGGTCTGCAAGTCTGGGGTGTGTCAGTTTGAGTCCATGAACATGTAGCAAGCAAGCGATAAGATACAAAGATGGTCGCTATGGTTAAAAAGCCATGAGACACGATATATAGTGTAACAAAACATTCAGGACAGCAGTGTGAGGCTCAGTGACACAGAGACAAACACTCTTGGGCCAAGCAAACAATTAAAACCACACCTGAACCTCAGCGTCTGTCCACACCACTGCTCTGCTCTTCAATAAGGAAGTGGTTTCAAAGGTGCTTCATGTACACAAATATAAATGTGATGTTTACAGTCTGTGTTACATAGTAAAACAGACTTAGTGTTGTACCAGCCAAACTAACATGATTACAGTCAAACAAACACAACTGGTCCAGCCAGTGGAAGTGAGCATTTGTTGAAGCATTGCTATACAGAGTTAGCAGTGGTTAAACTCATTAAAGAGAGAGAAATTACTAAAGAAGTTTGAAAGCGTTCAACACACGATAAGAAAAGAGAAGTAATAAAAAAAAACAAAGACTGTAAAATTGCAAATCATTCAAACTATTTTGGATTGAAACTGATGCAAAAAGAACATACAAGATGTTGCAACTGAAAAACCTGATTGCTTGATAAAAAATGTAAATCCGATTTGAAATTGATGCCAGCAACAAACATCATAACTGTAGTAACAGGAGCATGATAACCATTCAGCTTCATCACTTTGTCTTTTATTAACAAGTTATCAGCTTTGATTGAGAAGAATTTGAAGCCCATGCCGTGATTTCCACAACAGAGTCAAGTCTGTTTTGTTTGTCTGTTTGTTTCTGTCCGTTTTTCACCACCTGAGGACAGAGTGTCATGGCTATCCAGTACTGAGTGCCTTTATTATTAGCATTACATGACTATTTCAGAGTTTTGTTATCCCTGTCCAGACTTCATCAGCGTATATAATTTTCATGAGACAACCAAATTGATCAGTTTAAACATCTGATTTTTCATCTTTGTACTGTTTTTTTTGTCAAAAACAGGGTTTAAGTTACTTGAAAACCCTCAAAATCTGTTTTCTTAACCTTCAGCAGATGTAAGAGTCCACCGCTATGCTGCCGAAATGAGAAATCCAAAACTTCTTCCAGATGACTTTACAGTGTGGATATTACTGCCACGTGCTCTCTATCTGTGTACGTGCTCGGTGCCCGGGCCACTAGAGTGCGTGTGCAGGTCAACGTCTCTGTGTAAAAACAGGCTCTGGGCCCCTCTGACTTACATTAAAAAAAGGAGCTCTTTCTTAACCCCCACAAGCTGAGCTCTGCTTTCCACTGCTATAACCTGCAGCTCAGGAGAGGTGGCAGACTCAATAAGACTCCTCTGAGAAACACTAAGCAAGTGTACAAATTCCCAGTGAAATTAATTACAGAAGCAGTGATGGCAGAAAGAAGTCTGTCTGGAGGAGGAACAAATCTTTTCTTTACATGCTGCTGTTGGCTTGTCTTTGCCACTCCCCTCCCCAGGGTCCCAGAATTATGCAGCCTATCCAGAGTTTGAAGACTTCTTTTCTCCAGGTTCATTACTTACATTCATTAATAATAAAAGGAAATAAAAACCAAACTAATTTCAAATCAACTACACCTTCACAAACAAACCAAACAAAAAAGGAGGCAAAAAAACAAACCCCAAACAAACAACAAAGAGCTTAGTGAGAGATTGGATTGGCTGTCTGGCGAGAGACTGCAGGGTAAATATTGGCTGAGCCTGAGAGTGGCTGTCTGTGCATGTGTGTGTGTGTGCGTCTGTGTGTATATATCTAGGTGTAAATGTGTGCGCGTGTGCCCATGTGTACGTCTTTCTGTATGTGTCTGAGTTAGAGTCAACAAGTAGCTGAGTGCGTGTTTGGCCTGAGGTAGTTGACAGATGACCCCACTGCCACCTACACACTAACACCACTCATACACGGGATTACAGATCAGGCCGTTTACATCCGTCTGGCTGGCTGGCCGGCCTGTGCTGCAGGCTAACTGTTACATACACACAGACGCAGACAGCCACTTGAGTCTCTGACACATGGACCCAGGCCTTTCCCAAGAGGAAGGAGCATGTATACAGCTTTACTGCTGTGTGTGTGTGTTTGTGTTTGTGTTTGTGTGTGTTTGTGTGTGTGTGTGTGTGTGTGTGTGTGTGTGTGTGTGTGTGTGTGTGTGTGTGTGTGTGTGTGTGTGTGTGTGTGTGTGTGTGTCCAGAGAAGCATAAATAAGATGCAGATATTTGGAGAAAATACCCTGCAGTATCATTTCACTCTGTCTCTGTAAAAATTGAAGGCTGAATTATGGAAGCAGTACCGAGAGCAAAGAGCCCTGTTTTTCTTTTGGCCTAATCTGTTCATTTTTTTATGTCTTCGAGATGCAGTCAGTTTGGGGTAAGTGCGGCCCTTAGCAGAACAGACCCCGTAGAAATTGAATATCATATTCAAAAGTATGTTTAAATTTGTCTTTAATGACCTGAATGAACTTCAAACTTAACTCAGAAGGGGCCTTTCTTTTACAAGTCCACATAGGCAGCCATCTTGCACTGCCATGTTTCTACAGTAGCTTAAAATGGACAAACTATACACCGTTTGCATTTTTGTGTTTAGTGCATAGAAGACAGTAGTTGTTGTTGTGCACATTAAATGGAGGATCATACTACTGCATCACAAAAGAATCTTGTCCTCAAAGGCCACCATCCCTTCACCAACAGGATGGGTGAGCAAGCGAGCACTTACATCTAAATATCACCCATTATTCCCTTTTCACTGTCCCCACACACTGAAACATAGAGGCAGCTACTGTCCTTGTCCCAGTTTACATGTACTGGGCAAGAATCAAATGGGTGTCAGAATTATCTTCAGTAGGTGGCATCACTTTTGAAGCTCCCTAAAGTTTATTTGTATGGCCGGAAAGTTTCATCCATGCTATTCAACTCCCAGCATGCTCAGAACACTTGGGCCTGTTTCAGTCTGATTGTGCCATATGAGAGAGAAAATCGATTCCCCAATTTCATTATCTACATATGATTACCGGACTATGAGTAGTTCATTTAGTGCATGTTTACATGCTTTTAAGGGTCCAGTTTCAGTCAGACTAAGGCAATAGATTCACTCCTTTGAGCAACATGTAAACACACTGACTGGTGGCACTTTAGCTGCTGGGTTACTAATGCTAAGTTACTTGTGCATTTGTGTTCTGCTGCAAATTTTGCTCAGTTGCAACAGCTGATGTCAAGACTTAAGGTGAGAAAATTGGCTCAATGGCCGATCCTCTATCAGTTAAAAAATGTTTGCAAATTTGCATCAGGAAATCCCACAATCACAATGAAATATTCAATTCATCAAGACACACAAATCCAGCCGGGTTTAAAATGCCACTCAGACGACCTGTTACTTTTACCAAAATTTATTGATACCAGGAAAGAATTTGTTTGTTCATGTCCAATCCAGCAGTTCACAGAAGTTTCTAAATGCATCCTTGATTATCTAATCTGCTTCTACAAACCCTCTATTTTCCAGATAAACTCCCTCACTGGTCTGTGTGCTTTCACTTTTGTTCCAGACTTTTCTGAGAATCCACATTACTAAATACAGCACTGACCCGCTACCAAGTTGTGTCCTTCTGACTGAAAAAGAAATGCGTATTTGCATTAGGTGAAGGAGTAATGACCTCTCACAGTTGGCACATAATATTTGCCCGCTTGTTTAAAAAGACAAGGCTGATAGGAGTCAGAGTCAATACCAGATTAAAAGACTTAAGAGTCAAAGATGTTGCCGATGCTCTCACCCTGCAGGGACTGAACCATCACACAGAAACCCAACA
Source organism: Xyrichtys novacula (assembly GCA_962446985.1). Lineage (NCBI taxonomy): Eukaryota > Metazoa > Chordata > Actinopteri > Labriformes > Labridae > Xyrichtys > Xyrichtys novacula. The sequence goes on along the minus strand of OY660871.1, from coordinate 6,083,589 downwards.
TCCTATTAAACTAGAATAATGTGGGTAATGGTTTCTATCGCCATGGAAATGTGACCAGATAGAAAAGAGATTAAAACACTGCTGAGTGTAGGTTAAAGCTGAAGAATCTGCATAAGTACAGTAAATACGAAACTGTGGTGTTTGACCTCAGGACTGTTTAATACCACACCTTCAAAACAAGAGAGCTGCAATCCAAGCCCAGCAACAGCTCCAGACCAACACTTGTTAAAGGTCTCTTCCTTTCAAATCCTACATGTGAATCCCTGTGTGTAGGCAGAGGTTCGACTCCTGGCCGTGACACACTGTCTGCGCTGTGATCCCTCTATGTTCGTAGTCCCTTTCAATTTTTTTTCTCCTCGTCTGAATAAAGAGGAAACACACCAGTGAGACCGCCCGCTCTGCTTAAAAAAAAAAAAAGGAAAAAAAGGCAGACTGTAGCTCTTTTCTTCAGCCAGAGAAATCATCAAAGCATGAGCTACATTATTCAGCCTTTGCCGAGTCTGCATGACAACACAGCCGACAAACAAGAGTTCTTTTCAAACCAGACGGCCACTACAGTAGGACAGCTATTTCAAACCACTTGTGAATGGAGCTCTCTCCAACTAGTGAGACATTTGGATGATAAGTACTGAAAACGTTTCACCAGCAGCATTCATGTGCTCACAAATACAGATGCATTCATAATCTTGTGTATGCTAATCTGTTTGTCATACACTGTAAATATCTATGATCACAATTATTAGACTCTCTTGCAGCACACTTGTCCAGTCTGAGGCACTTCTTCTGGATCATCTCATTAGGCTCCCTCTGTTGTGGCAGTGTGTCTGTGGACGCACCGGCTCATGCCTGACTATGTGCGTTTTTCCTGGCTAGCAATACGATGATGCCACAGAAAACGAATGGTCGCACACCAGTCTGTCTGCCAGACACACACACACACACACACACACACACACACACACACGCTTCTTGGTTACAATGTGGCGTCAGCACAACCACCCATTGCTGCCAAATCTGAATCTAATATCCTGCGTTCACCTCACGTTGCCCAGGCCTGGCCCTCAGCCCCAATGGAAATTACACATCACTGTAACTCTGTCCGTCTATCCGTCTGTAGCTTGTCTGTGTGTCTGCTTGTCTGTCTCTCAATATGTGTGCCTGTCTAGCTAGCTTCAGATGTCTGTGTCTACATCTCTGTTTATATCTCTGTCCGTACATGTCTGGCTGCCTGCTTATGAATCTACCCGCCTGTCTACATGTCTGCTGTGTGCCCGTCTCCTGTTTATTTGTCTTTGGCGGTCTGTCTGCAGATCTGTCAGAATGGATACATACTCTGTCTGTCTGGCTGTCCTCTGCATTACTGCCTGTCTGTCTGCCTGCCTGCCTGCCTGCTTGAATGCCTGCATGTGTCTGTCTCTGCTTCAGTCATAAAAAGGAACATCTGCAGTGGATCTAGCAGGCAGCAGCATTAGGGCAGAGCTGATAATGATAGTTTCTCTCTGAGCTGCTCAGAAGGCAGACAGACATAACATACCATTCCAGCGTTTCCTGTCTGTGCTGACAGGCAAACTATTTAACCCTCTGTGGTGATCTCCCAGAGCATATGCACAGCCATACAGGCCCTGTGAGGTTAAATCTCTGAGTATTTATGGCAGGAGAGAGAAAACTTACAGTTATATCAGAGCTCAGGAAGATGATAGTACAGTAAATCTGCAGTACTTCCTGAAAACTCAGATACCCTGTACTGTACTGAACGATTAGGGCAGGCTGAGTAAAACAACATGTCCCTGTCCCTATGGTTACTGACGACGATCATTATAGGCTGTATCAAATACTGTTTGATACGCCAGTCACTCCAGTAGACGCCAGACTGAACTCTAAAGTTTATGTTTGACTTTACAAACTAGGGGTTGACTGATTATCAGCCTGGCTATTAATCTGGGCTTTTGCTTGGAAATCCAGACGAGTACTTTGATGTTAAATAAGAGATCTTCTAACTTTATCACATCAGATTCTGGAGGTAAAAATAACTTTCTACTTCTTGACCGAGAGGTTTTGGTTATCCATGTAAAATACAAACATACTCATGTGATATTATGATTATTCACCTTTAACATCTGCTACATTCAACTGAAGAGCACATGAATGCAGCAGTTCTACACACTTTTCTTAAATGCATTTTTAGATTGGTCACATTAAGTAGTCAGTGTTGTGTATCTCATGGCTATATTACTTCATGACCATTCTGAATGCAAGACTAAGTTACTTCTACCACAGTATTGCCATAGACAATATTCAAAATTTAGATTTCCTTCTTTACTGCATGGTGGTTCCAAATCTCTGCCATAGGTCTCATGAAGTGGTCTCGGTATCGGCCCTACAAAACTATATCAGTCGAGTCGACCCCCCCTTTTCAAACACAGACAACAGACAACAGCAAGTTTCTTCAAAGTGTTTCAGAGATATGAGGATCACAAACGGCCAAGAGAGGGTCAAGAGCAGAGTTTGTTGACCGTGATGGAGGAAAACCCGAGTCTCACTGGAGCACTTCTCCTGCACTTGAGACTGTACATGCGGATTAACTGAAGTATCTCGGTGGGGTTTTAAGGTCAGGAAAAAAAGCAACTACTGTTACTCACATATCTCCATTCCCTGTGGCTGGGAAGCGGTGCAGTTGCAGGAGCAGGTGACATTGGAGTTGCCGGGGCCGCCAGGGGCCGTTAGGTTTTGCATGGGGCTGGGCAGACCGGGACACCGCTCCGGGGAGAGAGCCGCCGCCACCGTCGGGGCCCCACGACGGGAAAACAACAAAAAACTTCCAGGCAGCGGCAGCTGAGTCCGCCGCTACGAGTAACTCCCGACAGTTTCGCAGTTATCCTCCCCGGGTCTTCTCACGCCATATTTATCTCGGAGTGGCTCGGACAGAGAATTAGAAGGAGGTTTGGGGACGAGCCATTGCCCGTGGCTAACGCATTGTGTAGTTTTTCCGTTCCCTTCCTTCGCCGCTGAGAGCAGCTGTCCTTCCTCCGCTAGAGCAAAGCAGACACAGCGAGCTTAGGCCCCGCCCATACACTGACAGACTGCTGCTTTGGCCAATCGGAGGGCTGAAGAGGAGGGACGGACGGAGGGAAAGAGAGGTGCTGCCTTCAGGAGCGAGCGGAGAAATACAGAAGCATTACCAAATGCTGCAATAGAGCTGCGAAAGGCTCTATTTACTTTAACAAACCATCCAGAGAGTCTTCAACCTTACAAGTGGCAAACATCTAAACTCATTCAATACTTGCACCATAAAAAATAAGGTCAAATGCAAATTTGATACCTTGAATCACAAACAGCTGATTAAAACATGTTAATCTTACATACAATTTACCTGCAGGCAAGATGGCATCACATATATTCAAGTTTTATTCAAAAATATAATCTAAGGAGTTGTGTGGAGATGCATATTAATGTATACCAACTAAATACTCTATTGCAAGTGAATTATGCAGCATTGCCTTAGTCTTATTTGCTACTGCCCCTTCATGATTAAAAAAGACTGTTTTGTTTATTGAGGGGCCCCTGTTTTCTAACTCATGCTCGGTGAGGGGGTGTCTGGTGTCAGTAGTTAATATTCATGAAGGTCTCGCATATATTAGTTGCAGATGCATCAATTGGCTATCATGCTGCTTGGCGACTCATAAACATTACAATTTATACAGTGCAGCACCTGTTTAGCAGACTGCTGCCTCTGCAGCAAAGTTTGAAGTCTTTACTGTCTCTCTGCAGCACTTTCACTCAAAGCTATCCTTATCATCTTCTCAGGTGTGTTTTGGGTGACTTTAGCACCGTTGTCAAGATGAATGAGAAACAATTTGTTGGGATTTTTAATTTGAACAGCTCATCCAGATGAAATTTGTTTAAAAGAAAGTGTCATTTCTCACAACACAGTCCTGCAATTGCATAAGCTGAAACACTCCAAACTAGGACATTGAGTTGTACAAGGAGAACATGAAGGCAGCAGCGGAGGAGGGACGGGATGGGATGTGTGTCTGGGTTACAGGAGGGTGGGTGCTCATGGGTGGGTTGGAGGGTGATGTGTGGGGGGCTGACCTGACTCAGAGAGCTAGCAGATGGCTGGGTCTTGGTTGACAATGGCTGTGGGAGAGCAGATCAGGGGAGAGGCAGGGGGGGTGGGGGGCAAGGCCAGGACTGGTCTGTCTGGTGTGTTATTTGGGGAGGGTGGGGAGAGCGCTTCGAGTTTCACTCCCTTGTTACAGCGGGCTGCAGCCAATGGAGACGGCCCTTTGAAGGGGCTAACCTTGAGGTGACCCCCCGCGCCAGTCTTGTGGTTCAGGGGCACATGTGCAGCAGAGGAACAACCCCCCTACACCACCTCCCCATCCAACGCAACACATCCCCTCTGAGTCCAACCAACAGTGCAGCCCTCCCACCCAACACACCCTCACACATACAGGTCCACACACATGCAGGCACACTGTAGCACAGGAGCGTTTGCAGACTATAAATAAACAAGGGTGCTCAAATCTGAGAGAAGCTCTGAATGCCACCCTAGACCAATAGGTTCCCAAACTATGGTCCAGGAACCATCAGGGGTCAATGAATGGATATAAGGTGGCCCTCTAAAGCACATATGGCGGGTTTCTTCCACACAGTTATGTTTGAAACATTTGATCGGGTTTGGTAAGGTAAACCCTGATCTTACTTGGGTTTCCAGAGCCAAGTGTATGACAGGCTGAAAGCTGCATTGGCTCTGTTTCCGCAAATTATGTCACAAGCATGATTTCATTTTGAAGTTGTGTCCAGGACAGCTATTTGGTAAAAGAGGTCACTTGCACAGCTCTTTATAGAAGCCTACAGCAAAGTTTCTTTGGAAAAGAAAAAAGTTATAATGACCATTTATATCAATTAATAAATCAGACTACAGGAAATATATCCTCTTGTCAGATCTACCTCTCTTTATGCATCCATCTCTGTGCCTATCTCACAGCTCATTGGCTGTGTGTAAATTAAGCACCAATTTCTAAACAGGTTTAAACTTTCTCCTAATGCGACCAATCTGGAGAGCTGTAATTATTCCCTAATCTTAATAAAAAACGGAATAAAAACTCTTCATCGGGCAAGTAATTTCAACGATTAAATAGGGGATTGCATGGTGTCTAGTGCCACCCTGAAGGGTAAAATATGTCTGATGCTGTCCCAAGAGAGGAGTGCAAACACAGTAGAATGGCACTGATAAATTATTTTGGCCTTTTTTCAGGTGTAAACTCAAACAATCCTGTACCGTACCAAATTAAACAAAGCTGGACTGGTTGGTGGGAATGCAGATGTTTGGTTTTTAATTTTCTGAGCGTGGGACAAAAAGAAAATAATGCACTCATTACTCTCCTGCACCACAAAAGTCAATCTTATCTTTTACAAGCCCTGACTGAGAACAGTTTGGGATCTGCCTGCTCTGAAGGGGGTTTGCTGTTTCAGTTCAGAAAACACCAGTAACCACTGACATTAAAATGGCCCTCTGTGAAGGAAAATAAGTAAATGGGAAAAGCAAAGACCTCCAGCAGATGTTGTGCATTAAGTGCCGCATCACCAGCCAAGTTTCATATCCAATCATGCAAAAATATTTGCCTCAATGGCTTTCAGTGAATCCCACACTCTGAAGTGACTCTTTAGGAAGAGGAGAAAAAAATCGACGTGTGACCCTGACGCAATTTACAAACGCCTGGCAGCTGACATAATTCTATTGAAGCAACAAATTGAGGCGCTGCTGTCTTGTCAGCCGAAGCAGCGATATCAATCGAGACACTGAGGAGATTTTTTTCTGCTTTGATGTGAGGTCATTCTCATGTCCTTACACACACACACACACACACACACACACACACACACACACACACACGTAAAGACACACCTCAGACATGCACGCACATCCCAGACAAGCTCTCATATTAAGACACACTCAGACGCGTCATTCTTTTGCAGCCCACCTCTATCCACTCACAAGTACCCCACCACCACTACCAAACAGCACTCACACACACTCAGACACATACACACACACAGTCTGTCTGGAGCGTCAATTTAGTCCCCCAGGGAGCACGCAGGGTGACACCACTAACAGGCCAGACCAGACTAGACAGCCAGCAGACAGATAAATACTAGGCACGGCTGAATACCAAATGCACTCTAGTCTACCAGCTCCCCTACCATCCCCCCTGACTGCAGTCTGCGCACACACACACACACACACACACACACACACACACACACACACACACACACACACACACACACACAGACTCTCTGTGTCTCTCTCTCGGGAAACGTCTGTCTCATCATGTATTTGAGGAATACTAACTTTAGGTTGATAGGTTTATCACGCTCAGCACGTGCACATGTGTCTATTTTAGGAACTTTGCATGGGGCTTTCCTGCTTCCACAGACCTTTCCTGCTTATTCAGGAGTCTCTCTTGTTTTGTGATCATGTCAATCAAAGCATGAGATGTTCATATTGGGCTTTATAAAGCTAAAAATACTTTCCAATATTAAATGCAGGCAGGAAAGAAACACCAACACCAAGTGTCAGCACACCGCTTACAATACTAATACATGTCTGCTCCAACTTCTACTGAAGCCATGGGAGGGAGGCCTGTTGTGCATGCGTGGGAGAATGTGCATTTCTGTATCTGAAGATTAATACGATGTTTCCTGCCAGTATGCAATAAGGAGATGGCTGAAAAGATAAGGAACAAACTTTTTCTCTTATCAGCCACAAATGTTTCAAGGTTTGGTTTAGATGTAAAGGATGAGGAAATAAACACAAGGAGGATGTGATCAGGCTAAAGCTGACTGAAGCAGCAGGGTGAAAAGTCCTTCCTTCCCTTCCCCTAAATAAAAAAAAAAAACACATTACATCCAGACTGACTTCTTCATCTGAGCTCGTATAGAGCTGACTGAGACGCCACCTCATAGCGCCATCTTGTGGCTGTGTTAGGAAAAGCTCTGTTTCATGCATCACCCCAAACATGGACTGGAAAACCTGGTCTATTTGTCTGGTGTCTGCTGCAGCTCTCCTCATCTCTTTTTTTGGTCGAGTCTTTTCCTTCTGAAACCAAAGCTGTCTCCAAGGCAGGAGTTTAAGTTTGAATCAATTAGACTTCATCTTCATCAGAGAACCACGAGGGAGCACGGGAAGGAAAATGAAAGAGTGCCATCCTGCTGTTTACTTTGCGGAGGCACTCTGCTTTCTTTAGCACTGAGGATGCAGGGCTAAAAGACCCTTTTCAAAACACTGTTTATATCATGTATGAATACAGAGACGTTACTGGTAGAAAGTATGTAAAAACCTCCCTCCACAGATTTCTTTTTTTTAACCTTCATACGTTGGGGAACAACAGAAAACTTTGAGTGTTAGCATGTGCAAATGTTTTACTGTCTTGCAAAGTATTATCAAAAACAGTCATGTGATGTTTTTCTGTAGCAATCCAGAGAGTTAATGTGCCAAAATTAGGTTCAAGCTTGAGATCAGAAGACTTTGAAGAATTCAGCAGTTTCAAAATAAAAGGAGTCAAATATTCAACGCCAGCTATTTGAAATAATTTAACTGATTCAAAGCTACTGTCAGGAGTTTTTAGCTGGTTACTAAAGAGACTAAATAGTGGAAAATATGTCCATGCATTCCTAACCTGATCCTAACCTGAGTGTTGCACAGCCATTAAGTCCTAAATTTGTACAGTTCATGAAAGATGAAGCTGATTAATAGAAAACACAAGAGGTTAACTTTGATAGATGCAGAATTGTGTCCTTGGGTGAAGATCAGCATACTAAAAGAAATTATAAAATGTCTCCAGATAAAGGTTTTTTATTCAACAGGTTTGTCTACTTTCTTTTGGTTTAGCAATTCATTCATTATTTTAGCTATTTTGTCTTCTGCCGTGTGTCGCTCTCCAATATTTCTTTCCAGTTTTCTTAGAGCCCTAAAATAATAAATTCTGAAATACAGTTTAGTTATGTTATCTAGCTGGATCGAGTTGCACACAATCCTTTAACCTTTGAGCCAAGGGTGGATTGAGAAAAATATCCATGGGGTGGCAAATGGATAAAGCCAACAGTGGCAGAGATATTGGCCTGTGAATCAGAGATCATCTGTTAATTCTGATGAAAATGTCATAATTTAACCTGTGAATTTATATTTGTAACTAAAATCTAACAATACAGCAGCATCAGAGGCTGGATTAGCATCATCCCATCCGTCTGTCTGACATCAGGTCAGTTACTTTACATTCACCTGCTCACAAAACTGCTCAGTTGTCTGAAGGTTTCTTCAAATGAGCCCATCAAGCTGTTGTAGCTCACTTTGAGTCCAGTATTAAACTCAGCTGCTTTATGAATATCTTTTACAACCTCGAACCGTAGGTGGGGTTTAGAGTGAGTGAGTGAGTGAGTGAGTGAGAATTTAAAATGCAGGGTGGCTTTAATAAAAGACACACACCAGTTGTGATGCATTGATGTGTGTCTGTATTTAGAATAAGGAACATACAGAGCTTGACCACTGGAATTACTCATCCCATTAAACTGTCTGTTGTAAGTTCCCAAACTTTATGAAAGTGCAAAACTCAGTGCATGAAGTGCAGCCTGTAAAATGCTTTTACATGCACCCCTGAGACATGCAGTAAGTCTCAAACACTGAGATGAAACAATGGTGCAGATCAAGCAGCAACACTAAAACCTCCAGAAAGTGAAAGTCTCTAATCAGGTGACCTGGCTGCTCTCCTGTTTTCTACCTGTGAGTCATCATTTGTGACATGATGTCCAGTAAAACAACCAGATTAGCAGCAGTGAGCACTGTATGACCTGCTGTCAGACACAAGAGTTTGAATAATAAAAATCAAAGTTGACAATGTTTGTTTTTGTCTACAAAATAACCACATTTCAAGGGAATGACAAACCAGGGAGGGTGAGATGATTCATGATCAGCGAATGAATGTGACTGTCTGTGTCATTGTTCATCAAAGTTTGTTTCAAACCCGAACCCTGGATTATTCAACAAGACCAGCAGTGTTCTCAACCCTGGGGGCTTGAGTGTATTTTATAACAAACGCATGGTAGTGTACAGTCGGGATTTAAACACTGGACAGAACAGTGAGGGTACAGGGCCACATGAAAGTCAACGCCAACCAAAGAACTATATTCATTCTCACAGTAGTTCATCTATCCTCATTATTGTTGGGGTCCTGGACAGTAAAGTTTGGGAACCCCTGGTCTGAAATTGCAGAGGATCTCATCTGCAGAATATGATACCATTGACTCAATAGTGATGATCTTCAAGCCCAGGTGCCACTGCATGACATGACACAAGTGAGAATTACTGCAGTGGCTCAAGATTACTCCCCAAATCCATTGTCTATGAATACAGTTCATTGCTGTGTCCACAAATTCAGATGAAAAATATAGTAAGCAGAGAGGAAAAGTCACAAAAACTGGATATCCCTGGGTCAAAGCTGATTTCAGATGGACTGATATCAAAACTACCCTGTAATCTGATGAATCAAAACTGGACATTGTTTTTGGAAATCTATCTCTTTAATTTTTAGGTTTTTGTCATTTCTGTTGGGGATGGGGATTATTGGTGGTCTAGTTTCCAGTCTTTTGTTTCTGTGTGTTAGTTTTTGCTCAGTGTCCAGTCCTTTTAGACTTTTTTACTTTTGTTTGTTAAGTTGTTTTTTTTATTTGAACATTCTGGGATTTTTCTCTAGATAAAGTTCAGGGTTTGAATCTTTTAATCTGATGTGGTGTCCCTTTTGATACCTCTGAGGAGGCTGTAACATGCAAAACCCAATTCCATTGAAGTTGAGAAATTGTGATAAACAAATAAAAACAGAACACAATGATTTGCAAATCCCTTTCAAACCATATTTAATTGAATACACTACTAAGACAAGATATTTAATGTTGAACTCATAAACTTAAAAGTAGTTGGGACAGGGGCATGTTTACCACTGTGTTACATCACCTTTCCTTTTAACAACACTAAATAAACGTTTGGGAACTAAGGAGACTGATTGTTGAAGCTTTGAAGGTGGAATTCTTTCCCATTCTTGCTTGATGTACGGCTTCAGTTGTTCAACAGTCCAGGGTCTCCGTTGTCGTATTTTATGCTTCATAATGCGCCACACATTTTCAATGGGAGACAGGTCTGGACTGCAGGCAGGCCAGTCGAGTACCCGCACTCTTTTACTACGAAGCCACGCTGTTGTAACACGTGCAGAATGTGGCTTGGCATTGACTTGCTGAAATAAGCAGGGGTGTCCATGAAAAAGACGTTGCTTGGGTGGCAGCATATGTTGCTCCAAAACCTGTATGTACCTTTCAGCATTAATGTTGCCTTCACAGATGTGGAAGTTACCCATGCCTTGGGCACTAATGCAGCCCGACAACATCACAGATGCTGGCTTTTGAACTTTGCGTCGATAACAGTCTGGATGGTTCTTTTCTTCTTTGGCCTGAAAAAAAAAAATGTCCACAATTTCCAAAATCAATTTGAAATGTGGACTCGTCAGACCACAGAACACTTTTCCACTTGCATCAGTCCATCTTAGATGAGCTCGGGCCCAGAGAAGCTGGGGGCGTTTCTGAATATTGTTGATAAATGGCTTTCACTTTGCATAGTAGAGTTTTAACTTGCACTTACAGATGTACCAATGAACTGTATTTACTGACAGTGGTTTTCTGAAGTGTTCCTGAGCCAATGTGGTGATATCCTTTACACATTGATGTTGGTTTTTGATACAGTGCCACCTGAGGGATTGAAGGTAACGGGCATTCAATGTTGGTTTCCGGCCGTGCTGCTTACATGCAGATTACGTTTCTCCTGATTCTCAGAACCTTTTGATGATATTATGGACCGTAAATGTTGTTCTTAAACTGTTCGACTACTTGCTCACACAATCGTTCACAAAGTGGTGAACCTCGCCCCATCCTTGCTTGTTAATGACTGAGAATATTTGGGGAAGCTGCTTTTATACCCAATCACGGCACCCACCTGTTCCCAATTGGCCCGCTCACCTGTGGGATGTTCTAAATAGGTGTT